>SRLM01000814.1:413-50062 GCA_015708895.1 Populus ilicifolia | reverse complement strand
CCTCTAACCTTGACAATCATTTTATTCTTGTTTAATCCTTACATTAATTTTACATCTTAAATCCTCTTCAATTCATCATCATCATTATCATTATTATTATTATTATTATTATTATTGTTGTTGGTGTTGTTGTTATTTATAATTTGTACAATAACCTCCCTGTGGTTCGACCCCGGTCTTGCCGGGTTATTTATTACTTCGACACTCCTGCACTTGGGAGAAGACATCAATCTCTTTGTCGTGTCATTAGACTTGATCCATGCGTTGACTTCGGGCTTGCTTATACTTAAATTGTATTGCCCTTTAAGATTTTACAGTGGTTAAAATGAGAACTCATCTTTGTTCTGAAAATTGAGAGCTAATATGAATTTTGAAATAGTATCTATAAAATCTATTATGATTTAAGTAAGTTGAGTGTTGATTATTTCTTGTTTTTCAATAAATGCATACAATGTTTCTTCAAGATTTCTTCTAGGAGAGGGAACATAAAGAGGTGCATATCTATAAGAAATTTGAAAATTATGGGGTGCTTGAAATGGTGGTTGTGAAGTTTGTGCATTATTGTTACTACTCTTCAAACTAAAATTTAGATGATCTCTTTAACTAGGGTTGTACGTTTATGAGTACGGATCATGATTTGGTCATTAAAAACTGTTTAAAGCATTTGCTAGTTGATAGAGACATTCCTTAAAAGAATGCAAAGTTTGATAATCATTGGTTGAGTGTTCATTAGTTTCACAGATTGGATGTACATTTTAATTGACTAATCATTTTCAATTCTAATGCCTCTATTTCTTTAGTTAAAGATATAAATTTGGCTTGGAGGTCATGATTTTTTCTAAGGTTGTACATAACTCCATTAGATATATAAGGTTGAATTTTACCAGTGCCTCACAATTACTCCATTACTTTATTAGGGTTTTTGTCTTTAAAAGTTCCATTGCATATCAATTCCACCATTCGCCTATCTTTAGGTGTTAACTCTTTATAAAAATATGAAACTAATCTCTATATTTTAAAACCTATATCGACACTAGTAAAATGTTTCCTTGGCTTTTGAGTAAATGTGGTGATTTGTATTTTGAAATAGTTTATTTTATGAGAAGGAAAAAAACTTCTTCAAAAATTATTGTTACATTTCATCCTAAGTATGAATAGATCCTAATTGACACAACTAAAAGATTGATGTCTTCTTCCAAGTATAGGAGTGTCGAAGTAATAAATAACCCGGCAAGACTAGGGTCGAACCATAGGCAGGTTAATTGTACAAATTATAAATAACAATAATACAACTACAACAACAACAACAACAACAACAACAACAACAATAGTAATAGTAGTAGTAGTAGTGGTAGTAGTAGTAGTAGTAACAATAATAATAATAGTATAGAAGAAGAAGGAGAAGAAGAAGAAGAAGATGAGAACTTTGAGATGGAATATTAATGTAAGGAATAAACAATGATAATAATGGTATGTCAAACAAGTATAGTATAAACTTTTATTATTCAATTGGAAACCACACACAAAGGAGGTTCTAATCAGATTATAGATTGTTAACATGATTACATTAGTCATCTTATTTGATTAATGCTAATACTTGTAAATCTCGTCAAGCATTCATGATTATAACTTATGTTAACAACATATCAAGTTCCTTTCATAGCTTAGGTGTTGGTTATGCCATACAATATGAACTATGAAAGTGCCACATGTTTATTGTACCAAGTGTTATACAACATAAATCAAGATTAGTTATTTAACAAGCAAAGTATTAAAGAGTGAACAAGATAACAAATACAAAACATGTTAGTATCAAACATTAAAGTCCATATTAAGTTTACACTATATTTATTCTTACACCATTAGTGTAACCTTTTCACCTTGACATAATAAACTTAACTAAACATAATGAAAGAAAGAAAAATAAATAAACAAAATAAGAACATAAATAAGATAAAAGTTAACTAAGTAAATGAAAGGAAATGAAAGACATAAACTTGATATTAATGAAAGCAAAGCATAAACATTACAAAAAATACAAAGAGAGAAAGCAAGAGCATGATCTTGATCTAGAAACCAAGATGCCTAAATGCATGGCAAATGCCTCCTTTTATAAGCCAAAATTAAAAACTATTGATTTGATGACTAATTGATGAGTGGGTGCCCAACTCTTGACTTGGTAACAATCCTTATCTTCTCTTGTCTACCCAAAACATCATTGATAATGTTAAAATTAGAGCCACTCGAAAATATGAAAGTTGTAGGAAATTGTCTCAGCTTTCTTGTATAAAACATTCAGCTCATTTGGACTTCTAGAAATCCAAATATGGGCCAAACACTGAACAGTGCTTGAGCTGAAAGACAGATTCAGACTTCTTTGTTATTGCTACAATTTGGACTTGAAAATGGCCTTTTTAGATCTTAAGCTCCATATAAAAGTTGTAGGCCTATGTCTTACCTTTTCATCTATATAAAGTAGACCTAAATCTAAGATCTATAGCTTCAGATATGACCCAATTACCAAATAGTATTCCGGTTTGGATTGTACCGACATCTCTTTTCTATGTTTGACCATCTATTTGTCTTTTTAATTTCAGTTCTTAAATTCACCAGTCAATCTTTTTATTTATGTGATAGGCCTACATTTAAAATGAATATTTACCACAAATTAAAGGTATCTTATATTATTAGATATGTTGTTAAAAAATATGTTTTAGTTAAGGAGTTATTGATACTTCAAATGCAAAATGATGATATAAAACCTTGATAAAAATACACTTTTAAGTACTAATCACACCCCCCAACTAGCTTATTACTAGTTCCTAATAATCAAAGTGCTAAAATAGAAAAATAATTTGCAAATTCCACAAAGCAAGGTATTCATCATTCAACTTTCATTAATGTATCCAAATAAACAAACTCTCATTAAATTTATATATCTACTCAATATCTCTTAACAAGATATTAATAAACTTTTCTTTTGTGCTCAATATATCAATATATAATTATAGGGCTTTTCTTGTAAGAAAACAACATTTTTGTTCTAATATTTAAGGTTTAGTTCCTTGGGTTGGGATTATTTTTTTTTTCTTTTTTCTTTTTTTTTTCTTTTTTTTTAATATATATACATATAACTTAAAATACCACGCATCTTTAACCCATATAACGAGTTTTTGGATAATGACTCGCAGACCAATTGGTCTTAGAGCATTAGGTGTTGAGACACCCCTACGAGTAGATAGTGCAATGTTTAATTCTCTTAAGTTTTTCTCCTCAACTCATATAACAAGTGTTGGGCCAGTAGTTTCTAAGTTAGTTGACTTTAGGGTATTAAGTGTTAAAACACCCCTTCGGGCTTAATTGCTTGGGTTAGGGAGGCTATGAAACCAAACTTATCTATGTTTTTATTATCATCATTTTTTTTGTTTTTTTTAATTATATACTATCCCTTTCCCTTAGTTGTTACCTTTAACAAAAGAACATAAATGATGTAATAATCCAATATGCAACCCACAATTATATGTTAAAGTATGTGTGTGCAAATTAAGGTTTAAGAACACATGTTAAATGAGTATATTAGCAGAATTAAGTGATAGTAATGTGAGAGTTTGTAAACCTGAATATTTCAAGAAGCATTATGATAGACCTTATAACGAATGGTTACTAAGATGCATTTTAAGAGTCATAAAAAGTTCTCCTTACTCTGCCATCATAGTAACAACAATTTTGCACATGCTTTATGAAATAGAAACACAGTTAGTTTTTTTTTTTGGCCACTATCCTCCCCCCCCAACCAAAACAAGATATTGTTCTCAATGTTCTAAGATAGAAAGATAAAGTATAGAAGATATCACCTGAAATAACGAACACTAACAAACTTGGAACACATTGAAACGAATATAACAAACAACAAAACACAATAATAAAACCAAAAGATATAAAAATTCACAAATGAAGGCTTAAATCCAATCTAAGATTTTTATGGCTTTCCTTAGTTGATCAATTTATGCGACTCATGGAGGGATCAATTATAGGAATGAGAGATTGTAGTTGGTCAATCAATTGTTCAACAGTAGCAGCAGAGATTATGATTTGTCATGCAGAAGATGTTAGAAATTCCTGTTTCATAGCATGATCAAGAAAAGACAACAACTTATCATAATTAGCATTAACATTTAACAAACCTATGAGTTTATGGTGAATGTCCAGTTGGGCCCAAGAGAAAATATGAAAAATCTCTTCTAATGTGCCTAAACCACCTAGTAAAGCAATGAAGGCATTAACATGGTTAAACATTGCATTCATTCGAGCAGACATTGTGGAGACCTGAAGTTCCTTTCCAATTATTTTTCCAATGATGTCCCCTTATGCTAAAGCTTTGGGGACGACCCCCAAAACTTGACTACCTTCTAAAAATACAGCTATTGAAACACCTCTCATTAACCCAATAATGCCTCTCCCATACACTAAATGAATCTTTCTCTCAGCTAGGACCTGACCAAGATGATTTACTGACTCTAAAAACTCCTTTTCTTTCCCAGGATTAGATCCACCAAAAACACAAATACTTTTTATTTGATGAATTGCGGAACTTGTCATTTCTACACACTTCTGTATTTGTTGAATGTATAGGTTGAGTAGAAATGAAAGGAAGGAAAAGAGGATTTTATAGATGAGAAATTAAAAGGGTAATCATACCACCTATGTGTAGGCCAGCTGGAGTCTCATACATACTCTCTCTTTATTTATTTATTTACTTTTGAAAAAGCATGTGTATGTATAGGTAGTTGTGATTATGGCTCACATCTTCCCTTGGTTTTACGTCCAAGAACGGCTTAAACACCCTCTATGGATCTAGGATAGGCTTCCTATCTGGTTTTTTTAAAAACTCGCAAACAGGTTCTTTTTTAGTCAGATTTCGAAGACTAAGTCGAGCATGTTGTTTATGAAATAGTGGCCATAAATCATGAATTGCACGATACACATCTCTACTGGGATGCATTTCAAGAATTAATAGAAGATTATCTACAGACTCCTTATACAGGCCATCCTTAATGAATTGTATTTTATCCCCACAGTTTATAGATACCATTCCTAAAGAATGACATTGTGCATTATAAGTCCATCTGACACATCGATGACAAACTTTTAGTCGTTTTGCACGACGTTTCTTTACAAAAGTGCTTTTACTTATTCCAGGCATTTGTGAAATGAAGGAATTAGAGGACTCACATGATAATCGGACCTTTGCTTCAATCAACCAGCGAATATCTTCAGGAATTCCATGATTCATTAGCAATCTCAATCTTGCACTTCTAGCATGATAAATTTTTGTAATTGCATTCTAAGTTAGAGTGGGAAAAATACTTTTTCAAGATTAGTATCCATTTTCAAATGAGAATTGGAAGAGAGATTCAAAGAATTGCACAAATATATACACATATATCAGTTATTATGAGAAACTGAAAAAACTGACTTTAGTCACGGGGTACTGTTATCCGCCATTTGACCGTGGTGAGAGAAATTAACGAAAATCACTAAACAAGAAACACAAAAACAATGTAAGAAAAACAAAATAATCAACCTTTATCTACAAGATCATTCAAACTAGTTGATTCATTTTCACTAGGAAAATTATCAAAGTAAACTTTCAAACGATGTCCATTTTTCTTAAAAACATTGTCATTCATTGAATTCTCAATATCACAAGCCTCATAAGAATTACTACATCTTGATCTTAGTTCTATAGGAAATGAATAGAGTTGAGAATTATAAAACAAATTTTTTTGACCAGTATCAACTTTTTGACAATTTTCACAAGTTTTACAGAATGCATGCATGTCCTTGAATATGGTGGGCCAATAAAATTCATTTTGAAAGATTTTTGTAGTTGTCTTTTTTTACAAAAAATAACTGCCACATGCTTCAGAATGACAAAGTTTAATGACACTGCTTGCTTTATTGTCGGGAATGAATTTTTAAAATATTTGATCAGGATAATATTTGAATAAGTTAGGGTCATCTCAATAAAAAGTTCTCCACTTCGTTCAAAAACTTTTCTTTGTCTTGGGTACTCCAATCAGTTGGCAAATCTCCTAAAGCAAGAAAATTGATATTTTTATCATACCAAGGCATTGGACTAAGAGAAAGTAAGGATTCGTTAGGAAAGTAATCATCGATTGATGTGATGTCAGATGTCGAATTTGGTGTCAATTTTGATAAAAACCATAAATTAAAGGTATCTTATATTATTAGATACGTTATTATCAAACATGTTTTAGTTAAGGAGTTATTGATACTTCAAGTGCAAAATGATGATATAAAACCTTGATAAAAATACACTTTTAAGTACTAATCACTAACCTCAGATTATGTAACCATATTTTAACTTAATCTTTTAAAGAAAAAGGAAAAATCTCTAATCTAATAGTGTTCATGCTACAATTTTAGTCATTATAAGTGTTACGGACCTTCTTTAATTCCTTTAAATACAAATATAGATTTTCTAAATCTAAGCCATGAAAAATAGGTAAAAATTAAATAATATTTGACTTAAAATTAAAGTGAATTGAAGTGAAGGCATTAGGAGTGAAAAATATACATGAGGGTGCACTAGTTTTTTTAAATTCATGTTGTTTTTAAGTATGATAACTTGATTATTCTCATATGAAGCGAATAGTTATTTTCTTTGGATATATTTTATTAAAATGATAAGGATACCCTATAAAGTTTATCACTTAATATACATGACCAAATTCTCATGTACGTGTAGGAAGAGAATAAAATGAAGAAAAATAAAAGAAACAAAAGTTATATAAAAGAAAAATAAAAAGAGAAAATAAAATAAAAATTATAATTTATAAAAGAATTTACTCCATAACAACGACGCTAAAAATTTGACATGACCAAAAGATTGATGTCTTCTCCCAAGTACAGGAATGTCAAGGTAATAAATAACCCGACAAGATCAGAGTTGAACCACAAGAAGGTCTTATAATAATAATGATAATGATAATGATAATAATAATAGTAATAATAGTAATAATAATAATAATAATAATAATAATAATAATAATAATGAGTTAAAAAGAAATTTGAGATGTGAGGATTACACAATGATAAAAACAAATATCAAGGTTAGAGCATCTTCTAATGGTATGTCAAATAAGTATAATATAAATTCTTTTTAAAACTCAACTAAAAACTACACACAAAGAATATTCTAATCGAATTATTTGTCATTAATAGCTCATTATAAATTATTAATATGATCATATTAGTTATCTTATTTAACATCAATACTTTTAAATATTGTTAGGAATTCATGATGCTAACTTATATTAACAACAAATCAAGTTTCTTTCATAGCATAAGTATCGGTTATACCATACAATTTAACTATGAAGGATCAAACATTTATTGTATTTAGTGTTAAACAACACAAATATAGATTAATTATTTAACAAGTAAGGTATTGAGAATTAATAAGATAAAAATAATAAGACTTGTTAATAACAAAATTTCTTAGATGTAACCTTTGTAGTTTGACACAACCAAAAGATTGATATTTTTTTTCAGAATTTGAACCAAACCTTCACATGAAAATTCTAGAAAATTATCTTAGCTTTTAGAAAAGAGAAATTGAGGTCATTTGGGATTCTGGAACTCAAGATATGGGCTGAACACTAAATAGTGTTTAGGTTGCAGGATAGATTTGGACTTCTTTATTGTTGCTACAATTTGGACTTGAAAACAGTCTTTTTAAATCTTGTGCTCCTATAAAAGTTATTGGTCTATGTCTTACCTTTTCATTCATATAAAGTAAACCTAAATTCAAGATTTATAACTTCAAATATGATGCAATTACCAAACAATGTTCTAGTTTGGATTGCACCGGTATTTCTTTTCTAAGTTTAGCCATCTCTTTGTTCTTTTGATTTCAGTACTTAAACTCATCATTCAATCTTTTCATCTATATGATAGACCTGTATTTAAGATGAACATTTACCACAAATTAAAGGTATCTTATACTATTAGATATGTTATTATAAAACATGTTTTAGTTAAGAAGTTATTAATACTTCAAGTGCAAAATGATGATATAAAACCTTGATAAAAATACACTTTTAAGTACTAATCATACCTCCTAATCAGCTTATTACTAGTCTCCAATAATTAAAATGTTAAAATAAAAGAAACAATTTGCAAATTCCGCAAAGTAAGACATTCATCATTCAACTTCCATTAATCTATCCAGATAAATAAACTATCATTAAATTTATATATCTACTCAATACTTGTTAAAAAAGATATTGGTAAATCTTTCTTTTATGTTTAATAAATCAACACATAGTTATAAGGCTTTTCTTGGAAAAAAAAACAAAATTTTTGTTATAATATTTAAGGTTAACTTCCTGGGTTGGAAGTATTATCTTTTTTTTTTCCTTTTTTATTAATAGACATATAACCTAAAAACATAATGCATCTTTAACCCATGTAATGAGATTTTGGCTAATGACTCCCAATCTAGTTAGTCTTAGGGCATTAGATGTTGACACCCCTTCGAGCTTAACAACTCAGGTTACAAATATTGATACATAGATAGTGCAATATTTAATTCTCTTAAGCTTTTCTCCTCAACTTATGTAACAAGCGTTGTGCTAATAGTTTCCAAGTCAGTTAACTTTAGTGTATTAGGTGTTAAAACACCTCTTTAAGCTTAATTGCTTAGGTTGAAGAGGCTATGAAACTAAACTTATCTATGTTCTTATTATCATTATTTTTTTTGTTTTTTTTGCAATTTATATACAATCCATTTTTCTTAGTTGTTACCTTTAACAAAAGAATACAAATAATGCAATAATCCAAAATACAACCCAAAATCATATGTTAAAGTGTCTATGTGTGAAAATAAAGATTTAAGAATACTTGTTAAATGAGTATATAAGCATAATTAAGTGATAACAATGCGAGAGTTTGTAAACCTGAATATTTAAAGAAGTATTTTGATAAACCTTGTTTAGAATGTTTACTAATATGCGTCTCAAGAGTCACTTTAACAAAAAAAAACTCATTTACTCTGTCATCCTAGTAACAACAATTTTTGGAAATGGTTTATGAAATAGAAAACACAGTTATTTAATTTTTTTTAATAATAGCAACTACTACCCTCTTTCCACAACCAAAACGAGACATTATCCTCAATGTTTTAAGGTAAAAAGATAGAATATAGAAGACATTACCTGAAACATTGAACGCTAGCAAACCTGAAACATACTTAAACAAATATATTAAATAAAAAAAATATTATGCTGTATTAATAAAACCAAAAGACACAAATTTTTACAAACTAAAACTCAAATCATAGTTGTGATTGTGACTCACATCTTCCCTTAGTTTTATGTCCAAGAACAGCTTAAACACTTTCTATCTCTATATGTCGGGATAAACTTCCCATCCAGTGTTTTTTAAAACTGACAAACAAAGTTTTTTTTAGTCAGATTTCTAAGACTAAGTTGATCATGTTCTTTATTAAAATGGGGCTATAAATCATGAATTGCACGATGCACATCTCCACTAGAATGCGTCTCAAGAGTTAATAAAAGATTATTTAAAGACTCTTTACTCGAGCATCCTTAATGAATTGCATTTTATCTTCACAGTTTATGGATATAATTTCTAAATAATGATATTGTGCACTACAAGTCCATTAGCACATCGATGATAGACATTTAATCATTTCACAAGATATTTATTTGCGAAAGTGCTTTTATCTATCCTAGGCATGTATGAAATAAAATAATTGGAAGACTCACCTAATAATTAAACCTTTAATTAGTCAATGAATCTTTTCAAGAATTCCATGGTTCATTAACAACCTCAATCTTGCACACTTAGCTCGATAAATTTTTGTAATCGTATTTTGAGGTAAAGCAGGAAAATACTTTTTTAATTTTTAAGAGTGGTGTCCATTTTTTAAGATGAGAAGTGGAAAAAAGATGCAAAGAAAAGAGAAGAAATAAGAAAGTGAACAAATAAATATACATATATTAGTTATCATGGAAAACTAAAAGAACCAGCTTAAGAGTCATGGAGTATTGTTATCGGCCGTTTAACTGGGTTGAGAGAGACCTGCAAATCGAGAGTCACAAAAAAAAAACAATGCAAGAAAAATAAAATAATCAAACTTTATCTACGTAATCATTCAAACTAATGGATTTATTTTTACTAAGAAAATTATCAAAATAAACTTTCAAACAATATCCATTTACTTTAAAAACATTGTCATTCTTTGGATTTTCAATATCAAATGCCCTTAAAAACATTGTTATTTTTTGGATTTTCTATATCAAATGCCATATAAGGATACACATATTTCTCAATAAATAGATAACTCCATTTTGATCTTAGTTCTTTAGGGAATAAATGCAGTCGAGAATTATAGAACAAAACTTTTTGACTAATATCAATTTTTTGATAATTTTCACAAGTTTTGCAGAATGCATGCGTGTCCTTAAATATAGTGGGCTAATAAAATCCATATTGTAGGATTTTTGTAATTGTTTTTTTTTTAACAAGCAATGACTCTTATATGCCTCAAAATGATAAAATTTAATGACACTACTTACCTTATTGTTAGGAACGCATCTTTGAAATATTTGATCAAGATAATATTTGAATAAGTTAGGGCTATACCAATCAAATTTATTCACCTTGTTAAAAAACTTTTCTTTATCTTGGGTACTCTAATGAGCTGGCAAATCTCTTAAAGTAATAAAATTTTTATTTTTAGTAAACTAAGGCATTAAACTAAAAGAAAGTAAGGATTCATCAATAAAATAATCATCGAGTGGTGTGATGTCAGATGTCAAATTTGTTATCACTCTTGACAATAGATCCGAATCAATGTTTTAGGTGCCTTTTTTGTTTGTAATTTCTTCCTAAGAATAAATCAATTGTAAATCTTTAGATTCATCTAACTCAATTTTACTCAAAGTAGATTCATGTTAATCATAAGTTAATTCTTCAATATACTCTACTTCTTGTAAATCATTATTATCTTTAGGTTGCTTGCAAATGTTGAAAATATTTATCTACAATGTCATGTTTCCAAATGATAGCTTCATCAGTCTATTCCTATAATTAATCAATGCATTAAAAGTTGCAAGAAATGAACCTTCTAAAATAATAGGAAATGAATTAGATGCTTTAACAAGTTATGTGTCTAAGACAATAAAATCCGTAAAATAAATGAATTTTTTGACTTATACTAACACATCTTCAACTATTCTTTTAGGTATTTTTATAGATCTATCAGCAAGTAAAAGAGTTATAGAAGTTGGATTTAACTCACCTATATTGAGACTTTAAAAAACTGAATATGAAAGCAAGAAATTATGTTCTCCAATAAAGCAAGAAATTATAAAACGACTAAGGTCTTTATATTTGAAAGCATTATTGTTATGAAGAATAACACTTATTTATTTGGCTGAAAAGGCTTTCTTTTTCATATTCAATTTTCTCTTCACAATACACAGAGCTTTCAAAAATTTAGCATAAGAAGGAACCTGTTTAATAGCATCCAGAAAAGGTATATTGATCCTTACCTGTTTGAAAGTTTTAAAGATTTCAGAGTAATGATTAACTTTACTTTGTTTGGTTATGAGATGAGGAAATGGAAGTGCTAGCGGGAAATCAGTTTTTTCTTTGCAATATTCAGATTCAACCCTTTCCTTACCCTCAGAGATTGACTCATCATCTTTCTTAGAAAGTTCAAGAGTGGGTTATTTTATAACTTTACCACTACGAAGAGTGATCACTGATTTAACTTGATCCAGGTACTGACTTCCAGAACTACTTGTATTTATATTATATTGCCCTTTGAGCTTTTGCTGTGGTTGAGATAAAAACTTACCTTTGTCTTAGAAACTAAGAGCAAATATCAATTTTGCAAGAGTATCTTTAAAATCTGTCATGTTTTAAATAAGTTGAGTATTAATTGTCTCTTGCTTTTCAATGAATGCATGCAATATTTCCTCAAGATTTCTTCTAGGTAGTAGAGCATAAGGAGGTGCGTATCCATGAGAATTTTGAAAATTATGGTGTACTTAAAACTGGTTGTGAAGTTTATGCATTATTGTTATCATTCTTCCAACTAAAATTTGGGTGATTGCTCCAACTAGCGTTGTATATTTACAAGTATGAGTTATGATTGGGCTATTAGAAACTGTTTATAACATGAGCTTGTTCATGGAGACATTTCTTAAACAAAGACAAAGTTGAACAGTTATTGGTTGAGTATTCATTTGTTTCATAAATTTGACATACAATATCTTGAACAGATTTTAATTGACCACTTTTTTTTAATTTTATTGCCTTGACTTTTATAGCTAAATATGTAAACTTGGCATGGAAGTCATGATCTTCCCTAAAGTTGTACATACCTCCACTAAAAATATGAGGTTGAGTTTTATTTAGTGCCATATAAGTACCTGTAGTGTTCTAATTTTGAGCATGTTTAACTATCAAGTCTAAGAACTCCACTGATTCATTTAGGTCTTTATCTTCAAAAGTTCCGTTATACATTAATTCCACCATTTACATATCTTTAGGTGTGTTAACCCTTCATAAAAATATGAAACCAAACTCTATACTTCAACACCATAATAAGGGCAAGTATTAAGCAAGTCTCGATATCTATCCTAATATTGGTAAAATGTTTCTTCTAGTTTTTTAGTGAAAGTGGTAATTTCTCTTTTGAAAGAGATTGTTCTATAAGAAGAGAAAAACTTCTTTAAAAATTGTTGTTGCATTTCATCCCATGCACGAATGGATACAGATCTCAAATTTTATAGCAATGTTTTAGCTTTATCTTTTAATAAAAAAAAGGAAAAAAGCTTTAATTTGATCATGTTAATACTATAATTTGAGTCATTATACGTGTTATAAACCTTCTTAAATTCTCTTAAATGCAAGTATAGATTTTCTAAATCGAAGCCATGAAAAAAAGGTAAAAGTTGAATAATCTCTAGCTTAAAATTAAAATGAATGCATCAAGGGAGAAAACTATGCATAAGGGTTGTTCTTGTAGGATTTATATGATCTCTAAGTGTTGTAACATGGTTATTCTTATTATTCTAATTATGAAGTAACTGGTTATCTTTTTTGGCTGTATTTTCTAAAAATGATGAGGATACCTTACAAAGTATACCACTTAATATAGTTGACCACCCTATTATGTACGTGTATGAATAAAATAAAAAGAAAAAGAAGGTAAAAGAAAAAAGAAACAAAGTTAGATACAAGAAAAGTAAAAAGAGAAAATAAAATAAATACTCTAATTTGTACAAAAACTTACCTCCCTGGCAATGACAAAAAACTTGACACGACCAAAAGATTGATGTCTTTTTCCAAGTGTAGAATGTCGAAGTAAAAAATAACCTAGGAAGATCGAGGTCAAACCACATGGAGGTTAATTGTATGAATTATAAATGACCACAGGAAGAAGAAGTTGATGAGAACTTTGAGATAGAAGATCAATATAAGGATTAAATAATGATAACAAAAAATGTCAAGGTTAAAGGATTCACTAATGGTATTTCAAACAAGTATAGTATAAACTTTTATTATTCAATTGAAAACCACATACAAAAGAGGTTCTAATCAGATTATACATTGTTAACATGATTGCATTAGTTTTTTTTTTGAATAATACTAGTACTTGTAAATATTATCGGGCATTCATGATTATAACTTATGTTAATAACAAATGAAATTCTTTTCATAGCATAAATGTAAGTTATAATATACGGTTGGGCTATAAAAGTGACAAATATTTATTGTACCAAGTGTTATATAATATAAATCTAGATTAATCATTCAACAAGTATTTAGAGTGAACAAGATAACAAATACAAAACATGTTAGTATCAAACATTAAAGTCCACGTTGAGTTTATACGATACTTATTCTTACACCATTAGTGTTACCTTTTCACCTTGATATAATAAACTTGGCTAAACATAATGAAAGAGAGAAATATAAATAAACAAGATAAGAACATAAATAAAATAAAAGTTAACTAAGTAAAGGAAATGAAATGAAAGGCATAAATAAGATATTAATGAAAGTAAAACTTTAGCATTACAAAAATCTAAAGAAAGAAAAAAAGAGCATGATCTTGATCTGAAAACCAAGATGCCTAAATGTATGACAAATGCCTCCTTTTATAAGCCAAAATTAGAAATTATTGATTTGATGATTAATTGTTGAGTAGGTAGCCAACTCTTGATTTAGTGACAATTCTTATCTTTTTGTCTACCCAAAACGTCATTAATAACATTAGAATTTAAACTAGACCTTAACATGAAAGTTTTAGAAAATTATCTCAGCTTTCTAGTAAAAAGAAAATTGAGGTCATTTGAACTTCTAAAACTCAAGATATAGACTAAACACTAAACAGTGTCTAGGCTGTAGGATAAATTTAGACTTTTTTGTTATTGCTACAATTTGGACTTGAAAACAACATTTTTAAATCTTGGACTCCTATAAAAGTTGTAGGTTTATATCTTATCTTTCTATCCATATAAAATAAACTTAAATTAGATATCTGCAGCTCTAGATATGACCTAATTATTGAGCAGTGTTCTAGTTTGGACTATACCAGTATCTCTTTTCCATGTTTGGTCATCTCTTTGTCCTTTCAATTTTAGTATTTAAACTTATCAATCAATCCTTCATTTATGTGATAGGTCTACATTTAAGATGAACATTTATCACAAATTAAAGGTATATTTATTATATTTAAGATGAACATTTATCACAAATTAAAGGTATATTTATTATTAGATATGTTATTATAAAATATGCTTTAGTTAAGGAGTTATTAATACTTCAAATGCAAAATGATGATATAAAACTTTGATAAAAATGCACTTTTAAGTACTAATCATAGTCTATATTGAATTTATATTATACTTATTGTAACATTATTAGTGAAACCTTTTCATATTAGTACAATGAACTTAGCTAAATATTATGAAGAATATAAACATAAATAAATTAGATAAGAATATAGTTATGATGAAAGCATAAATAAGATATTAATGAAAACAAAACTTAAACATTACAATATTATAAAGAAAGAAAGCAAGAATCATATCTCTATTTAAAAAACAAAATGTCTAAATATATAGAAAATACCTTCTTTTATATGCTAAAATTTAAAATTATTAATTTGATGACCAATTATTTAGTGGGTTGCCACGACTTAACTTGATGACAACCCTTATCTTCTTATTTGAATAAATATTTTTTGTTAACATTAGAATTAGAATAGATAGTCTTCATGAAAGTTTTGGGAATTTGTCTCAACTTTCCAACAAAAAAATAATAAGCTCATTTGAACTTCTGGAACTCGAGATATATGCTGAATACTAAATAGTATCTGAGCTGCATGATAGATTTAGACTTCTCTTTTGATGTTAAGATTTGGACTTCCAAACAACAAAGTTGAGTTTTAGACTCTTCATGAATGTTTTTGGCTTATGTCTTAGATTTGTAGTCATATAAACCAAACTAAAATCCAAGATCTATAGCTCTAGATATAACCTAATGTCTAAACAATATTCTAGTTTGAATTGAATCAACATTTCTTTTATAAACTTAGCATGTTCTTTATCCTTTCACTTTCAATTATTAATCACATCAATCAATCCTTTAAATTATGAGATATAATTGTAGTTAAAATGAGCATTTACCATAAATTAAAGATATCTTATATTATTAGACTTGTTATTATAAAGCATGCTTAAGTTAGATAATTTAATGATATTTTAAGTATATGATGATATAAAGCCTTAATGAGAATACACTTTTAAATATTAATCGGGAAATTCTCCATCAGTATCGACCACCTAATATGGAGAGTTCATAGCCTTGAAACAACAATATGAACGACTTTTGATAGATTATAATAAGCTCCATTAAATGGTCATAAACATTAAATCAAAGATAGATGATCACACATGTGCAACCCTTTTTTGGTCGTACATTCATGGAAACAACCAGCTTTCTCTTCCTCCTCTAACTCCACTGTTAATTTAGTTTAATTTTTTTAAACACATTAAATTTGTAATGAATATTTGGATGAATATTATTTAATATTATTTTTATATTTTTAATGTTTAATACAATTTTATTTGGTTAAATAGTTTTTTTACTATTAATAAAAAAATTAATATTTTTAAATTTGTATTGATAGCTTGACAGATAGAACCAAGCCATTGGTATTTTACTGAGAATTGCAAAAAAATTACAACCCATGCTATAATTATTGACGGATATATTCCATTGATATTTAGTGTTGATATTACTGATGGATATATCTGTCAGTATTGTACAGAGAGTTTTGAAATATTTACCATCTATGTCACAATCACCGACAACTAGTTCGTCAATAAAGTTTTCGTAAGAAATTTTTTTGACAAGCATCACCTATCTATAAGACTATCAGTATTTGTGTTTTTTTAATTGTAGTGATGGAAATAAAAATTACTTATTATCAATATTTTAACAAATAAATTTTATGGATGAGGCCATTAGAAAAAAATGTTATCTATGAATTATGTCTTACATCAGCAAAATACTTTCATTAGTAAAACCATACATCAGTAAAGCTATTTAATGGTGCAGTGAATTCCAATATCATGACAGCATCAAGAATAAATAATAATAATAATAAAAGATGGAGAAGTAGGTGGAGGATAATGTGTGCATACAGCTAGGAGAAGCCGTAGATCAATGGCATATATATATAATTTGAATAAATAATTTATTTATTGTCCTATCATGATTGTTTTGTGGTATAGAACTTTTAATTAAAGTTTTTATTTTGACAATTTGTATATTGTTTATAGACAGCATGCATCCAATGGATACTGACATCATATGGGGAGCACCAGCTCTGCTCCGTTGACAAATTAAAATTAAACTTGCCTGATGATGCAGTGTTCTGTCAACGGTCACTTGGGTAAATGTCAATGGTGATTCAAGACAAATGTACTGGGAAAACAAGAAACAGTCCTTGACCTTAAGCATTCTTGTTTGACTTTCATTTTTTTTTAATTTTTGCCATATAGAAGATTATTAGTTAGTTGTTGCTATAGAAAAAAAATAAATAAATAAAGCTATAAAAAGCTAGAATTGAATCTATGATCTCTTGGTAGGTATGAAAAGCAACTACCGCCCATTGACTTTCATGCATATTCATATTTTTATTTCTCTCTGTAACTTGTACTCTAAGAATGCCCCCTTGTCCGTGCTTTTTCTACTTAAACTAAGCTATACATGCAAAATGACAATCACACACTAAACTTCATATAATCTTGTTTTTTCTTTTTTTACATTATTTTAGTCTTCCTAAATCGTCCAAGTCATATCAATATTAATATGATTACTATTAAATTTTATATAGTTTTTTTATTAATATTACAATAAATGATAATAAATAAATTAGATATTAGCGGATACAAAACTTTGTTTCACACTATTAGAAAATTGATAAATATATATAAAAATATCAATAAAATATTTCTATCTGTAGATTGTAATAAGTTTCATCAATAAAATATTTCCTTTCTAATCCATTTTAAAACACTAATAAAAATATTTTGTCAATATGTATAGAAGAAATTACATCTGAAAAGAAATAAATTAAAAAAAAATTAGAAAATATAATGATGTATTATTTATATAGATGATATTACTAGAAATATTAATCTATTTATAAAATTCATCAATAAATCTATCTGTAAGAGAGCATTGGAACTGTAAAATATCAATAAATACACGAATAAAAAAATATGTCGTTATATTCTAGAGAGCATTGAAATTGCCCTCTTCTTCTAGACATTGCTTATTATGTTAAATATAGAGGGTATCAATAACAAATTAAATATGTCAATATATTACAAAGAGCTATGAAACTATTCACATCTTAATTACACTTTTAATTACTATTTATTATAAATAAAATTATTGACAGAATAAAAAGTCATTTATGATATTTGTTGTTTAAATTAAATATTATAAATAGAATCATTGACGAATTGAAAAATCATAAGTGATATTTGGGAGGTTTCTAAAATTTTTTGATTAAATTAAAAATTTAAATTAAGTATTACAAACAAAATCATCGGTAAACTAAAAATTTGCCAGTGATATTTTGAGGATTTTTAAATTTTTTTATTAAATTAAAAATTATAAGCAGAATCATCGATAAAATAATTATAAATATTAATATTTAATTGTATTCAGTAAAACCATTAATAGAAAAGCTCAATTAAAAGACTAAAATCACTAATTTGATAATAAACACACCTCTTCTTCTTGCTTTTATGTAGAAAACACCAATGTTCCTCATTTTCTTTCTCTTCTCCTCTCCTCTATGTTTAGGTGTATGTTTTCTCCCCTTTATTTTTTTTATCTTTTCAGTACTTTTTTTTATTAATTAACATACTTTATAAATTGTTTTTATCTGCTTAGCTTCACTCACAACAAAATTAAGGTAAGATTTTTTTTTTCATTATATTTTTTCTTAATAGTTTTTTTTTTCTTAATAATTGTAATGAATGATGTTGTTGTAGGAATTGTTTTTCATATGAAAATTTTTTTGTTGAATTTTAGTCAAATTTTTTTCAATTTTGTTGTTCAATTTAAATTAAGGTATTTGATTGATTTTAATTTTTATTAGTTAATTTTTTTTGTTCGGTTTCAATTAAATGAATTTATATGTTACTTGATTATGCAATACAAAAACAATATCAAACAAACATAATTTTAAAATTTAAAACATTCTTAAATAGTCAATATTAAATAAAACTTTAACTTAAAGTAATTCAACTTCAATAAAATATCAAAATATTAAGAAAGTAAAATGTTTTAATACAAAAGAAATATAAATCAAGCATCATCTCCATCATTAACATAGAAATAAGAATCTTGATCTTGTGGTGGTATGCAGGGAAAATCATCAACTAGACATTCCAATAGTTGATCATTTCTACAAAACTTATTCTCATCATCAAAACATGTCTCTTCATTCTCTAAAGTCAAATTAGACAAAGGTGCTTCAATAATCTCCCAACTTATATTCTCTCCATCAAGAAGATTAGGTTCTTCATAAATTCATTTATTTAATAGGTCAAGCATTTTTTATTTTGCTGAAATTCTTACAAAGTGTAAATATGAAAAAAAAACCCAACATGAATATAAACTATATATATTAGTGATAAATTTAATTTTAAAAAATTAATAGCATTGTTAATGAAAATAGTAATAATAATTTTTAATAATATTATTAATATGATAATATTGATATTTTAGCCATGTTGAATCCTTAAATTATAACGAATAAATACTAGATCACTCAGTCTCTTGTGTTCTAGCTTTTTTGTCTTTTAGAATGGATAAATTCAAATATATTCTAATTTCTTTCACACTCATTTGCACTACAACATTAACTAAGATCTCAAAATGAAAACTTTTAAAGTTTTTAAATATCATTGCCAAATTGTCCCCACCATGCAATTAGATAAGACAAAAGTTGAATAAATCAGATATTATAAATACAAAACAATATTATATTTTCTAAAAAAAGTTATTACCTAGATTTCACTTTTCTTTTTGATGAATAGCCAGGGACATGTCAAAATCACAAATTGCTTTCTTATAATCATATTGTCTAGCAATTACATCTTGAGTATCATCATGAAGGACTAATCTAGTAATTGTGCTAAGCAAATCTTAAGTAACTTGCTTTTGTTTTGAAAAAGAAGGCTTAAAATAGATTCTAAGATTTAAAAAACAACTTTTTGCATGTAATGGACTATAAAGTTGCTTATCCTATCTAGCATCAATTACCTGGATTTATGGTCCATATTGATATACTTTTTTTTTCATTCTTATCTTGATGGCTTCTTTTGCATTATCTATTTACTCATATAAATAACTCATTACTGTTTTTTCTTCACTATTTGCTAACCAAAGAATTCACACCAAAAGGCTCACCAACTTTAACTATATGTTCATATTAGAGGTCAAAATTCTTTATCTTTTAAAATTATAATAGTTATTTATTTTCCAACTTTACTTTTACCATGACTTGATTTTACCCATTTTGTGCAAGTAATCATTTGTTAAATCTCTTTCTTAAACTTAAATGAACATTGGATGCTTAAAAAATAGATACCAAACCTTGTAATGATAAGATAACATAGAACATTTCTATTAGTAAAGTCTCATCAAAGTTATGCATGATTAATGGTTTCATCAATCATTAGAAAATATCTTGGATTAGAAATATTTTTTAACATCAAATTAATGCAATGGGCAGTACAAAGAGACTAAAAAAAGTGTCATATCTTTGTTGTAAAGACTTCTTAATAACTTTGAATACAAAGTCATTATTACTAATAAATTGGACAATATTTTCTTATCCCACTTCTTTGACAACTTCATCAAACATTTGAAGCAATGCCTCTTTATCTTTTTCAAGAATATGGTACCTCTTGGAGAATAAGCAAGAAAATTCATAATTGTTACATTCCTTCTATTTGACCATTCATATGCCAAAATGAAGAATCCATAAAGTTTTCTTTGATTCCAAAGAGATATTCATGGACATCATAAGCTATACTTTTCTAAAGTGGTCCCTTTAAATTATGATATGATGGTCCCTTAAAACCAATTCTTATTAATGTTATGACATCTATTATTGGTTGATAATAATATGATTTAACACACTTAAATGGTACATTAACATCGTGTCACCATTTTTCTATGACTTTCCTTGTATTATGTTCCTTCTCTTTTGAAGCTTTTGCACTTTTAATGCTAGGTTGTGAATCTAGGGTAGTTCATGGAATGAATAAAGTTATTTTTTTTTATTTGCACTTGTGCCTTACATTGTCAATCTTTTATTTACATGTGAATTAATATCACTTAAAGTATGATTTTCACTATCACCCTCTTTGACTTTATCATTGGAAAATAATTGAGAATTTTCATATAATTCTAAGTCTCTTTCTTAATTGGAAAGTCTTTTATCAATTGCTTTATTTGTCATTTCACATCTGGAGGGACCTTTTTATAAGCTTATGCTTGGCCCTTAATACCAACATGGTGATATTTTAGACGAGTAATACCATTATGTTTGAGTTTTTTGCAAATAATGAAATGCCTATAAGCTCTACATGGATCATTTAATCTTGTTGGAGTTAAAGCCATGAAAGTAGTAACATCACATGATGAGCATTCAACCATGTAATTTGATGTGAAGAAAAAAACGACAATTAATTCTAACTATTTCATTGATATAGAATTCAATTTTTAAAGTAAAATGGATGGTAATAATATCAATAACTTAAAACAAAAGGAATGATATTTCTTAAGATACCATGGTAATTTACAAATATTAGTTGTTGGCTCCAACTTTAAATTTATTGTTTGATAATTTTAGGTGACCATCAAACAAAATCATGACATTTTTTACTTGTAATGTACTATGAAAAGTTTTCCTACAAATAGGATGATGTGGACCAAAAACTTAACCAATCTTCATTTATTGCAATTGGTTTCATAATAATTTGTTGTTAAAAAAATCAATATTATTGTTTGATAATTTCATTTGACCCATAAACAAAATCATGACCCTTTTGATAATATATTAATTACTATTTTGAAAAATTATACAGAAAGGATAATGTGGGCCACTAGCTAACTTTTTTTTCACAATTTGAATATGTGGTTGGATATTATACTTCTAAAACAACTTTACATAAAGGAGAAAGATATTTTATACAAATACATATAATAATTAAATAAAAATTAATACAACATAGCAGCAAGCATATATACACATTTAATTTCATATAATAATTATGTATCCTTCCTTAGAATTAATTATAGTGGGTAAATTCAGTTTCATATGATTCCTAGTTATGAACAAGTTGCTTGTATTGGTAACAGCCAGACTTAGCAACTATAACTGCAATTCACACAACAACCCAACAGAAGTATTTAATGGTTGGTCACTCATATTTTAATAAATGAGTGTCTTACATTTTTTATTGTCTTTAACTGTTAGTTTGGGTTGTTGTCTTAGAAACTAGGTTTGTGCCTTTTCCATTTCTAATTTAAACTTAAAGAGAAAAAAGATATAGCACCTTAGAGAAAAGAGAGAACAACCAAAGGATAGAAAGAGAGGTTACATCTTAGAAAGAAAAGACAAGAATCAGGGATGGAAGGTGACAGGTGACATTAAAGTATGAGCTTATAAGAGAGAAGAGGGAAGATCGGAGGTGGAGGTTTTGAGAGATAAAATGTTGATTGTAATTGTTTTGGTTAGGAATTTGAGACTGCGAGGAAGAGAAAATAAGGATTCATTTTTAGTTAGGAGAAAAAAAGCTTTTATATCTAGTTGGTTCAATTAATCAAATTAAATTGGGTTCAATTTGATTCAATAACTTTTTAATTTTTCAAAACTTTAAACTCGAAAAGAAACATGTGAAATGAAACTAAAACTTTTTGTTTGAAATTTATTTGGAAAATCTAGGATGGACATAAATTTTAAACGAGGTGAAAATTGTTATGTTTTTTGAACTAGTACAAAATGTTTTAGCCATTATAAATGAAATAGAATGGAATTGGTAACCTTGGTTTGGGATGACAGTAACATGCACTAACATTTAGTTTAGATGCCATTTTGCTAAAAAAAAAAGGTGTTTTTATTGTTAGAAAAGAAATTAAAGATATAGGTACTAATTTGCTATTAAGATTATGATAAAAAAATAGAAAGCATAACATTTTCTTTGTAGACATCTTTGTAGACACCTTCATAAAAAGAACTTTTACTCTCTTTTTTTCATTTCATTCCCTTATCTTTTTTTTAATCCCTAGATAATTTGTTATTTTAAATTTACACCTGAAGTATTATTTTATTTGACTTATTGTGAGATGCTCAAGGTGACAAAAATGTTCTCTAGTATTTGGTTCATACTTGATTTTACTAAATCAAAGAGAGGGGTTATTGTATTAAAGATACAAGAGCCTAATTTAATTCCTAGCAAGAAAAAAGGAGCCAGACATAAAGATTAAGAAGAAAGAAAATAAAATAAAAAAACAAAAAATGAGATGTCAGAGCCATTATCGACTAGAATAACTGTCATATGTTATCCTTCGAGGAAGCTCCAACCAAAATGATTCCAACAATAACAATGAAGGTCACCATTGAAGCTTAAAGGAAGTGGCAAACATTTTATTAATGTGATGAACTTTTTCATACACTAGTGTATAAGTTTTATGTGCCATGTAATTTTTAAATTTGTTCTTAGTTATTTGGTATCTCTTTAGTTGAATTCTAGATTTTATTTCAACTTGGTATAATGATAGTTTAATCGGTGAAAAAAATACAAGGAAAAAAATAAAATTATTCAAGCATATTAAATTATCATAGTGTTTCCTTGACATTATCTGAATTTTAAAAGTTAAGTGGAGTTGATTTAATATGGTTGGATTTTAAACCAGTTATGTAAAAGGTAATAAAAAGTAAAGAAACTATACTATCAAGTTATTTTGTTTCAATTTAATATTTCTAGCCAAGTTATGTTTTTTTAAAAAAACATGATTAATATGATTAAATAAATATATCAAATAGCACCATCCCTTATCTGAAATAAAATAAAAAGAAAATAAATAATAATAATAATAATAATAAACAACGCCGATGCTATATATATATCTATTTGTCATTTTGTGCTGGAATTGACTTTTGTGCCCGCGGGGCTAGTGATTGCCAAACAGCACTGTTGCTTTCCACGACCACCCACCCTCAGCCACCAATTATAAGCACACAGCAATCCCAGACCTTAAAATTATTAAAGTAAAAAAAATAAAAAATAAAAATGAAAGAGGAAACAGCCTTCTTAGCTTGAGACCAATTAAACGCTTAATAACGCAAGAAGAAGGATTCTCTTATTGAATCATAATAATAGTTTTTACGAGAGTTGGTTCCCAAACCCATTTATCAAACAAACAAACAATGTCCCCCACACAATGCTGGTCAAAAGAATCCTGATCGAGCACCCATCCTTTCAATATACACTCACATGCCACACCAATACAAGATCATAAATTATAAATACACACACGTCCATAGGATTAATCCCCCAACAGCATTTCTGTCACTCCAAAGAGAGATTAGGATATCGTCTGCCCCGTCTTTTCAAGGAAACAATGCAGCCGTCCTTTGGACAGATAGTTGGATTGTAAACAATATCATCACAGCCGTCCGCTCTGTACCGCTTAAAATCAAGCAGCGCACAGAACATGGCGATGAATAAAACCAAATGATTGAGGGCATACCTTTGACCCACACACTGGTGGGCTCCAGCTCCAAAAGTTAAGAAATTCTTTTTGAATAACTGATCCTCTTGCCTCTCCTCAGAGAAACGGTCCGGGTCAAACCGGTCCGGTTTAGTGAACCCTTGAAATGAACTGTCTAGAACCGACGGGAACACAATGGCCCCTTTGGGAATCGTGTACGACTCCGTCAGGGCAAAGTCCTTCATAGCTACATGGGGGACTAACGTCGCAGGTGCGCGGTACCTCAGCACCTCACGCGCCACCGCCTGCGTGTACTTCATTTCCCTGAGCTGCTCCGTGTTTATTAAACCATCAGATTCTGGTGACCAGAAACTCGACACTTCCTCCCGAACCTTCAGCAGGACTTCCGGGTGCGAGTCGAGAAGCGCCACCGCCCAAAGGAGCGATGACGTTGAAGCATCCTGAGCCGCAAAGAGGAAGTCGAAGAGGTGGCCTCCGATCTCGGCTTCACTAGTGTGCGGTGGAACTGGCTCTCCGGCGGATTTGGCAGCGGAGATTTCTTTAAGCATTTCTTGCATCCAGAAATCTATCAAGCAAGATGGTTCATGGTTATTGTCCATTTTTGTCTTGCTCTTCATTACACATTCTGAGAGGGTGTCTGCTAGCCTGTCAACAGCCATCCTGGCATTTCGAAATGCGAAACCTGGGAGGTCAATAGGGAGTTTCATGAGTCCAACGTTGAACATATTGTAATCCAGCTTGAATCGCTCCCGCTCTTCTTCTCTCAAATACGGGCCAACAAAAACTGTCTGTGAAGTCTCGAGGTTCATGTCTCGAACTAACAAGCGGAGAGAGATGTACTTGTTTGGACTGTTCGAGGATAAGCTCTCCCATTTTTTCAAGTGCTTGAGAATGATTATCTGCTGGAGTGAGGTGTAGGTTGAAAGAGCACGAGGAGTGAAGTTGGGAGCGATTAGGCGGCGGAGATCCTTGTGTTCCTGACCGAACTTATAAATCAAATTATGCTCACCAAATAGCTTCTTCCCGAAAGGGTGGCCAACAAGCAAGAAAGCATCAGGCCTTACGTTTGAGAAAATGAGGTGGGAGAGATTAGTGTCGCGAATGTACAATATGAACCTCCCGATTATATAGTTAACAGAGAATCCAGAGCGAGAGCTTTTGGTGGATTGAGTGTCCCAGAATGAAGTTGGGTCTCTTACTAAAGAAATTGCGTTGCCAATAAATGGAAGCACGAAAAGGGGACCCGGAGCTCCTCGTTTCTTTATCAAATAACTCACCTGCTCTACCAAAACGAGGAAAATAACGAAAGAAATTATGTATGGAACTAGAGCTGATAAGAAAGTTGCACAGGAAAATAGCAAGGATGTCATTGTGTTTTTTTTCTTTTTTCCAGAGTTTCCTTGGGGGGGGGGGGCAGGGAATTCGCTGCAGACATATAGAGGAAACTTTCTAGGTTAACAAATTTAGATGATTGGAAAAGATTTTAAAAATGATTTTATATTAATATTTAATAAATAAGGCAAGGTGAAAACAGGTCACTTGATAGAACAAATTTTTTGAAGAAGCTGTCAATTAAATTAAGATGTGGATAGTTAATGTGGTGAGGTGGTAGAGGCAGGCATTCCCCTTTTCCTTTTAAGGTCAGTCTGTTGGCAGTGATAACTCCATATATATAGTAGCCAGAAAGGGAGCGAGAAAGAAAGGAATGGAAAGGAGTCGTGCAGGGAAAGTGCCAAAGGAGAGAAGATAACAGGACGGCAAGAGAGGGTGGATTGTCATTGAAGCTAATTTTTTTAACAAAAAAAAGAAGAAGAAGAGAAGAAAGAGAACCTGTAGAATGGCCAATTATTATACCAAAAGCACTGCCTTCAATTGCAATAGGACAACAGAAGAGCACGGGTCAATCGACCTTCTTAGCCGGAGCCTTTCTTGAGGAGAAACCTCCATTGCAAATGGCATTGGCAGGTGCTTTTCTTCAATATCAACATCAATATCAGTGTTCATCATAAATTAGTCATTCTGATATTAGAAAATGAATTCCTAGTTGTTATAGTTTCAAGAACTAATTAATTAGTTGATTAACCATATGTTTAATTTAATATTATTTTGTTTTTAAAAACACTTTAATCTTGTATCAATTTTTTCATATTATCTATTTAGGTTGGGTGTAGTTAGTATTTCTGGAAGATAAAAAAACAAAAGACATAATATAATAAAAGATGAAGATAAAGAATCTGGTTAAGAGAGTGATTGCGGTTAGATGGATAACCTGTAAAGTTTTCGTGACACTAAAATCCACGGGACTTTGTAATCAATGGATATGTGGAGCAAGAGAGTGGAAATAATCACCATTACTCAATGATCCATGCATATGGAAGCAAAAGGGTATTTAAAATTTTCATTTATAATGGCGATTCCGGGGTTGCAATTTCTGATGCAGTCTGGTTGTTGCAAAGGTTGGCTACCGGTTGCCAGAGCCCATTTTCTAATCCAATTTGGGACTGAAACTACAAGCACGCAAGCAAGCAAAGATAGGCTGTTAGAGCATTATAGGGCTTGACCTAGCGGTGGAAGGGGCTTGTCTCTTTTCACTGCACCTGGGTTCGAGCCCTGGCGTGCACGTCTGTCACCCCCGCGGTGCCTTACATGCCTACTGGGTTTGCAGGGTATTCAGTGGGCCGTGGGGATTAGTCGTGGTGCGCGCAAGCTGACCCGGACACCCCACGTAAATCAAAAAAAAAAGAAAAAAAGATAGGCTGTTAGATATTTCATTAATATTTTAAAAAATATTTTTATTAAAGTTTGTATCATTATATTATATTAAAGTATCATTAAATTCTCTAACTTAAATATATTTTATAATAACAAGTCTAATAATACAAGATATTTTTAATTTATAGTAAATGCTTATTTTAAATACAGACATGTTTTACAATTCAAAAAATTAATTGATTTGTATAATTATTAAAATTTAGAAGATAAAGAAATAATTAAACTTAGAACAGCGATGCTAGTTTAATTCAAAGTGAAACACTATTCAGTTATTGGATCATAACTGTAGCTGTAGAACTTGAATTTAAATCTGATTTATATGGATGAAAAACTAAAACATAAGTTTAAAACTTTCATGAGAGTCCAATATTCAAAACGAGCATTTTTAAATTCAAATTGTAGCGAAAAATAGAAGTTGAAATCTATCCTACAACCTAGAAATTATTCAATGTTTAACCCATATCTCGAGTTCTAAAAGTCCAAATGAGATCATTGTTTGTTTGTTGGAAAGTTGAGACAAATTTCCAAAATTTTCATGAAGACTATTTGTTTAAATTCTAATGTTAGCAATGATTTTTTGTTTAGACAAAAAGATAAGAGTTGTTATTAAGTTAAGAGGTGACCACCCACGCAATAATTAGTTATCAAATCAATAGTTTTAAATTTTAGCCTATAAAAAAAGGCATTGCTATACATTTAGATATTTTTGTTTTCAGATCAAGATCATTTCCTTACTTGTTTTTTTTTTATATAGTTTAATGTTTAAGTTTTATTTCATTTTATAGTTTCATTAATATCTTGTTTATATCTTTCATTTCCTTTACTATATTTATATAATCTTAGTTCTTCTCTTATTTATTTATGTTTCTCTTCTTCATTATGTTTAACTAAATTTATTATGTCAAGGTAAAAATGTTGTACTAATAGTATTAGGATAAGTATAATATATACTCTATATGAACTTCAATACTTATATCCTAAACAACTTGTTATTAATGTGTCTTATCATTTTTATCTTATTAATTCTTAATGTCTTTCTTATTAAATAGTTAATTTAGATTTGTATTATATACTATTTTATATAACAAATGCTTGATACTTTCATAGCTAATCATATGATATAACTTATACTTGTGCTATAAAAGAAACTTAATTTGTTGTTAACGTAAGTTAGCATCATAAATTCTTAACAATATTTAAAAGTATTGGTGTTACTTAAATAAGATAACTAATATGATCATGTTAATAATTTATAATGAGTTATTAATAACAAATTATCTGATTAGAACCTTATTTGTATGTGGTTTCTAATTGAGTAATAAAAATAATTTATATTACATTTATTTTTAATACCATTAGTGGATCCTCTAACCTTGATATTTATTTTTATCATTGTTTAATCCTCACATTAATCTTACATCTTAAAGTCCTTTTGAATTTATTATTATTATTATTTGTAATTTATATAGTTAACTTCTATATGGTTAAACCCTGGTCATGCCAGGTTATTTATTACTTTGACACTCCTACATTTAGAAGAAGACATGAATCTTTTGGTCATGTCAAGTTTTTGATGCCGTTGTCGAGGAGGTAAGTTACTATATAAATTATATGTTTTATTTTATTTTTCTTTTCACCTTTATTGTCTTTTTAATTTTTGTTTTTTTTTGCACTTGCATGAAAATTTGATCACGTACATTAAATGGTAGACTTTCTAAAAAATTCTCATCATTTTCAAAAAACATGGCTAAAGAGGATAATCAGTCACTTCATAATGAGAATAATCATGTTAGAATACTGAAAGACCACATGAATCCTACAAAACAAGTGCATCATCATGTATAATTTTCTCTCCTAATACATGTCACTTCAATTTTAAGCCAAACATTATTCAACTTTTACCTATTTTTCATGACCTAGAACTAGAAAATTCATCCTTGCATTTGAGAGAATTTGAGAAAGTTTGTAACACTTATAATGACTTAAATTATAGCATGAACACCATCAAATTAATTTTTTTCCTTTTTTTAATGATAAAGCTAAAACATGACTTCAAAATCTTAGATCAAGATCTATTTGTACTTGGGATGAAATGTAACAACAATTTTTAAAAAAGTTTTTCCCTTCTCATAAAACAAACTCTTTTAAAAGACAAATCACCACATTCACTCAAAAGTCAAGAAAAACATTTTACTAATGTTAGGATAGGTATAAAGATTTACTTCATACTTGTCCTCATCATAATTTTGAAACATCGAGATTAGTTTCACACTGTAATGAAAGGTTAAAACCTAAAGATAGGTAAATTATGGAATTGATATGCAATGAAACTTTTAAAGAAAAAATCTTTGATGAAGCAATAAAGTACCTAAACTTGTTAGCTAAAAATGCTCAAAATTAAAACACTATAAATAAGTATGTGTGAGGCACAAGGTATAACCTAACCTCATACATCTAGTAGAGGTATGTATAACCTTAGAAAAGATCACGACTTTTAAGTCAAATTTGTATCTTTAGCTAAAAAAATCAAGGTACTTGAATTTAAAAAGAGTGGTCAAATAAAATTTATTCAAGACATTGAGTGTCAAATCCATAAAATGAATGAATATGCAACCAATTATTATCCAAGTTTGCCTTCTTTCAAGAAATATCTTTATAAACAAACCAATGATTTAAACAGTTTTCAAAGACTAAATCAGAATTCATACTCACAAATATATAATCCTGTTTGGAGAAATCACCCAAATTTCAGTTGAAAGAGTGATGCATAAATTTGACAGCCATCATTTCAAGCACACTATAATTTTTAAAATTCTTATGAATATGGACCTCCTTATGTTTCCCTTTCTAGAAGAAATCTTAAACAAACATTGCATGCATTACTTGAAAAGTAAAAGACAATCAATACCCAACTTGCTCAAACCATGATAGATTTTAAAAATACTCTTGCAAAATTCTCATCTATATAGTTTTTAGGAAAAAAGTAAGTTCTTATCTTAACCACAATAAAATTTCAAAGAAAAATACAATTTAAGTGTAAGCAGCTCTAGAAGCCAACACATGGAACAAGTCCAATCAGTTATAATTCTCTATGATGGTAAGGTTATTGAAAAGTCTATTCTTGAACCTTGTGAGAAAGATGGTTTAATCTCTGAAGGTAAGGAAAGGGTTGAATCTGAACACTGTAAAGAAAAAATTAATTCTCTACTGATACTTCTATTTCCTCATGCTATGACCAAATAAAAGGAAGTTAACCACAGTTCTGAAATCTTTGAAAGTTTCAAATAGGAAGAAATCGAGGATGAAAAAGCACCAAAAATATTATCACATATCATTTGTCAAAATTGATAATATATTTAACATTTACGTTAATTGATGATTACTTTCCTGATGAATCTTCACTTTCTATTGCTTTAATACCTTGGTCTACTAATATTGATAATTTTCTTGATTCATGATTTTTGCTAACTCGTTTGGATACCCAAGATAAAAGAAAATTTTTGAGTGAAATGCAAAATTTTTATTAGGATGATCCTTACTTATTCAAATATTATCCTCATCAAATATATCAAAAATTTATTCTTGATAATGAGATAAGTAGTGTTATTAAATTGTATCATTCTGAGGCATGTGAGGGACATGTATCATTAAAAAAGATAGTTGCAAAAATCTTACAAAATGGATTTTATTGGCCTACCATGTTTAAAGATACATATGCATTATGCAAAACCTGTAAAAATTATTAAAAGGTAAGATTTATTTCAAAACATAAAGAGTTATTATATAATCTTCTATTGACTCTTGAGTTGTACCTTAATGGAGATATGCATTGTGCAATTTATGATTTATGACCCTATTTTTATAAAGAACATGATCAACTTAGTCTTAAAAATCTAACTAAAAAAGACCATATTTATTAGTTTTTTAAGAAAATTGAATAGGAAGCTTACCCTCGATCTATAGAGGGTGTTTAAACCATTCTTGAATGTAAAACTAAAAAAAGATGTGAGCTATAATCACAACTACGATTTAAGTCTTAGTTTGTAAAAATATATTTCTTTTAGCATAATATTTCTTATCTTGTTATTTCTCCAGTATGTTTCAAGTTTTGGCAATAGTTGCTGCTTCATGTGATGTCTTCTATACCTTAGAACATTAAGGATAATATTTCATTTTGATTCGAGGGAAGGGTGTAGTTATAAGTAAAAAACAAAAAAACTAACTAATTATTTTTGTTATTATTGAAACCATTTGACAAAATTATTGTTATTAGGATTGCAAAGTATGAGAGAATTTTATTGACTTTGGAGACGTATCTTAATAAACATTTTCAATGGTTATTTGTAATGTTCATAAGAAGGTTTATCACACACTTCTCATGAAATATTCAGGTTTATAAACTCTCATATTGTTATCACTTGATTATATTTATATATTGATTTGACAAGTATTCTTAAACCTTTATTTTTACATATATACTTTAACATATTATTATGGATTGTACATTGAATTATTATATTATTTATATTTTTTGTTAAATATAACAACTAAATAAAAAAGATGTTTATAATTTGAAAACAAATTTTTTTTTGATAATATTAATGATAATAAAAATATAAATAAGTTTGGTTTCGTAAGCTTCCTACCCTATAAAATTAAGCTTAAAGGAGTGTTTTAACAACTAATACTGTATGGTCAACTGACTTAAGAGCTATTAACTCAATACTTGAGAAAACAAACTTAAGAAAATCAAATATTATACTATCTACGTATTAGTATCTGTAACTCGAGTTACTAAGTTTAAAGGGGTGTCTAAACATCTAATATCCTAAGACTAACTGGTCTGGGAGTTATTAGCCTAAAGCTCGTTACATGGGTTAAAGATGCATTGTGTTTTAAGTTATATGTATATATATTAAAAAAAGAATAATAATAATAATAATCCTAACCTAAGGAAGTTAACCTTAAATATTAGAACACAATTTTATTTTCTTCCAAGTAAAACCCCATAACTATGTTTTGATATATTGAGTATAAAAAAAAAGTTTATTAATATTTTATTTAAAAAGTATGAAGTAGATATATAAATTTAATGAACGTTTATTTATTTGGATAGATTATTGGGAGTTAAATGACAAATACCTTACTTTTAAATGTCGCAAATTGTTTTAACACTCTGATTACTAGGGACTAGTAATAAGTTGGTTGGGGGGTATGATTAGTACTTAAAAGTGTATTATTATCAAGGTATCTGTTATCATATTGCACTTAAAGTATCATTAAATTCTCTAACTTAAGCATGTTTTATAATAACAAGTCTAATAATATAAGATAGTTTTAATTTATGGTAAATACTCATTTTAAATATAGACATCTTTCACAATTGAAAAGATTGATTGATTTGTATAACTGTTGAAATTGAAAAGACAAAAAGGAGTTAAGCTTAAAGAAGAGATGTCAGTTTATTTTGAATTGGAATACTATTAAGTTATTATATCATAATTAGAGTTGTAAAACTTGGATTTAGATCTGATTTATATGGATGGAAAGCTAAGACATATATATAAAACTTTCATGATGAGTCCAAGATTCAAAATGATTATTTTCAAGTTCAAATTATAGCAATAAAAGAGAAGTTGAAATATGTCCTATGGCTTAGACATTGTTTAATATTTAACTCATATCTCGAGTTCTAAAAGTCCAAATGAACTCATTATTTTTTTGTTGAAAAGCTAAGACAAATTCTTAGAACTTTCATGAAGATTGTTTATTCAAATTTTGATGTTAGTAATGATTTTTTGTTTAAACAAGAAGATAAAGATTATCACCAAGTCAAGAGGTGACTACTCACTTAATAATCCTCATATTAATCTTACATCTTAAAGTTATCTTTAACTTTTTTTTATTATTATTATTTATAATTTATATAGTTAACATTTCAGTGATTTGACCCCGATCTAGTTAAGTTATTTATTACTTTGACACCTCTACATTTAAAAAAAACATCAATTTTTTAATTATATCAGTGTCACATAACTCATTTTCTACGTGGAAATTGTTTACTAGAATCACTAATTGAGATCCAAAAAGAAGAGAAAAGATACATAAGAATGAAAATGTTAATCCTTAAAATTCCTAAAATTTAAGATTTTCATCAAAGAGAAAGTAAATAAAATAATTTTATTTCCCCTGTCTAACAATACTGTTAAATAGGGCCACGGGATACAGCATAAAAAACCTAGCAATCACGCAAACAGTCAAATAATTAAAAAAAAAAAACACTTAGCTAAACAAAGCGGGGAAAAAAAAAAAACTATACTGAACAAAAAGAAACAGTGTCATTTTCTTCCTTCCTAAACCATAGCCAGCTTGCCGCCTCTAACCTTTATTGTCGTTGATCAACCTACAACCAACTTTTTTGTTTCCCGTCACATCCTCAACACAACAACCATCATTTGAAAATCTACACCACCACACGACAGACTAGCATCCTCTGATCACCGTGAATCACGACCACTAATCCTCGCAAACCATCGAGCCAACAATTCTCGATCCACCACTCACAACCCACGTACAGCAGCCTCAAGCCCACATCAAAACAGCCACCATCCACCCGAGATTCTACCCAAAACTGTCCGTGTCATTGCATGGCAATTCTGGAGGTATAAAACTAACGAGGAATTGATGTTTTTATTTGAGATGAAATAAGGATAAAAACCGATACATTATGATTGAGCTGAGAGGATTAACTTTGAATTTGATGTATTCAAGGTGTAATGGTTGGTCTTGGTGTTGAAATCTTAAGTGTGAACACGTGTTTGCTCGTCTTCATGCTTTTATTGCATTCAAGATTTTTAATCCATTTTATGTGTTAGATTTTCTTTTTGTTTGTTTTCATATTATGTTTTCATGTTGTGCTAAAATTGTTAGATACATATTCATGTCTATTAGTATATTGTTTTTATATTTTTATTTGTTGTGTGTGTATTTATTTTAATTAATGTTGAAATATTGAGAGCTCAATTTAAGATTAAATTATCTATTCTCAATTTTTATTTTTAGATATTGATTATTAATAATTATATATTTATTTAAATTTAACACCTTTCTTCATGTGAGAATTAGATCATTTTCAGGTATAAATCTAAAACCATTATATAATTTAAATTTAAAATAAAAAATATATAGATTTAAGTAATTGTTAAGCATAATAAAAATAATTTATTTTAAAATTGCTTACAATTTTTTTTATTATATAGTTATTTTTTTGTTTAAATTTTTTGAAATATTAGTTAGAATTTCCTAATTATTATGAAATAGATGATAAATTTTTTTTATAATTTTATATTTTATGAGCTATAACCTAATGAGATGTTTCATGAGACACTAAAACATATTCATTTTCCATCTTAGATTAACATTTGAGTAGATCTTCTTTAGAAAAAGTTGAACAATATTGAATATAGTGTACTCAACAAGCTTACCTTTAATTTAACTAGTCTAATTTCTTATCAAGGCTTCCTATTGTATTTATTTTTTGTTCATTTGATCTTACTGAATACTATTTTATTTATTTTATGTAGAAAAAATGGATGATTGCCATAACAGTCACGATCACAAAGTAAAGTTTCTGCCAATGCTTCGTTGTTAAAGATTTAAGAATGAAATAGTTTGAAGGAATAAAAGAATTTACTATATATATATATATATAAACAAATAACAATGCCCTTGTATTATTTACAAAATAAAAAAACGCAGAGAGTTTTTTGAATATTAGCATTCAACCTTTGATGGGTAGATGCACTTAATATATGAATATAAAAAAAATATTATGATTGAAGAAATATTTAAGAAATTAATTACAAAAATATCTAATCCAAAATAAAAATTGATTAAAAAGAGAAGAGGATGATAGTTACTTTCTATTTTTTTTTTAAAAAAAACTAGAGTTATGCACTTAAAAATATGTCGGATAATGTTGAGAGTAAGAGTTATTTTATAGAGATATTTTATGAATAAAAAATAATATATATATATATATATAATACTCTAAAATATATAGGGTTTTCATTGTAGTAATCCATAATTTAAAGTAAAAAACCCACTTTTACTTTTTTTGCACAAGTACTTTGTTTTTTTCTTCTGTTTTGATTTTTTTAATCAATTTTTTTAATTTAACTTTTAATATTAGTTTAGTTTTTTATTGGGGTATTATACTTTCATGACATAAATAATAGGTTTGGTAGGTTAACCTAATTGACTTGTTTTTTCCCTTTCAAATCCATCATTTAATATTGAGTTAATTAAGATTTAGACTTCATAATTTATTTTTTTGTTTCCTTTCTATTAAATTATTACAGTCTCACGACTCAAAAATAATGTTTAACATGTTAATACAAGTTGAATCAAATTGTTTTTTGTGTTTTTTTTTCATTTTTTTCAATCAATATTAGGTTGATTCGGAATTGAATTTCATAATTTATTTTTATTTGTTTTGTATGAAGATATCTTGTTCTCGTGATTAGAGGCGTGAGTTTTAGCATTTTAATCCTAGTTAAATTGAGTTGATTTTTTAAAATTTTCTTTTTAAAAAATTATTTTGGTCTCATGACTTGGGTCATGGGTCCTTTAAAATTAAATTTGTTTTTTATTGGTTTATCCTTATCTCACGATATAGGTCGCAAGTTTAGCGGTTTAGCCTAATTGACTTGGTTTTTTTATTTCTTTTTTAATTGAGTTTTTTTCCAACTTTATCATTTAATATTGTATTTCATTGGAAATTATGATTTATGATTTCATATGATTTGCTTTTTATTAAGTTATTTTGATCTCATGACTTAGAAATAGTGCTTAACTAGTTCACCCGAGTCGACTAGTTGAATTTTTACAAATTTTATTGTTCAATATTGGGTTCGATAAGGTTGATTAGAGATTGAACTTTATAATTTATTTTAAAAGAGGTTATCTTAGTCTCATGACTAGAGTCAGAACTTTGACAAGTTAAATTAGATTGTTTTTTTATATAAAAAAGTTATTTTTATATGATTATCTCTGTTTTATGATCCGAGTTATAGGTTTAATGAATTGACTTGGATAATTTTTTATGTTTTTTTATCTCTTTCTTTAAAATTAAGTTGATTGAGAATTGGATTTCATAATTTGTTTTGGTTTTCTATAAAGTTATCTTGTTCTTCTAACTCAAATCGCGGGTTTAATAAGTTAACTCAGTCTATTTTATTAGGTTTTTTTAATTGATTTTTTTAAATTTTATTCTTTAATATTTGGTTGATTGAAAATCAGGCTTCATCACTTGTTATGATTTTCTCATATGTATAGAATTATTATTATCTCATAACCTATGTTATAAATTTGATATGTTAACTCAGGTTAATCCAATCTAATCCAATATGTTGTTATCTTAATATTAAAAAAAGATCTCATCTTGAAATTTTTTTTCTAATTGAAATTGTTTTTTATGAGTTTTTCAGATTTCTTTTGAACTTGCAAAATAAACTAAGTCACATCAAATTAATTGCTACATAATTTACTTATTTTTCCATTAGAAAAAAAAACAATAGCAACATTTAAATATTTTTTTTACATTAGGGAAAAAATTCTACTCCCCTTTATGTCTCATGTTTTGAAAGTAAAAAAATTTAATCTAAATTTAATCCAAAAATAAATTTATTTTTATATCTTTGTCTCTAGCTTCTCAATCAAATATTTTTTAATATATCTTTTGATATGGACATTTTTAATTTATTTTATAAAAAAGATTTGAATTCAAGATTTTTCTTAAGAGAAGTAAAGTAACTAACTATGAAGAGCTAACTCTAATTTGAAAAACTCAAATGGAGTGAACATATTATGTCACTTGAATAGTGTAATGATAATTTTATCCTTTACAAAAAAATCTTAAAATTAGCTATTGTAGGTATTAAAGTATTTTCATAAGATATCATTACCAAATTAATTTGTGGCAAACAAGTCTTTTCTCATTTCAAAATTGCAACAAAAATATTGAAATATGTTTAAAAGCAAACATTTTAAACTTGGTTTCAAAGGATATTTTGGTATTTGCACAATTGTTTTTTTTCTTATTATCATGCTAGATGTTGCGATGTCACGGTTGTATAAATTAATTACCCTAACTTAAAATACAACACACAAGATAACATAAAGCAAGTAAGGGGTCGATCGCATGAGGAAGGTTTAAGTTAGATTTTTATGCCAGATGATATGCAACTTAGGGGGTTTTGGACGTTATCTAGGCTAACGCAAAAGAAATTAGAAAACTATCAAGCAAAATTAAATAAAATCATAAAATTATCAAGAGAACAAACTTTGATCGCAAGCACATATCCACCTACAGAAATCAGAACTAATCGTGGAAATGAAACATTAATTTATATTTTGAATATTTATCCCTTCTTATCATTGGTTAGTTAACGAATCTGCCATGTAATTAACTATAACCATCAAATAACCATAGTGTTCGCACTAGTAATTTAATTCAATAGCAGCCTTTAGATCTAGATAAGTTGATTAATCTAGAAAACATAACTGTCCGCATTCTATGTTTCATTTGATTGAATGTTCTCCCTAAGATTAATAACATAGATTCACCACAATTATTAAACTCAATTGCTTCACAAGTTCATACCGTAACTCCGGTTTTGATATCAAACTTAGCAATAGATTGTCTACAATAATAATTTATAGTTTGCTCTAGTAATTAAAATAAACAACCATAAAAAAATAAACATAAGAGAACAAACATATTCATCATATAAACTAAAAAGAAAATGCAAAATAAATCTCACAATTCTTGAAATCTAAAGGTTTCCATGTCATTGCAAATAAGAAAAAGTGTTTAGCCTTACATGTTTGTTGAACAACTAATCAAAAAGAAGGAAGAATGCATAATTTCAAGTTTCTTATAGGAGGGGGATGTTTTTCTCCTCTTAGGTGGCTGCCTCCCTTCTTTTCTCTCATTCTTTTTAGATCTTAGAAAACTTTAGTCTCTATTTTACAAAATAGTCTTTCCTTAAGTAGACAATTTATATTTAAGTACTTCAATAATTATTTTCTTAAAAAAGAAAAAAAGTCTTGCATGAAATCTTTAAGCTTTGACTTATAGGAGATAAATTGCTAAAATAAAAACTTGGATATTTGTTTAGATGCTTTGGAATGTAATTTGAACTCGTTTCTTCACAAAACTTGTTTGTTGGCAGAATTTACTCCTTTTTGCATCTTTCATCCAAAAGTGCCTTTAAAACATACAATAAAGAATATCAAGGTATTTTATATATATAACATAGGTAAAACACTACTTAAATGTGGGTGAAACTACTGAATAATATTATTGCATCACTAGACGAGGGGCAATTTGATATTTAACCAAGTATAAAAAAATAATCCAAAAACCAAAAGCATAATGAAATAATCAAAATACCTTTAAAAGGAAAAATAAAACTAAAATTGGTGTTAATAGACCTTTTCATCCTTCCACAATAGTTGTTTTTGTTATTATTATGTCAACTTAGGGAGAATTTGATATTTGGCTAAATATGAAAAAATGTAGAAATGTTTTTTGGGATGCTAGGCACAACTTCTACAACTTTCATGTTTTCGAGTGGCTTCAATTTTGACGTTATCAATGATGTTTTGAGCAGACAGGAGAAGATAAGGATTGTTACCAAGTCAAGAGTTGGTCACCCACTCATTAATTAGTCATCAAATCAATAGTTTTTAATTTTGCCCTATAAAAGGAGGCATTTGTCATGCATTTAGGCATCTTGGTTTCTAGATCAAGATCATGCTCTTGCTTTCTCTCTTTTTATTTTTTGTAATGTTTATGCTTTGCTTTTATTAAAATCAAGTTTATGCTTTTGATTTCCTTTTATTTACTTAGTTAACTTTTATCTTATTTATGTTCTTATTTTTTATTTATTTTTCTTTCTTTCATTATGCCTAGCTAAGTTTATTATGTTGAGGTGAAAAGGTTACACTAATGGTGTAAGAATAAGTATAATGTAAACTTAATATGGACTTTAATGTTTAATACTAACATGTTTTGTATTTGTTATCTTGTTCACTTTTTAATACTTTACTTGTTAAATGACGAATCTTGATTTATGTTGTATAACACTTGGTACAACAAATACTTGGCACTTTTATAATTCATACTGTATGGTATAATCGACACGTGAGCTATGAAAGGAACTTGATTTGTTGTTAACATAAGCTATAATTACGAATGCTTGACAAGATTTATAAGTATTAACATTAATCGAATAAGATGACTAATGTAATCATGTTAACAATATATAATCTGATTGGAACCTCCTTTGTGCGTGGTTTTCAATTGAATAATAAGAGTTTATACTATACTTGTTTGACATACTATTAGTGGATCCTCTAACCTTGACATTTGTTATTATCATCATTTAATCCTTACATTAATATTTCATCTTCAAGTTCTCAACCTCTTTTTCTTTTTTTTCTTTATTATTATTATTATTATTATTCTTGTTATTGTTGTTGTTATTGTTGTTGTTTATAAATATTATTTATAATTTGTATAATTAACCTCCATGTGATTCGACCCCAGTCTTGCTGGGTTATTTATTACTTTGACACTCCTACACTTGGGAGAAGGCATCAATCTTTTGGTTGGGTTAAGTTTTTGGCGCCATTACTGGGGAGGTAAGTTTTGCATAAATTATAATATTTTTTTTCTCTTTTTACTTTTCTTGTATATAACTTTGTTTCTTGTCTCCTGTTTCTTCTTTTTTTGTTTTCTTCTTTCTTTTATTTTATTTCTACACGTGCATGAGAGTATGATCACATACATCAAGTGGTAGACTTTATAGGGTATCCTCATCATTTTCAAAAAATATGGTCAAAGAATATAATCAATCACTTCATAATGAGAATAATGAAAATAACCATGCTAGAACACTTAGAGAACAAATGAATCCCAAAAGAACAAGTGCACCATCATGCATAATTTTTTCTCCTGATGTATCTCATTTTAATTTTAAGTCAAACATTATTTAACTTTTATCTTCTTTTCATGGCTTAGATTTAGAGAATTCATACTTGCATTTAAGGGAATTTGAGGAGGTCTGCATAATGATTCAAATTGTAACATGAACACCATCAGATTAAAGCTTTTTCCTTTTTCATTAAAAGATAAAGCTAAAACATGGCTTCAAAATTTGAGATCAGGATCCATTCGTGCTTTGGATGAAATGCAACAACAATTTTTAAAGAAGTTTTTTCCTATCTCATAAAACAAACTCTTTCAAAAGACAAATTACCACTTTCACTCAAAAACCAGGAGAAATATTTTACCAATGTTGGGATAGGCATCGAGACTTGCTTAATACTTTTCCTCATCATGGTTTTGAAATATGGAGATTGGTTTCATATTTTTATAAAGGGTTAACACCTAGAGATAGGCAAATGGTTGAATTGATGTGCAATGAAACTTTAGATAAAGACCCTGATGAAACAATGAAGTACTTAGACTTGTTAGCTGAAAATGCTCAAAATTGTGACACCACGGGTACTTATGAGGCACTGAGTAAAACTCAACCTCTTACATCTAGTAGAGGTATGTACAACCTTAGAGAAGATCGGGACCTCCAAGCTAAGTTTTCATCTTTAGTTAGAAAAGTTGAGGCACTAGAATTGAAAAGGAGTGGTCAATTAAAATCTGTTGAAAACATTGTGTCAAATTTGTGAAACTAATAAACATTCAACCAATAACTATCCAACCTTGGCTTCTTTTAAGGAATGCCTCCATAAATAAGTTCACGCTTTAAACACTTTTTAAAGGGTCAACTATAACCCATACTTGCAAACATACAATCCTGGTTGAAAAAATCACCCAAAGTTTAGTTGGAAGAGTAATAATAACAATGTATAAACTTCACAACCATCGTTTCAAGCACACCACAATTTCCAAAATTCTCATGGATATGCACCTCCTTATGCTTCATCTCCTATAATAAATTTTGAGGAAACTTTTTATGTATTTATTGAAAAGCAAGAGATAATCAACACTCAACTTGCTCAAAACATAACAGATTTTAAAGATACTCTTGCAAAATTCATATCTGCTCTTAGTTTTTAAGATAAATGTAAGTTTCCATCTCAACCATAGCAAAATCTCAAGGGGCAATACAATGCAAATGCAAGTAGTCCTAGAAGTCAACACATGGATCAAGTCAAATTAATCATCACTTTTTGTAGTGATAAGGTTATTCAAAAACCATTTCTTGAACCTTATGAGAAAGATGATGAGTCAATCTCTAAGGGTAAGGAAGGGGTTGAATCTGAACATTGCAAAGAAAAGACTGATTCCCCTCTAGCACCTTTTATTTTCTCATGCCATGACCAATCATGAAGAAATCAAGGATGAAAAAAGCATAAAAATTTTTGATGCAGATCTTTTATCAAAAGTGATAATAGCTTCGATACTCGACATCACACGAATTAATGATTACTTTCCTGATGAATCTTTACTTTCTCTTAGTTCAATGCCTTGGTTTGCTAAAAATATCAATTTTCTTACTTCAGGATTTTTGCCAGCTCACTATAGTATCGATGACAAAAGATAATTTTTGAGCAACGTGAAAATTTTTTATTGGGATGACCCTTACTTGTTCAATTATTTTCCTCATCAAATATTTTAAAAATACATTCCCAACAATGAGGTAAGTAATTTCATTAAATTTTGTCATTATAAGGCACGTAAGGATCATTTCTTGTAAAACAAAAAAGTGACTGTAGAGATCTTGCAAAATAGATTTTACTAACCCATCATATTTAAGGAATCACATGCTTCTCGCAAAACCTGTAAAAATTGTCAAAATATTGGATTTATTTCAAAACACAAAGAGTCTTGAGATAATCTTCTATTGACTCTTAAGTCTCATCATAGTCAAGATAAGCATCATGCAATTCATGACTTATGAACCTATTTTCATAAAGAACATGCTTGACATAGTCTTGGGAATCTGACTAAAAAAGATTCTGTTTGATAGTTTTTAAGAAAACTAGATGGAAAGCCTATCCCCGACTCATAGAGGGCGTTTAAGCCGTTCTTGGACGTAAAACCAATGAAAGATTGGAGCCACAATCAGAACCACCTATATATATATATTTTAATAAATAAATAAAAAGAGAGAGAGAGAGAGAAAGAGAGTGTGTGAGACTCCAGTTGGCTTACATATAGGTGGTATGATTGCTCTTTTAATTTCTCATCTATAAAATCCTCCCTTCCTTCCTTTCATTTCCATTTAACCCATACATTCATCAAATATAGAAGTGTGTAGAAATGAAAAGTTCCTCAAGTCATCAAATAAAAAGTACTTGTGTTTTCGGTGGATCTAGTCTTGGGAAAGAAAAGAAGTTTTTATAATCAGCAAATCATCTTGGTCAAGTGCTAGCTAATATAAAGATTCATTTAGTGTATGGAGGAGACAATCTTGGCTTAATGGGAGGTGTGTCAATAACTATATTTTTAGGAGGTAGTCAAGTTTTGGAGGTCGTCCCCTAAGCTTTAGCACAAAGGGACATCATTGGAAAAATAGAGAGGAACTTCAGGTCTCCACAATGTCGGCTCGAATGAATGTAATGTTTAACCATGTTGATGCCTTCATTGCTTTACCAAGTGGTTTAGGCATATTGAAAGAGATCTTTCATATTTCCTCTTAGGCCCAACTGCATATTCATGATAAACCTATAGTTTGTTAAATGTTAATGGTTATTATGATAAGTTGTTGTCTTCTGCATGACAAATCATAATCTTTGCTGCTACTACTGAACAATTGATTGACCAACTACAATCTTTCATTCCTGTAATTGATCCCTCCATGAGTCGCATAAATTAGTCATCTAAGGAAAGCCGTAAAAAGATTAGATTAGATTTAAGACTTCATTTGTGAATCTTTATGTCTTTTGATTTTATTATTATGTTTTCTTGTTTTTATATTTGTTTCAATGTGTTTAAGGTTTGTTAGTGTTCGTTATTTCAGGTGATATCTTCTATGCTCTATCTTTCTACCTTAGAACATTGAGAACAATGTCCCGTTTTGGTTGGAGGGAGAAGGTAGTAGCTAAAAAAAAAACTAATTGTGTTTTCTATTTCATAAAGCATGTGTAAAACTATTGTTACTATAATGACAGAGTAAAAGAGATCTTTTTATGACTCTTGAGACACATCTTAGTAACCATTCTTAATAAAGTCTATTATGATACTGTTTAAAATATTCAGGTTTACAAACTCTCGCATTACTATCATTTAATTCTGCTCATATACTCATTTAACATGTATTCTTAAATCTTAATTTACACACACACACACTTTAACATATGATTGCGGGTTGCACATTGGATTATTATATTATTTATATTTTTTTGTTAAAGGTAACAACTAAGAGAAAAGGATAGTATATAATTTGAAAAAAACAAAAAAAAAGCAAAAAAAATGAATGATGATAATAAATATGTAAATAAGTTTCGTTTCGTAGCCTCCCTAACCTAACCAATTAAGCTCGAAGAGGTGTTTTAACACCTAATACCCTAAAGTCAATTGACTTAGGAGCTATTGGCCCAACGCTTGTTATATGGGTTGGAGAAAAAAGCTTAAAGGAATCAAACATTGCACTATCTACGTATCAGTATCTGCAACTCGAGTTACTAAGTTTGTAGGGGTGTCTCAACACCTAATGCTCGAAGACCAATTGGTCTAGGAGTCATTAGCTGAAAGCTCGTTACATGGATTAAAGATATATGGTGTTTTAAGTTATATGTATATATATTAAAAAAAAAATCACAACTTAAGGAAGTTAACTTTAAACATTAGAATAAAAATTTTATTTTCTTCTAAGAAAAGCCCTATAATTATGTGTTGATATATTGAGCACAAAAGAAAGATTTATTAACATCTTGTTAAGAGGTATTGAGCAGATATATAATTTAATGAGAGTTTGTTTATCTGGATAGATTAATGGAAGTTGAATGATGAATACCTTGCTTTGTGAAATTTGCAAATTGTTTTTCAATTTTAGCACTTTGATTACTAGGGAGTAGTAACAAGCTAGTTGAGGGGGTGTGATTAGTACTTAAAAGTCTATTTTTATCAAGGTTTTATATCGTCATTTTGCACTTGAAGTATCAATAACTCCTTAACTAAAGCATGTTTTATAATAATATATCTAATAATATAAGATAATTTTAATTTATGGTAAATGTTCATTTTAAATATAGGTCTATCAAATAAATGAGAGGATTGATTGATGAATTTAAGAACTAAAATTAAAAGGACAAAGAGATGACCAAACTTAGAAAAGAGATGTCAGTACAATCCAAACCGGAATACTATTCAATAATTGGATCATATCTAGAGTTGTAAATCTCAGATTTAGGTCTACTTTATATGGATGGAAACATAAGACATAGGCCTACAACTTTCATATAGAGCCTAAGATCTAAAAAGATCATTTTCAAGTCTAAATAGTAGCAACAACAAAAAAGTCAGAATTTGTCTTCCAGCCCGAGCACTGTTCAGTGTCTGACCCATATTTGGAGTTCTAGAAGTCCAAATGAGCTGAATGTTTTACACAAAAAATTTGAGACAATTTCCTACAACTTTTATTTTTTCAAGTGGCTCTAATTTTGACGTTATCAGTGACATTTTGGGCAGACAAGAGAAGAAAATGATTGTTACCAAGTCAAAAGTTGGTCACCCACTCATCGATTACTCATCAAATCAATAGTTCTTAATTTTGCCCTATAAAAGGAGGCATTTGTCATGCATTTAGGCATCTTGGTTTCTAGATCAAGATCATGCTCTTGCTTTCTCTCTTTTTATTTTTTGTAATGTTTATGCTTTGCTTTTATTAAAATCAAGTTTATGCTTTTGATTTCCTTTCATTTACTTAGTTAACTTTTATCTGATTTATATTCTTATTTTGTTTTTTTTTTCTTTCATTATATCTAGCTAAGTTTATTATGTCAAGGTGAAAAGGTTACACTAATTATGTAAGAATAAGTATAGTGTAAACTTAATATAGACTTTAATGTTTGATACTAACATGTTTTGTATTTGTTATTATCATCATTTAATCCTTACATTAATATTTCATCTTCAAGTTCTCATCCTGTTTTTCTTTATTATTCTTATTATTATTATTGTTACTATTATTGTTGTTGTTGTTGTTGTTATTGTTATTGTTATTATTATTGTTATTATTATTATTGCTATTATTGTTGTTTATAATTGTTATTTATAATTTGTACAATTAACCTCCCTATGGTTCAACCCCGGTCTTGCCGGGTTATTCATTACTTCGACACTCCTACATTTAGAAAAAAATATTAATCTTTTGGTCGTGTCAATAGGCTAAAATTGGGTACTATTGATTTGATGACTAATTGATGAGTGGATGACCAACTCTTGACTTGGTGACAATCCTTATCTTCTCTTGTCTGCCCAAAACATCATTGATAACGTCAAAATTAGAGTCACTTGAAAACATAAAAGTTTTAGTAAATTATCTCAACTTTCATATGTAAAAATTCAGGTCATTTGGACTTCTAGAACTCCAGATATGGGTCAAACACTGAACAGTGCTCGGGCTGGAAGACAAATTCAGACTTCTTTGTTGTTGCTATAATTTGGACTTAAAAATGATATTTTTAAGTCTTGGGCTCCATATGAATGTTGTAGGCTTATGTCTTACCTTTCCATCCATATAAAGTAGACCTAAATTTGAGATCCACAGCTCCAGATATGACCCAATTGCCGAACAGTCTTCTAATTAAAGTCTAAATAGACTTAAAAATGATTTTCTATCTTCATATATATATTTGAAGATTTGAATTTGACAGTACATCATTGGTCAGTAAGAGCCCTATTGATAGAAAAAAATTATTTGATGAAGAAAATTACAAAATTAGATGTTTATGGACTCAATTAAATTTTATTAAAAGTTTAATTGAATTTATGAAGGATTGATTACTAGAGAAAATGATTTTTAAGTCAGTTTGGACATTAATTGGAAGACATTAAAGTTCTAGGATCAAATTATAATTTTTTAGACTTGATTTGGTCAAGTTTAGACTTGATTTGATTAAATTAAAGTTCTGGGATCACATAAATATTGAAGTTTGATGGTCAATTAGTGACTTGATTAAAAAAATCTAAAACCAAGGATCAAACTAAAAATCACATAAATTGAAGGACTGACTTAAAATCTGACACACTTTAGTGCTAGTTTCCATTTAAATAAAATGGCATGTTTTGGGAAAGATGATGTTGTTTCATACATTCTTCACTTAAAAAGAAAAAAGAAGAAGGAAATCAAAATAGTGTTGTTTTTAGGCAGCATTATTTCTTCTTCTTCTTCCCTTAGACATGCAATAGGGAAAAAGAAGATTTTTATTTTTTTTCTTCCTTGTTTCTTCCTGCCTCTCTCTCTCTTTACATGCTCTGTTAAAACCAAAACTAGATGCCACCCACACCTCCTCATGATGAGAAAACAGAGGAGTTATACCCTACAAGCGACGCCCCCACTAGCCACCTCTCCTGATGCTATGACAGAGTAGGAGGACCACGCACCCCATGCACAATGATGGGATAGGGATGGAGTCGATCTCGCTTCCCCTTTACCCTTATAAATACCATCCCAAAGGAACTAGTAGAGGGGAGATGATTTTTTGAGAAAAAAAAAAGTGAAGAAAAAGGGACTAAAACAATAGAAATGTTAGGGAAGAATAGAAAAACAGGGGAGATACTGACATGGAAGAAAGGTTTAGAGAGAGACAAATGATATCATGACACAACCAAAAGATTGATGTCTTCTCCCAAGTACAAGAGTGTTGAAGTAATAAATAACCCGATAAAACCAAGATCGAACTATATGGAGGTTAACTATATAAATTATAAACACTATCAACAACAACAACAACACCAACAACAATAAGAACAACAACAATAACAATAATAATAAGTTAAATAGGACTTTAAGATGTAAGATTAATGTGAAAATTAAACAATAAAAACAAATATCATGATTAAAAGATTCACTAATGATGAAAACTTGAAGTAGGGAAAAAAATAAAGAAGATGGGGGAGAGAGGGCTGTGTCTGAAATCTAATCTCCCTCCTCTCCTTTTTACACGTTAATTCTCTTCTTAGAAGCCTACAAAATCTCTTAAAATAACAATGTTTAAAAGTAAATAATTAATAAAAATATTAAATAATAAAGTAAAGTCTTAATATAATAAGAAAAGTGATGTTTTCAACTTGTTTTTGCTTGACCGCTTTTTATGATCGGCTTGTTTTAACTCGCAAGTGCACGAGTGTGCGATGTAGCAATTAACTCGGTAAGATCGAGGTCATATCCACAGAGAGCTAGATCTGGAAATTAAGCTAGGTAACAAAAATAACAACAATAAACATTAAAAGATAACTATAACAAGCTTGAATAAAAGGCGGTGATACCGGCCAAGCACTTTAGATAATAAATATAAACAATATCAATAAAATAAAATGAAATAAACAAGAAAAATATTAGAAACTAATAAGAATAAACAATAAAAGAAAAATGGTTGAACCAACCAAAATCCAACAATTAATAGTCCAGTCCACAGTCCAATATCCGAAACGTTAAGGTCAAATCTTTTTTTTTTAGGCGGTAAAACCAGCCAATTGATTTTTTTATATGATTTTTTTTTAGTTTTTCAATAATAAAATCTAAATTTGTTACCTTTGCTTGCTAGCTCCCCGGCAACGGCGCCAAAATTGCTTGACCGCTTTTTATGATCGGCTTGTTTTAACTCGCAAGTGCACGAGTGTGCGATGTAGCAATTAACTCGGTAAGATCGAGGTCATATCCACAGAGAGCTAGATCTGGAAATTAAGCTAGGTAACAAAAAAAACAACTCAAGAGAAATTAAATTAACAATAACTTGGTTGGAAATAATTGATGGATTTGTTTTCAAAGATGAAAAAGTGTAAATAGATTTTAAATGACAAGAAAAAGTAAGTCTTGGTCCAAATCAATTTTAATGGTGATGTATTGGTGATTCCTTCAAGATATATAAGATAACTCAACCTAATATCAACGATGGTGATATTAGATCGGAAGATATTACAATGAAGTTTAAAAGGATGAAGATTAATTATTGCTTAAGAATGAACATGTATTTTCATATTAAGTAAGACATTGAATCAAGCAATCTCTATACCAAAACTAAAGTTTGTGCATAAAAATTCAAGATTATAACATTACCTAAATGGTTTCTAAAGTTTCTTTGCAATGATAAATCATTCATGAAGAAAATGAAAAGATAAACATTAAGATTCATTCATATCTTAAAGAACTCACCTCAACCACCATCATCCTTGATTTGGATCCAAGAAAGAGATTAGCCAACCATGATTATATATAAGAACACTTCAATAAACATGAAATAACTTGAATCAAACTGAAATAATAAGTTTTACAAGCTAAAGAACCGAAATCTATAAAGAAGAACACAACACAATTTCAGTAAAAATTCGGACACACATCTGACTCTAACTTTGGACAGCCATTCGACCCTCCTAGAAGCTTTTTTTCGAGATGTCTATTAGAGACATATTTATAGGAAATTCTGTCACCTTTCTAGATCATTAAAGAACAGCTCATTTGGACACCTGAGTCAAAAGTTATGGGTAAAACACCGAAAGGTGTTCTGAAAAATCAAATCAGGACAGCTTTGCAACCACTTTGGTGCACGTTTTTCTTCCTCATTTATGAGTTGTCTCCTTCTTCTTTTTGACCCAAAATAATGTAAAAATATCCCCTCCAGCTTTCCATCCATGTGCTTGCCTTCTTGGATCAATGAATTACCCAAAATAAATCAATTGTTGTTGTGTGGACATGTAAGATCATGGATTGTGTTTGGGCTGATTTGAAGGTTGATTTGGGGTTGATTTAGGGCTGATTTGGGGCTGATTTTGGCCTGAATTTGAACATCAAATAAGTATACAAATGTACTTATTATTTGGGCTAAGATTGACATTGAAACCTTGAGTGTTTAATGGTTGAAGTTTGCACACAACATAAGGCAAGTTTGGGCTTCAAATAGATCATATGATATTCTTTTCTAGAATTGGAATATAATTGATTTTTGGGACAAATTTGGAGCACTTATTTCAACCAAGATTTGCTTCAATCTTCAACTAAATCTCTCTTCAATTCTTTGTTCTCAATTCTGATGTTGAATTTCTTGAATTAATTCATTTAAGCTCCAAAAACCTATCGAAACATTAAAACAAACTTCATTACTAAAAAACACATCAATTATTATAAAAAGACCAAATAAAAACTATAAATACATATGTAAAATAAGAGACTTAATGATACTTTTGATGCACAATCACACCCCCCAACTTAGATTTTGCTAGTCCT
>SRLM01000811.1:701928-1015555 GCA_015708895.1 Populus ilicifolia | reverse complement strand
TATATATATATATATATAATTTTTTATAATCTTTCTGAGTAATTAGTTACCAGAATACGGATGCATGTTCCGTATCATGTATTGCTTTTGGCTAGTGTATAGAGGTAAATATACAAAAAAGATAAAAACATGTCTGGTTGGTGACGCAGAGACGAAAACATCAAATAAATCTGTCTCTGAGACAGTTTTACAATGAATTTAATATAATGGTTTTGTCAAAGATGATGGACACTTCCAATTTTGAAACAATCTACCATGTTTGGTTGACTTTGATCGAGAGGGATAGATCCCTTGCCTTGACCTGGAAAATATATACATATAGTCCGTGGATTGTAAATTTGTAATTGTAAGGATTCCTCCCTCGAGAGGGAATGTTTGGAACAGCATAAATTTTTAGTAATTCTTAATTAATAAAATTCTTGAAGTTTGCGTGCACACGCTTGCTTGCGAATAGAAAAATCTCACTTATAATCCATACAATGACCAATCCATCCCCGCTAAAAGGAAAAACAACTGAGCAAAAGTGGGATAACCTATGAAAGACTCAAAACACAGGAGGTGAACACAAAATTCAAAAGGCATTGACTAGCTAGCACTCCACCCCACATTGTTTGAGAATTGGGCCAGTTTGCTTGGGCAAGAAGGGATCAATTCTAACCCAAATCAATGAGAAAATAGATGCAAGAAGTATAGACCAGAGGACAACAATTGTAGGAGTCCTGTTTTGCCTTCCCATCAGACCTTTGAGGAAAGGATAGAGATGGACAATGACCCAGAAAGCGAAAAATAGCTTCCCAAATAAAGGACCCCATGAGCCATATCCGTTGTTTATTGCATCGGATACTCCTGCTACAACTCCAACCATATTCAAGATGATTAGAGTGGTTGGTGGGATGAGGAGGGTGGTCCATTTGAAGAGGTACAGCTCTCCAAACTCGGTATCGTCTGCTGATTTTGATGTAACAGTGAAGTTAGTGTCAACTCCTCCAAGGACCTTGAGGAGGCCTTGGAAGACAGCAAAAAGATGAGCTGAGACACCGCCGATAACCCAAAATTGCTCATTACGCCACAAGTCCTGGATGCTGACTCTACTCCATCGAAGTTCTAGCACAGATGTTGCTATGATTGAGATGAAAAGGGCTAGGAACCATATGCTAGCAAGGTTGTTCAGCTGCAAAGAAAAAAAAATAAATTTGGTTAAAATTAATACTATTAGAAGATAAAAAAGAATAGCTGTGGATGGAGGAATGACATTGTTTTCAATGTGTTAATCTCTGCAATACAATTCAGCATCACTTACAGTAGGGATGATAAATTTTCCTGTCAGAAGGCATACTGCTGGGATAGTACAGTAGGCAAGTAAGGGAATGGAGGTGAAAGGGTAAACGATGGTGTTGATGTAAGCAAGCCTCTCCAGCAACTTCAACTTTCCTCCATAGCCATACCATAGAGGACAATGATGACTAAGGAAAATCTCAATAGAGCCTAGTGCCCATCGCAGAACTTGGTGCAACCTATCTGATAGATTAATGGGAGCAGATCCCTTAAACGCTGGTCTCTGGGGAGAACAGTAGACAGACCTCCACCCTCTACAATGCATCTTGAAGCCTGTCAGGATATCTTCTGTAACAGAACCATAAATCCATCCAACCTGCGATTAAGAAAATTCTCCATTCAGTAATCTTTCAACTCACCCAATTATGATGATGATATGAACGTTGACTTTGCTTGTACATTAATGCTTCAGCTTTTGAACAGATAAGTAAAAGGAACGTAACTTTGGCCATTTTTATAAACAAAAACAGCAGGAAATTTGTCAAAATGCTGATGTTCTTCAGACTCCATAAGTATACGATTTTTCAATAAATGAAAATTGAAACCAATGTTGCAAGTCTTGAAAGATTCGTTGAAAACGAAGGGCCTTTCGAAATGCTACTCAGTACTCACCTCTTTACCCCATTCGGTTTTTTCTTCATAACCGCAACTTATAACATGAATGGCTTCCTTAATGTGTGATTGAGAGTTAGTTCCTTCAGGCAGGCCACCATTTTCCATGAGGGTAGAGGCAATAAATACTGGTGACTGCCCAAACCGTTTCTCGAAACTTTTTTGTGACATGAGTGATGATTTCTCCAACTCTTCGTAGCCTTCAAGCCCTTCTTCAATCTCTTCAAGATCGAAGACTGGTCCAGATGCTTTTCTTGTGTACTTCTTCCCCATCATTTTCTTTTTCATGGGGTATAGTCCTCCAAGAAGACTTCTTTGCCCTTTCTTCTTAGACTTCTTCCTTGAACCACCACAGCAACAGCAACACCATGAAGGCCAGCAATCGCATGTCATCTTGGGTCTCTTCTCGGACACTGGAGGATCATAGCCATACAAGGACTGCCTGTTGAAGACACATCCAGTACCAACATATACTGGCCCTTGAATCCCATCTAGACCTTTCATGTTTATCTGTCACAGAAAATTAAATGAATGCATCACTCACAAATTCGTTAGATTGAAAAATCAGAAATTGCTGCTATGTTATTTTCTTAACATCAGAGCATATGAGAGTTTTTTAATCCAGCACAACTTACATCAAAGAACACAACATTGCGATTAGCATATCTATCATGGCGATCAATACCATCAAACCTCTGCGGAAACTGGACGTAGCAGAGCTTCTTCCCAAGTTGGGGATCCATCAAAAAGCACATGGCTTCTCTTACAGCTTTGCTGTTATTGATGTAATGGTCACAATCCAAATTCAACATAAAAGGTGCATTGGTGAGCACTGCTGAGACTCGAATCTAGAAATGGCATACAATGATTAATTCCATAAGTTATTTGAATCTCTCTAGGATAAGAAAACTTGAGATTTAGTCAAGTTTTACTCACCAGAGCATTCATGGCACCTGCTTTCTTGTGATGGTTATATCCAGGTCGTTTCTCACGGGAAACATACACAAGCCTCGGAAGCTCCTTGCCTTCCACGTCGAGCGCACCTTCACTTCCTAGATATACCTGCAAAGCAAAGCAGCTTTCAGTTGCACGGTAATATGATATAATTCTGAGGCTAAAAATAATGAGACATATACGGATGATATTGTTAAACCTGAATCATTCCAGGATGATCGCGTGTGATGTTTCCAGGCCATGGGGTACCATCCTGCATCACCCATCCTTCTTCTGGTTTCTTTTGGGCCTTTGATACCAATGCGTTGATCCTTACTTTGAATTCTTCATATTCTCTCTACAATACCACACGATCAATCCCTTAAAATAACATCTATGATCATAGAACTTCCACTAAATATTTCATGAAGTAGAGTTAAGGAAAGGATTATATCTGTTGGAAGAGTGAAAAGCAACACTAAAATATGAAAAGGAGACTATTTGGAAGTTGGTTCTGCTTACTTTCATAGCTCTGCGCTCCTTCACAAAGTTGGGATGCACTTTATCTTTCAAGTAGTCAATCTTCTGAGTGAAGTAGAACTCAGGAGCCCTTGGCTCAATGTTATGCTTCTTGCAAAATGGAACCCATCTTCTAGCAAACTCAGCAGTTTCTGCTAGGGAGTCGAAAAGGAGCATGGATGCACCATCATCTGATACATAACAACTGACCTTGTCGACAGGATAATCAACGGATAGGATTGAAAGGACTGTATTTGCAGTTATGATTGGTGGTTCCTTGAGAGGATCCACAGTACTCACAAACACATCAACTGGGCCCAGACGATTAGGCTCACCCTCACGCTCAAACCTCATGGATAGGCGATCGAGATAAGTTTCACGTTCAATGGGGTTCCATTTTGGGAACTGGTCAAGGATCCAGGAGAGGCCAAACCATACCTCACATATTACAGATATAAGCCACAATGCATAAGCATCATATGCTGGAGTTAAGATCCGAAAACGGAAAAAGAAGCAAAGAATGATAAGTCGAAGGACAATGACAATTCGATACGGGTTGATTCTGCTTGAGGGAATTGGGATTTTTCTCCATAGTGGTTGCCTGGCTTCAGCCATACTGTAGAAGTACGTTGTTAGTATCGATAGCAGAGCTTAATGCAAAGAAGAAGATGAGAACGCAAAAAACACTCACAGGTACTCATCTTCTTCTCCTTGATCATTTCCTCCATCATCTTTGCTCACCAAACCTCTCTTTTCTTGCCTAACTTTCCATTTCTCTACCCTCTCTTGCCATTCTGCATTGCTATAACCCTCTTTCTCGCCTTCAAGATCCTTACCAGCAACTGATCAATCCATACGAACATGAATATGAATGAACAAATAAAAAGCTTCTTCCCAAGAGATCCTGTGAAATCATATCTTAAAAATTCGCATACCACTTCCTGCTGACGAAAAGGCCTGACGAATGGGGTGCATTTCCTGTTCATTGTAGTGCTCAATTTCCTGCAAAACTCACCCCCACAAGCTTAAAGATCTTCCTACTCTATCAACAGATAGTTATTCTTTGAATTCAGTAAGATATCAACGATAAATTAAACAATAATTAGGGTCTAAATTAGTTTAATTATTTATGATTAGGAAGAAAATCACTCAACAGGTTTTGAACATTAGATGGGGACAATAATTCTTTTGGACAGGTTTGCTGATAACTCCATTCACTGAACAGACATCAATCAGCTAGAAATTCTAATTTATGCCAACAAATTAAGGAGATTGGTTTCTGTTGAATTGATTTACCGTGTGACTAAAAACATTTTTCTGATTGGATTCATCATGATCATGATGCTTAATCTGAAATTCGTCGTCAAAATCATCAAAATTGGCATCATCATCGTCATTATCTCCAGGAACTCTAGGACAACCTGCACAGCACTAACCATAGTTAAGAACTAAATTGACATGACATGTTTACTTATAGCAAACGAAAATGAACATTTGACAAACCTCTGTGACGCTTATATCGAGTGTTGCACTGAGGACAGGACTGGTTGCCTTCACTCCTCTCATACTCATAACAAGGTCTACAAACAGGAAAGCCACACACATGACAAGCAACAAACACCTCTCCATCTTCCTTAACTCCAATCTCATCCCCGCAAACTCTACATTTTTTCGACGTTGCAGACTGGCGAGTTGGAGGCCTCAGCTGCCATGCACGCACGTTACAAGTATAAAAACAATACTCATTACAAGATTATGACAAAGAACTAACAGGTAAAACTAAGAAGATGATACGTACCTCATCTTTGGCATGCAAGGTCTGTGAACTGCCCGTGACAAGGCCAGCCATGGACAACAGCAAGAAAAAAACTGATGAAGAGAAAGTGAAAGAAAGATGGTGAGAGGAGACGAAGGAGAGGTGAGAGGGTATTAAAGAGGAGGTGGTTGGAAGCTGATATCAAGTGTGCCTTTGAGTACTGTGTGTAATGCTGCGAGAGATGAACTGCACCAAACTGTGAGTTGAGAAGTCGTGGGTTTGAGTCTAAGAGACGTCAAGTGGAGGGTAGGAGAAGGATAGAGAGAGTTTGCTTGTTCTGTCTTAGCTCGCTTAGACTCAAAGGCGTTTCAGATACCAAACTAATTTTTAAAAAAAAAAAAACATGCACATGCATGCAGTGGTATTATAACCCGTTTGTTTTCCGGTAGATATTATATTTTATAAAAATTTATTTTTAAAAAAAATTAACTTTTTATTTTAATATTATCTTAATGTATCGATATTAAAAATAAATTTTAAAAAATAAAAAAAATATTTTTTCATGTATTTTAAAATAAAAAACAATTATTATCGTAATATTAAATATTAAATATTACCTTAATACACTTGATATAGACCTATCAAAATGTAAAACTCAGAATTGATATAGCCCTATCAACATGTAAAACTAAGAATTGGCTTAGAATAGGTTTTAAATTAAATTAAGCAAAGAGTTAATTTAGTGAATCAACCCCCTGGTAAAATCTATTTAAAATTCAATTTGTTTTATAAAAAAATTCAAAACCATATCATTTTAATATTTAAAAACATAAAATAAAAATCATTTTAGCTGACCGATTAAAATTGAATTAACTAAAATATTTTTTATTAATTTATAAAAAATTATTTTTTTAAGATAATTGTATTTGTTTGGTCTGATCTGAAATATCTTGACCCTACTTCACCCGAGTTATAAGTAAATGGATTAATTCATAGATGGTACAAGTTAACCTAAATTTATAAAAGAAAATTAGATAAAAAAAAAATTGAAAAAAAAATCGACTAAATCTCACAGAACAACTCCCTGATTAATTAAAAAGCAATCATGACCTTTCGAGTTCTTGGTTGCTCATATGATGGCCACTGGAGGCTTACATGGTCGTTAACTTCAGGACCCGTGGAATTAGTCGTGGTGCGCGAAAGCTAGCCCGGACACCCACATTAATCTAAAAAAAAAAAGCAATCATGACCTAGGCCAGGCTCGGTTTTACAACCAAGTTTATTTCTTACGCCCTGATTCTGAAGGCTTAACATCATGCACCTTCCTGCTGTCACACTCCGCAGTCTACACCCACCTATGGATGCCAGCTTTCAAAGAAAAGTCTCGACAAAGAAATTGTAGAAAACAAGATAAATTTAGGAATATTCACATCATAAAAATACAACCTGCCATCGATATACCTGTAACATCTTTGTTTTTCCTCCTCTTGTTTTGATTTACTGTAAACTGCTAATCTCTAACAAAACCTGCAAATGCCCTCAAGATGGAATGATCTATGACACCTTCATTCTACTTTCGTAAGATTTGTCACAATCCATCGGTCCTATGAAGCCCACTTGGGCACAGCCCTCCTTGAGGACACCAAGGAACTCTGTGCATCAGAAATTCAAGGCCAATGTGTCATTCTTACAGCTGATATCACCATCAAGAAGCGCTTCAATCAGCTCTGATACTAAAAGTCTCTGGTAAGGTTCTGCTTGCGTCAGCTTTGTGCATGCACAAGGAGCTTGTGCATTTCAATACGTCATAAAAATGGAGGATTACATGGCGAAAAAGGGATCACTTTTCAAGCAACTACAGCTATTTGACTGGACATTCTTCTGACACTACTCTTCCCATATGCCTACAACAGAATGCTTCAAACCCAAATGATGAAGATATCATATTGTATGTTAAAAATGGTCTGTTTGATCCGGCTCCTATATGGCTATGTCTGACAACAAGGTTCAAGCTTTGCCTCATAATCCAATATTTTTAAAGCAACACTGCATTCTTCTTTCAACTGATAGTTACCTATTCGAATTTGCATAACCACGGGTGTTTCAGCATATTGAGTGGTTGACCTACACGGCATAACTCAGTTGGGTTAAAGGTCATCTCCCGTGCTTGATCCACATGGTTTCTCATCAAGACCAGAACAGCTTTCCTTTCCTTTCCTTAGGACAATGTCAACATTCCACAAATCTATCTAAACAGTGAAAGGTTTTATGCGTACTGAACATTGGCCAAAACCGACACTGCTCATGTCCAAGCTTGAGCTAGAAGATCGTTTATAGCTAAGCAATAGGAGACACCAATTCAAAACATAAAGAGGAGTCCATCCTCTGCCATTAATAAAATGGTTTACATAATAATTACACACCCTCTAGCCTCCTCACAAAAAGAGTACAAGAGAGGAGGACAAAGATTACGATAAAAAAATCTCCCATCTACCTTGTTTACGGACTAATTAGAGTGTGCATGCGGCACATAAACAGAAGCAGGAGAACCTCAAAGTTCTCAAGATCTATCTATATGTCTGTCCTACTCAGGATTAAACTCCTCCATGAATCACTATCAACCTGTTATTTCAATGCGTTGGCCTAGGCATCTGTTCTTGGACGTTTTGCAAGCTGCAAACTTGAATCAGTATTGTATGGCTCAGAATTTTCAGGAGTTTCAGTTTGCGATACCTTGTGCTTTCTATTCAGATCCTGTGATCCTCCTTCTAGTGCAGGGTTGGCATATATTGTGTCAGTTGGTGTCTTGCCACAGTCTACCTGGGCGGTTTCCAAATCATTTTTGGCAGGGGAGTACTGGATTGCATCTGAGGACACAGTAGAGGGATTTTCCGAAGCAGATGAAGCTGCCTTCAACTTGTCAACATCAATACCTGATTTGCATTGTTTCTCAAACATCATTTGAAGGTGCCTCCCCTGTTCTTCTATTCGTAACTGTAAATTTCGTTGGATCTGCCAGAAAGATAACAGAATTATAAATGATGCACTATAAATCATACAGACAACCTGAATCGTTGTCTTCACGTGCGCATAACATGATCTATACAGTAACAATCATATCTACTGATGTGCAGACTGCATATAGCACTGCAATAAACCAAACCAGCTACCATGCCACACATTATGCAGTCCATGGTCCTGAACCACTATGCAATGGGTACATTCTATATTAGACAAGTTCACAGCATAGCATCTGTAGGTTGTATAAGTGAGCGATAACTTGTAAAGCCAAATCCTAAAATATTTCTAACCAGGGAAAAATCATTTTTTAAGCTCTCAGTGCTATATACTTAGCTGCATTATAGAAAAAATGGGTGCTTTATAAACAAATTAATTCTTTAAGGAAACAATGCACATGTACAAATCTTAAATGCAGGTAACAACAAACGAGAACTTCATGGAGCTTCTTTGTATCATTGAAGTCTTGATACCAAGAAGAATATATGGATAATTGTAAACATTTTCATGGTCTAGCAAGTTGAAAAGTTGCAGACGTTTATTACTTCTATGATGTAAATGCATAATGCTACTTCTATGCAAAAAAGATCCTGCACTTGACCAGAAACTTCTAGTGGAATATCTCTCTCACTCGATCAACATGGTACAAATCCCTCCATTTTCAGATCCTTGCTCCTTTTTGTACAAGTAGTGCCTTCATGACAAATATTTGGTTTTTCAAACAGAACATAGAAGAAAATCAAGACAACCGATTTTCATCATAAAGCAAAAGGACCCTTGTTATAAGCTGCCAAATCCGGTCACAGAACCTAATTTTTTGAGGTTCCAAAGTCAAAGCCACTAATCAAATCAAAACATAGATCCATTTTCATGGAAAATGCATACCTCAAGCTGTTCATGCAGTCGTTTCTGAACTTCCATCTGTAATCGTAGAGCTTCAGTGATTTCAATGCCTCTGTTGTACAACATAAAATAGAGAGAGTTTAGCAGGATAATTCAAAATGAAATAGAACACAGATTGAATAATTTAAATATGCAGCTCTTTTCCCAAACTATAAATCCTTCAAGAGGCATTTCTAGGTTATAATCATACCATTGTGCCAGCCAATTTTCCATCTGAGACACCATATGTAGATTGAAAGGGCATTAAACAAGTTTTTAACCTAACCCAGTTTCTTCTGGAACTACTTGAATCTCCGTATCATGTATTGCTTTTGGCTAGTGTATAGAGGTAATTAGTTACCAGAAGTCAAATAACGTACCAAATACCTTCCAAGTTAATTTTGTAGCTAGGTCTTTTCATCAATAAATGACAACCCATGGTCATTATCAGTAGAGTGATTACAGAAAATGAGACTGTAAACAAAAATTCAACAGATATAGTTTAAAATACAATCCTTGTGTGGTAGGGGAACCACGCTCCTTGGTCAACCTATGTTAAAGGGTGGTAAAGCAGCAAAGGGAAAAACAAGAGAATTATAGTTGTAGCATAATCCATAAGCAAGTTTTGTTATCATGTGGAAAGTTATTCTCCTTACTTTCCACATGCATAAATCTTTAAGAAGAAACTGGGAAGCAGGCTAGTAATATAAAATTCACAATTTTAGCATTCCTGCCAAATTCAATTACTGAGGGACAAAGAATGCATCTTGCAGAGTGAAGCCTGACAAAAATATCACATTCATCTGTTTCTACTCAAGTCAACAAGTCAAGAGTTATTTTTTCCAGACTTGTTGGAAATTCTGGAAATCAGCAGGTCAAGGTTTCTATTTTAAATTTTAGGTTCTCTAAATGATTGAATGATGTTGAAATTCTTTTGTAATTACATGAATAGTTCTGTTCTTACTTAAAAGTCTAGATCCTCATTTAAGTAATGATAACAAGAACTCTGAGTATAGCCCTGTAATCTTTCAATGAGAAGGCATTATTAATTTCAGAAAACGATGATGGTTTTTTGGTGTATGAATTCAAACCTTTGAAAGCATGATGCTTTCTTCTCTCTAGATTTAATTCTATAAACTTACAGGTAAGATGCTGTTCGTCTCTCTCTCTCTTCTTTTTTGATAGAAAAAATTAAATTTTAATAAAGGAAGCGGACAAAATGGAGGTTAAGACACCCTCCTATCTCTTTGCTTGTCTGCTAAAGTGATGTCTCTACATGTATCAGTTGTAGAACACCAAAGCAAAGCTAGAAAAACTTTTTTATCCAAAAGCAACAGGAATAGTAGATGCATATCCTGAAATATCCTAAACTCTGCTCGTTCCAAAAGTACAGAAGTAAAGCAAGAATAGCACATTGCCACAATACCTGGCCACCTTGAAAGCTGGTAGTCTTTTATTTCTCATTTATGCGTGTAGACTTTTACAATAACCCTAATTTTGAAACCATAGAATTTCTTCTCTTTCTTGTCCTTTGTCAAGTTCACAGTTGCTCAAAGCCAAAGAATAAATAACAGCTGACAAAGCAGTAACAAGAGAATCAAAATTAATAAATGGTGTAGGCTTACGTTTTCAAGTCAAGAGATGATATTTCATCAATAGATGTCAATCTTTTCTCAGAGGATCCTGCAAGCAAAATAAAACAGCTCGTTTAAAAATATATAAATAGGAAATTCTTTATACATCTTTTGATCCATGCAGTAAAATAAAGCAAAGGAATCTCGAGCAGCTACAAAATATCTGAGGGAGAAAAAAGATGGTCACAGGAAATTTAGGTCAATGGTCAAAAACAGTTAGGAGTGATAGGAAAATGGTATTAAAATAGGCAGATAGAAAATTGTCGCAGCGGATCCATGCATAAATATAGTGTGGTGAAGTTAATTTAGAGAATTAAGACAACTCAACTGAAGCCTTGAAAAAAAGTATGCTTGAGCCACAAAAAATAGCAGAAAAATGTCTTTTTCATAGATAGGGCAATTGACTTGAATCACAGAAAGGATTGAATAAACAACATAGTATGCAGATCATGATCATGCTTTTGTGGAAAGACTAGATCGAGGTTGATTCAAATGAAAAGGAGATATTGAACAGGGGTATGTGTGATAAATTAATACATTGTCACAGGTTTGCACAGTGCAGCTTAATACTCAAGTTCATGAGTAAAGATAAGCAATTCAACGAGTTAAAATGCAATCCCCATCCCTCTCATTCAAGTTAAAATTCTAAGGTGGAAGAGCAACACAAAATTCAGGGATATGTTAAAGTCCTGGAGTCATTGATTAGTTATTACATACCCTCTGATGACTCTGGTCTGTATCTGGCTGTTCGGTATTTCTGAAATTCAACAAAGAATATTCTCCAATTAAAAACAAAAATAAGAATCCGACACCATGCCACACAAGAAATTATGCTAAAGCATAAAACCAGCCTTGTTTTTAAAGAAATAAAGGTGCATACCTGTAAGTGGCTTTTTACATGATAAATAGTCAAGCTGTCAACTTTCATCCGCTTCAGCACGCCTTTTGGAGTAGCTCCTGCACGTATGAAAAAGGAAATCAATTGAAGCTGAAGCCTAGGAATTTTTGGCTAGCAATCAGTTAAGGCAAAGATAGTTCCACACTTTCACTACCACCAAGGTTGTTGACAGCCTCCACAAAAGCTTCATGAAGTTCTGGTGTCCAACGCATGCGTGGCTTCGTTGGTGCACTGTTTGCTGAGGAAGTGGGGGTGAGAACCGGGCGAATTTCTGCAGATGGGGATGGAAGCTTCAGGTGACCTTGGGAGTGTTGAACTGGAATGTTTGAAGATGGTTTGGAGACCTGGTATGCCATCTGAAGCAACGAGATGAGAACAGGAGAAAGCATAATAAGAATATTTCACCATACTTTTGCAAGGGTATCTTATCTGTTGTGTGTTGTGAGAAGATACCAACCTTTGGTTCCATGTCCACAATGCTGGTGTCAGCCAGAAGCTCATTCCAATTAGTTGTCAAGGCATCATCATCAGTAATTAGCTGGTCTGCCCATTCCTGCCAATCATTTCGTTTACCATATTCTTCTGATGCCATGACACCAGCACAACTATTGCTTTCTATCTGATTAGTTTGAACAGTAGTGTTAGTGGGAAAGTCAAGAAAACCCGGCGGTGATTCTGGACACCATGAAGCACTGTTTTCATTTATATAATGACTGGTTGTTGTTGATTGAAGTAAAGCTGATGGAGAAGATTGTGACATCAGCAAAGCTCCTTCGTTAGCTGATGACTGGGAAATAAATGAAGTATTTCTTGAATGTTTCTCCCGGGGTGTGACAGAAGAGTACTGAAGGTCTGTTGAGAAGCTCGCAGAAGAAGAAAACAAGTGTCCAACTACTCCATTGTTAGAGGGCAAATGACTTGCATGCACAAGGGGCATGGTCGTAAGCTCCCTTTCCATGGAAACCTGTTGACAGCCTGGTAACTTGGGGTATGTCTCTTCTAGAGGTGTTGGAACCACTGGTAAAGATGAAGACAGTGTTCCAGACACCCCAAGGTTACCAAGCTGCTTTGCACCTGCTCTCTGAATGCTAAAAGCAGGGCGTCCCTCCATTGCTATGCTTCAATCAGCACAAAAATAGGGTGTCAGTTATTCAATTAATTCACAGCAGTTTCCCATTTTGAAAACCAGGTGAATACCTTCTGAAAGCACCCTTCTTATTGGTTCACAATAGTGGGATACTGGAAAGGTCATCAATTAAAACATCTGTCAACAGGAATGAATACATAAATACACGATGTCATCAATAGGGAATATAGAGATACTCATAGCAATGATCACCATCCTTTCTAAACCTCATAAGTTCACCTATAAACACCACAATTTTTTGGTTTTTCTCAGAAGAAAGTTCTAGCCACCCATATCATTTCCAAAACTCTCTATTTCTAAATCCTTTATCCCACTTGTAATGACCAGCTCCTCAAGGCATCAGTCCATCTCCAAACTCAACACCACATTCAGTTACAGGCATGAAATGTTTCTACCAGAGCAGAGTTGAAATGCTTATACTACGAAAATAGTCAAAAGCATGAAACTACAGTGAAACATAATGACTTAAATGTTAATAGCAGGCAGCAAGAACATGTGAGGTTGGTTTTCAGAACAGTCCACAGTCCCTAAACACCAAAAATTGAAACAAACAAAAAGAAAAGACAAGCCTTACAATAAGAGGACTAATAATAATGAATCAAATTCTCATTCCCAATTCTCATAAAAACTTCTTATTGGATAATAGACACAGGGCAGCCATTGTCTAGCATAATACTAAACTCTTGTAATTGCAACAAAGAGTCAATAGGTTGTCATGTTGAAATTATTGACAGGCTCAATTGTTCAAGGCGTAAGAGCATTTAGTTCATGCAAAACTGTTGAAGGGTTGAGAGAGTATGATTATAACGAACCATCAGAAGCAAATTCTCCCCTTGTTGGCCATTACAAATATTCATAGCAAGTACAGGGATTCTTTAAGTCTAAGGCTCTGCCTATCAGTGCGCCATCCCCAGCCCCCACCAGTGGGTATTCCCTCCAATTGGTATGGAGATAGGAACATTAAATAAGATGAAGAGTTGTTTAGCAAACCATAATTATAATATTGCGAACCCATTTGCAGAATGTGTTTTTTCTTCAATACCAATTGGTTCAACGAAATTCATATTTTCAGTGTTCAAATGAATTCTCCCCAGCATCTCAAGGCATACCAACTGCATCAAAAAATCTTCCTGACCACTAACCCAGAACCCTAAACAAGCTAGATGCTATATATCATTACTACCAATCATTAACTATCATGAGCTATGCATTGCGAATGGATCCTGACACCCTCGTCACCATGACGTCTAAAAACCGTATGCTTGTCCTTGGTCAGTTAACTCTAGCTAACTTCATTCCATTGATGAATTATCTACTCAACATCCAAGTTCCAACCTTTGAAAGTCAATGTCCTTCGCTTCAATTCAATTGTATCTGGGACCCCCTACTAAACAAATTTCTTCTCCCCATTTCACAGAGAACTCATGAATTCTGAAATATTAAGCTCAAAAAATCAAAAAAAAAATCCAAGCGAAAAAAAAAAGAAAAAGGACATGCACCCTACGATGCAAACCAATTATCATTCAAGACCAACTAAACCAAGTCCGATCACCGACGACGCAATTCAAGAAAAGCATAAAAAATTCAATCAATCAAGTAAGTATTACCATCAAAGCAACAAGATTAGCTTCAGATTCCATCAAAACAAAATTACCAAAACGGGGGAACATGTAAATTTCTCACCTACGACTTCACAAAACCTCGCAATATTGAAGGCCCTAAATAGCTAGAAATCAAGTCTTTAGGCACAGAAACAATTCTCTAAAGGTGTTATGAACAATTCGGTCACCGGCGTGTCACCCCGAAGAAGTGAACGGTAACAGAGAGTGCGCTTTGCTCTCTTTAGCCCCTCTCCTTTTTCGCTCTGTTAATAAGGAACAGTGAATTCCTCCACCCTTTAAATATAGCGCGTGTGGAATAAACACCAGAGAGATGGTGGGGTAACAGTGCGTATCGTGTGGGTGTGTGGGACCAGGTTTGCTCTTGGTGAGTGTGGAATATCTGATGGGGTGCACGTGGGGATTGTGATTAGCATATTACGGCCCTGTTCTGTAAAATTGCGATTTTCAGATTTTTGAAATCTTTTTATTTTTTTATTTTAAAAATATTTAGACACTCTAAAATTAAAAATAAATAAAATATTATTTTAATTTAATTTTAAATAAAAAAATTTAAAAAAAAATTACCACACTTCCAAACAAGCTCTACTAAATAATTTTGGGAATTTATGTTTTATAATTAAAATAGATACTTATATCAAAATCAATAATTTAATTTTTTTATAAAAACATATTTTATTAAAAAAATATTCATTTTTTATTCTATGTATTTTCTATTAATAATATTTTTTTGAATTAAAAATAAAAGCAATTAAAATAAATTTTCATAAAAAAAGTAATTTGAACTATTATTTCTTATTAATGCATTTTTCTATTGTTTTCATTAAAATATGTTTATTTTATCAGAATCATTGTTTTTTTAAATAAAAAAACATCATATTATAAAAGGCAAGTGTTAATTAAAAAAATTAAAAATCTTATCTCTAAATTTTGTATGTAATTGAAGAAAAAAATGAATAATTAATATGAAGAAATTATGTAAAATGATTTTTAATAAAAAAATATAAAATTAATTTTTATTGAATATTCATTAATAGAATTTAAAAAAAAAAACGAGGTAGGTTTATGTATAATAATTGATGAAAGGATTGTAACAAGTACCATAAAAAACTATAATTTTATTTAAAAACAAAGGAAAATTTTAATAAAATAATTGTTTAAATGTAATTTTAATTATTTTATTCATATTTTATTTTAATTAAAACTTGAGATGAATATTTAAAAAAAATTAAAGAGTTGTATAAAAAGAGGTTGGGCATCTAAACCTAAAATGATGAACCAATGCATCTTGCACAATACAAAAAAGATTAGGCATGCATGGCCTGCAAAGCTAAACTTGCATGCTTAGCATCCTTAACTTTTTTTTAATAAAGCAAATAATATATTTTTTATTTAAAAAATAAAATAAATATCATGTTATTTACAGTGATAAATAATATATTATTTAGTTATAAATATTTCGGTTATCACAGGTTAAGGTCTAAGTTTTTAAATTTTAAAAACTTATTAAAAAAAAAATTCGCATTAGAAACACCATAAGAATCTTAATATATTCATTTATAACCTCAAAACACCATTTTTATGGTTAAAAGAACTTATAATTAAATTAAATAAAAAAATTATGATTTAATAGCACTTTTCTCATTAATATTATTATCAGGTTTTTTATTGCTGGATTATTTACTTTTACCACCAAACTACACATAATAGAGACATTCCATTTGTTTAGTGACTTTCAATTGCTTTAATTGAGGAGAAACTATTCATTGTTGAAAGGCATAAAAAAAATTGAGTTCAAGATTAGATTATAATATTAAAATAGTTAGGAATTAAAATGAAAAAGAATGAAAAAACTTTAAAGATTAAAATGACAGGAATTAGTGTTCAAACTTTGTTACAGAGCATATAGATTTGAGTATTCATTACACTTAGAATATCTTATTTAAGTTTTGGTTTGTTTTTTAATTGCAGTTGAAAATGATTTGTAAAAAATATTTTTTATTTATTTTTAAAGATTTGTTTGTTTTAGTATTTTAAAAATATTTTTTAAAAAATATATATATTTTTTTAAAATTAATATGTTTTTAGTATTTTCAAATTATTTATGTGCTAATATAAAAAATAATTTTTTAAAAAAAAATATCATTGACATATATTTTAACATAAAAAAACAATCAAAATCATGCTGCCAAATAAGCTCTATTCATTTTATACTATTATTATTTTTTAGAATACTTTTTATTTAAAAATATATCAAAATAATATATTTTTTATTTTTTAAAATTAACTTTTAATATATCATATCAAAATAAACTAAAAAAAAGTAATTTGAAATAAAATAAATTTAAAACAAATTCAAAAATATTTATATAAACGACAAAAACAAGCAGCTCCAAGTGCTTAGAGACATGTTAAAATCAAAATTCAGAACTATATTCGGTAACAGCCTCAACGATATGTTGGATTCTAAAATTAGTTTATTCATATTCTTTCGTTTAAAAGTCAAGAAATTCTCTGATCTTTCCGGAGAAATAAGTGAAATATCGGTTAGGATCACTCAAAGCTGTAAACACAAGTTATTTTTAAAAGGGCATTTTCTTTCACTCTATTCAGACGAGATTTTTCTTGAAACAGAGTCTCATGGCATCGCTATCAAGATAACTCTTGATGGCTTTATCTAACAGTGGAGGTGAGACATGAAAACAGCTAGACCTGCCCATTGTAGTGTTCGAAGCATCAAAACCCGCTTCGTTATTCTGAAGCATATTTCCTTCACTGAGATATCTGATCGAAGCTGAGATTTTTTTGAAAAAAAAAATCATAGATTAACATGGTTTTCATCAGATAAACAATGACAGTGCCCGATTGAACATATGGAATAATAATGTCTTGGTAGTGGAAGCTTTAGGAAAGGTAGTACATGGAATTTGGCAACTTGAATGTTCTTTTGGCACCTGGGAGCCCCTCCACACTGCTCCACTGATCTCCTATGATTCCCCATATGCGGTATCCTTCTTTTGTCAATGCTCTCCTTGCCTTGGATTTGTACTGCTGCACTTTCATGAAGTCGTCTTCTAGACCCCTGTATTTATACAGTAAAACCAAGGAAAAGAAATGGTAAATTGCTTGTTTACTCTGGTGCCCGTCTCGGAATATGGGCACGGCTGCGATGGTTTTGGTTTGGGAACTCGGATGCAACCGTGGCCGCGCCAATGTTCCAAAACAGGCTGGGCTAGGCCATTGACACAGATATATCAAATAGGTCAGGTCATGTACCTCAATATGAGGCTGGACCATCCATGGTATCCAGCATTGATAAGATTCTCGACAGTGGCTGATCTAAGGGTTTCACTTCTGGAGGAAATAAGAAAGATTTTGATACCTTTGTCTTTGATCTCATGGAAGAACTTGAGTGTATGGTCTAGAGCGGGCGCTTTGCTTTGCTTCATCCATGATTCGAATACGGTTGCATTGAGCTTCTCTCCCCTGGTTTTATTTCCATTTCACAACCCAAATTGCATTAGTGACTGATTGATCAAAACAATGTGGAAAGCAGGCATAGTCTAGCAGTTGTGTATTCGATAATATCCTTTGATCGAGACAGATTTTTGCGGTAGCGGTTTGAAAAATCAGGTTCTTAAACCCAAGTTCTTGCCACGATTTGAAAGACAAACAGATTTCTCAGCAAGTAATGAAAACCAAACAACTTTTGAAGTTGTGATCAACCTAAAAACATCCTCAACCGCACCAAAAAAAGCTCGAGAAGATTCGAGTTTCAATTGGTGGAGTCATCTTAGAGAACAGAACACTGATTTTTCTAAATTTCCAACAACATCAGGATGTCTATAACAGGTGGAAATGTGATCACAAAAGAATACAAGATCTAGTAAATAATCAAGCTTACCCAAAACCATGTTTCTTGTAGTAAGGTATGGTGGACAAGAGAGTGTCATCAACATCAAAAATCCAAGCATCTTTGCCATCACCTTCCAAAGTACAACAACTGCTGAGGTAGAGCCTGACTTCCTCGATCGCCCTCTCGGAATCTGCTGTGTACTGAGACGAGGTCATGTAATGTTTGACGTGATCTACACATTCTTGTGGCACCACCTCAAAATCCTTGATGTTGTTTAGCTCAACATTGATCCTCCAACTCTCACAATACTTCTTCAAGCTAGAGGCATCCCTATTTTTCGATTTTTTGTTCAAGATATTCCAGTCTGCGGCTGCTAAGCCAATGCAGAGGCTTGTCAGAGCTAGTATGAACACCAAATTTCTTGCCATTTCTTGCCCTGAGAGAGAGGGGGGAGGGGTGATTGAATTTGTAGAGCTGGTGGGGGGAACGTGTCACATGGGCTGTGGGGTATGAGTGGCCTGTTCTAGCCTTGAAAATCATATAGAATATTTATGTAAATGTTCACAGCTCATAATCTCAGCTCTCATGTGACCTTGTCTAAACCCTATGTGTGTGTCTACACACACACACTAAGATCATTTGGAAAAAAAAAATCATATACGAGTTGATCCGAAGATAACTGTTATTATGGAGAGAAAAAACTAAATCAATATAGTTATTTCATAAAAACAAAAACATCAATCATTTTGGCCGATGACACATAATTACAACCACCATTAACGCCACCAGACATGGATTTCTCTTTCCCCTGGTTTCAACATCGAATAATGTCATCTTCTTTATTCTCTCTCTCTCTCTCTCTCGCCCCTTTCCTAACAGCATTGCTGCCTTTACTCTTTCTCCATGGATTGCTATCATCATTGTTCCTGTCTTATCACTCTCATTTTGGAAACTGCTTTTTTCTTTTTTGTTGTTTTCTTCAGTGCCTAAGATCATTTCACTCGGTTTCGAGGGTAGGAAGTCGGTGTCATTACAGCTTTGGGTTGCATTAATCTGCGTGCCGGGGGGGATTATCTGAAGCTAGTAAAAGACAAGACAGCAATAAATGGCAACAAAGCAACAGGAAGTATCCTCCTCTGGGGCTACGATCATGTTGAAAATATCAAAAAGAAATAAATCATTTTAAAAAAAAAATATTTCTCAAATATAAAAACAAACTGGTTAAGTGCCAAGAGAGTTTTCTTGAGCGGCTCAGGGTAAAAAAATTACAAATATCAATTTAAATTTTTGTTAGTTATTAATCTAAGATTTGAAATTATTATAGGACCTCCTGATCAGTGGACCTCGTAAGTGTCTCTTTCTTTTTTTACATGGGGTGTCCGGCCAGCTTACGCGCACCATGATTAATTCACACGGTTACGTGCACCATGATTAATTCACACGGTTCACTAAACATCCTGCAAGCTCAATAAACAGGTAAGATACCGCGAACTCATATACTGAAAAAGAAAACAAGCTCCTCCTACACTGGGCCAGAGCTCGCAAGCGTCTCTTTCTTTGTCAAAGAAGGTAGGATTATTGCGCGCTGTTCAGCCGCTGAGCTATCACCTAATCTTTAATTTTTAAAAGAGAACAAAATTAATATTAAAGTGGTGGCGGACTGGATTGCATGATCTCCACATGTCTTGTTTCTGGTTGGACAGAAAGAAGAAGAAGTAAGCAGTGGTGCCATAACCATGGCCCTACCATTAACGGAGCACTGCACTTTTTCACAAGAATATCACACAGTGCTAGGCGAGATTGAAATTAGCTGTGTTCTTAGAATTCACCAGCCATGTAGTATTTTATGGTCGTCATGATGTGTGCGGTCACGGAAAGTATAGGCTTGTTAGTGCGTTTTCTTTTACTTGTAAAAGTATAACTTGGATTTGTCGTTGCTTTATGGTCGGAGTTCTGCTCATGGCGACCTGGTCGAACTGAGAGAAGTTGCTGGCATTGTTGCCAGTTCTATTTATATCTAGCTTCAGATCACAAAAGAATAAATAGAGGAGTGCTCTTTCTTGCATCAAATATTTTTGCTTAAATAAATAATAAAATAATTTTTTAGGTATTTTAATTTGACATCAAATTCATCAAAAATATACTTGTAAAACATTAATTGCATATTTTTTTAGATAAAAAAAATATCTAAAAAGCATTCATAATTATTCACTTAAAATACATTAAAATTATTTTTTATAATATATTTATTTTTAAGACTATCTCATCAAAACAGTTAAAAAAATCTAAAAATAAAAGAAAATAAAAGCATTTCTTCTTCTCTTTTTTCAAATAATCATAACCCTAAACACAAGGATATCTAAAAAAGCACTTGAAAAATAAAAAAGTTCTGGCCCACTGGCAGTTTGAAACACGGTTGATCTCTTATAGACTAGACTAACGGGAAACAAATTCAAGATACAATGTTTATATCATTCGGGTCCAGGGAAATTGAGCTTGATAGTAAGATTGCCTCCCCAGATAATGTAAGGTTTTTCTCCTAGCTAGCGTCTAGAACTACCAGGTACGTACGTAGGTACGTAGAGAATCACGCGAGCATGCAGCATGATTTGCACTAGCATTTGGAAACACAGTTTTACAGAAAATGAAAATGATAGTGTGAAGCTGCCGGGAGGGATGAAAAGACAGATCTCAGCTCAAAAATGTTATACAACCTGTCGTAAGGCAGGTTTCCACAAGCAAGAAGCATGAGTGAAGAAGCAATAACTACGTACAACAACTGGAGGATATATATTGGAATGATGAAGAAATACCCCCAGTACCTTATTTCTGTATGCACAAAACGGCTTCTGAAGCGGCAGCTAGCGAAGAGTCCGGTGACACATCGCTGGGAGAGAGGAATTCATTCAGAAACAGTCCGATAGTAGAGTTGGTAAAGAGTACTCATGGGATCGAGAGACCATCATCAAAGTTCAAAGAGTAGCTGTAAGGATCATAGCTGCACTGTGCAATGCTCCTTTTCCACCCGAAAGCTTGCTTCCATTGAGCCCTGAACCTCGAAGCTAGCTGCATTAAGAAAGATGATTCACAACGTCGTCCAAACGGCACTTGTCTTTTCAGACTAACAAGCTTGACTGCAGACCCAGTGCTTGAGATTCTGCTCCCCCACCTCAAGAACCGGCTTCTCTTCATGCTTCCCTCCACCTTCACTGTACCTGCACCTGCACCTGGACACAAGAAGACGACGACCTAGCAACCAAGAGGGAGTACTGAAACACTTGGAGCAGGACGAGCTATAGAGCAAAGCAGGAGTTGAGCTTTAAAGCATCGATTCCCACTAACGGGCATCACTATCAGTGATACACGAAGTGTCACCCTCTCATTAGCGGGAGATCATACATTACTGCTTTACCGGCAGTCTTCGGTCAGATTATTCCCAACTTGGAGCAGCGATTGAGACTTGCAGGCAGTGATGTGATGTTAACAGAGATGATGAGACACTTTTCACATTAGATGTCTTGCAAGAGAACAAGCTACTTAATATTCTTAATTACTGGGTTTCCTTGGGTTGTACTCCTAGTTGGTGAACTTTACTGGGAAGTATCCGAGACCAAAAAGTGAGATAAGGTTTTCCCTAGCATAAAAGTCCACACCGTCCATACCTAAAGAGTGAGGGGGACACAATACAATCACCTTCGTCCATTTTTTAGAGCTTTAAGGCCATTGTCCGCTCATAGTTTTACACGCCGTGTATAAAATATTTATTTATTTATTATATCAGTTTTATATCTAATACGTAGCATTTTTAATATTTTAAAAAATATCATTTAATACACATGAATTTTTTTAAAAATATTTTGGTTATTATATAAACATGATGAATCGCTACCTTCCATTCCATACCTGTGAAGAGACCACTGGGCACCATGCACAGCACGAGATCCAAAAATGTGAAAGGCAGAAAGGCCCCCTGGTAGTGTCCCTTCCTCTCTGCCTACTGACGTTTTCAAAATGTTTTTAAAAATGCTCCTACACTTCGAGTCACCTCATGAATGAAAGCTTACATGGAAAAAAATAATTGTTTTAAAATTTAAAGAATAAAAACAATTTAAATTTTTCTTTAAATACACTTTTAAAATATAATAATAAAAAAGTTCGTTGACATTACATGGCAACGTTTGAAGACAACATTAATTTCTTTTATGTTTTTTATATGTTAATTTTAAAAATAAAAATATACATTATTTTAATATATTTTCAAATAAAAAAATAAAATACAATCATTAACAATCCAACTCACCAGTAATTCGCTCATCCTCTTTAGAGTATGTTTTTGTGATTTTTACTTGATTATATTTTTTATTTTTAAATATTAACACAATGAAATCATCCAGTGCCACACTCCCACGCGCGTGCAATCCTGCAGAAAAGGTGCTTAGAAAATTGAAAGGTGTAAAATGCTTTAAGAGAAAAATTGGGAGTCCAATATCAGGCATTCTGCAACAATGATGACAGCATCACCTGTGACATGAATGTAATGCAATCCTAAAACAAGAACAATTCTCACTCCCTTGGCATCCATTTGTTCACCTCTCTAACAATCTTGATGGAACAAAAGAGAATAGAGAGGAGAAATAGTTGTGAATGGTAGCAAAGCAATCGATCAATACTTAAACATCTGCAATTCATCAAGAACATAGACAGGGCTCATGAAGGTCCTCCAGTCTGACATAAAGGTAATAACATTCTGAAGACGGCATCAAGACCTATCAAAAACCAATCCCCTGTCAGACAATGGCATTGGCAGCACTGGCAATCCTTGGCCACAAGTCAGCACATTCCTTGCCGATGGGTCCAGTGATGGCAGATCCTACAAGCAGTAAAACAGCAACAATCAGCAACATGAACCATTGAAGAAATATTACAGCAAAACTTGATGAACACCGAATCCCCGCTTATGATTCTCACAAGGGTATCATAAACAACAGCCAGGCCCAAGCAAACAACACGTTCCAAAAAAATATTGAGATTGGTAATAATTCTCTCTTCGAACTTAAAAACATCATGATACGACATTTCACAACCCGTTAATTCTTAGAAAATAAACAAACAAACCTACAAAAAACTCCAAAACCACATCTAAAATGCCTTCTGCTAATCAACAATCATATACCACCCTCCCTTATTAATAGAGAGCAAAAAACAATTAAAACCTAAGGTAACCATTCATGATCAAAAAACTGCACAAAAAGTCCTTGTCCCCAAAGAGTTGTGTTCAATAAATGGGTGAAGAGACCATAATCATCCACATGCTTTCATAATTGGAGCCTAAAAAATATGGGTTAGACTGCTATAAACTCGAGCTTACATGAGCACGAGCTTCCAAGCCATCAAATGGGAATCATAACAAATGGGAAGTCAACATCACCAAGTGGTGGGATTTTCAAACTCATCAAGGGCTAAAAATGAGAGAACCTTAGCCTTTCCCGAAAATCAAAATTCAGGAAAAACAAAGACTCATCAGTCATCTAAGTTCTCAAAACCACAGCAAGTTTCACCACAGCAAGATCACTCATCAGCTACAATTAATGCAGAATTTTAAAACAATCACAAGCTAAAACTCAGCAAACTTAACAAAAATGAAGTTTAAGAAATAATTTCACCTTTCATTTCTCCCTTGGGATTGACAATAACACCAGCATTATCTGCAAATAAAACAAATAAATTTATATATGTATGGTTTTAAAATCTGAAAATCAAAAGTGGAAGGAAAATTACTAAACAAACCTTCAAAATACATGAAAACACCGTCCTTTCTGCGCCAAGGCTTTCTCTGCCTAACGATGACAGCAGGCATCACCTTCTTCCTGAGATCAGGTTTTCCTTTCTTCACTGTAGCCATCACCATGTCTCCGACGCAAGCCGACGGCAAACGATTGAGGCGACCTTTGATTCCTTTCACTGATATGATGTAGAGATTCTTCGCTCCGGTGTTGTCAGCGCAGTTCACCGTCGCCGCCACCGGAAGACCCAGCGACATGCGGAACTTGTTTCCGGCCGATCCTCCCCTTCCTGAAAACAGAAGAGAAATAGATTAGAGCGTTTGGTGTGATTGACGTGTCGTTACATTACTCGGAGAAGGTAGGGTCAGTGGCTTTACCTCGCTTCGACATTTTTTATCGCCTTCTTCGCTTCTGTCTGCCCACCGGCCTTTTCCTTCAGCAACAAATCGTAACGCTCTATCCAATATATATCACTGAGTTTCTAGGCCTCCTAGGGTTTTGCAATATTTGCAACCGACGCCGTTTTAATCCACCCCATACAAAGAGTTAGTTACAATTTAGTAATCGTAGTTTGTACAAATAAAAAAACTAATCCTGATAGTATCAAAACTAATAAATAATTCCTTAAAGGGTGATAATTAAATAACAATTATAAATAAATTACATAAATCCTCTAGCAAAGGAAAAACACAATAAAACAACCAGTATATATGCAATTTACTGGGATGATATTTGATTTGATTTGATTTAATGGTTAATATTTTAGGCTAGGAATGGGTGTTCAAAGTTCTTACCTCATAAATAATTAATAAAATATAAATAATTAAACTTGTAAAATATTATAATTTTTTAATTCAATATATATATATATAACAATCTTCTTATAATACCTACCAATTGCTATCCCTAGTTGATCATGTTTAATTTAGTAATATTTTGTTCAAACAGCATTTTATTTTTTATTTTGCATCAATCCTAACGCACTAATTTTCTTTATAAAAGAATAAAATAAAATGTAAATGAATTAAAAACATAAATTAAATATATTAAAATAAATTAGAAGAGCTATTGGTTTATGCATTCATGACAGTACATATAAATTTATTATCATGGTAGATTAGAGCAGTGAAATGAAGATTCTACCATTATAAACACAGCACAACTAACCTTTGGAATGAGGTTATAATAGTCCTTTTCTATTGTTATTTGAACAATGAAATTTATCGCAGTGTTCTTGAATCATAATTGTTTTTGCTTTGAGTCGAGAACTTTTTGTCCTTTTATTTTATTTTTTATTGTAATTATTAAGCCTGAACAAGGACAATTTGGTATTTTTATATAAATAAAATATTATTTAATATAAAAAAGGTTGCACATGAGCTCTCTCATGGTCTTCAAACAACCCATACAATACTGTTCTACAGCCAAACTCTAGCTTCCACAATGGCAATTTAATTCTCATAACATCACCTTCATTTTTAAGCTTCGCACGTGGCAAAATACATGTCATGTTTTGCACTAAAAATCAATTTTTCCTTTTCTTTTCTCCCTCGTCGTCGATTCTAAAGCTAACCCTGTATATTTTTAAAACAACTTTTTAATTTATTTTTCTTTTAAATTCAGTATATAATTCCATATTTTTTTAATCACTATTTATTTTAATTTAAATTACCTATAAAATTAAATTTTTCTTTCAATTTAACCCTCCAATAATTTTTTTAATTCTTATTCCTTTTATTATTTTTTTTTTAAATATTTTCTTTATAAAATTAAATTTACATTTACATCTCTTAATGTTTTACATTATCCTCTGAATTAATTTTATTCGAAACTATACCCCTCCTATATTTTAGCTCTATTTTTATTTTTTTTCTATTAATATTTGTTTTATTTTTAATCATTTTCAATTTCAACCCTTTGTATTTTAATAAAAAAAATTATTAACTTCTCTGATCCCAAGTTTAAAAACTTTAACCAGATGGCTAGATTTTCTTTTAATGTTCTTTTTAACAATTATTTTTTTTTTAATTCCATTGAACTTTTAATTTCAGGTTGAAAAATGGTTCAGGTTAAAAAAAGTCTAATCCGACCAGCTGCGTTCAGCGTGCCTAATCTAGTAGCTTCTAAAATTATTTAATATGTTTTGATAAACTAAGGACTAAAATATAATTCACTCCAAAATAGCAGAGTAGATGTCAAGGCCAAATAGCAGCAGCTTGTGCAAAAACAAGCCATGCTGCGCTGAATGGCATCTTCTGCCCACCCAAATAGCAGCCGTTGGCCAAACCGTGCTGGCCAACATCGACGGGAAGCAGTCAAAAGCAGATAAAGCAGATTACCAAGACAGCCATAAACCTGTACACTAATAGGAATAAACACCAACCACCATACATGACCCAGTTTTTGTTGCCCATGCACCACAGAAACACTTCAGCAAAACTCAAAAAATATTCACAGGAAACACCTGGCATTGGACCCCCTTCCTCAAAAATGCAGCAAAATGTCCAGGATTTAGATGCATAATCCACGGCACAGACGGTAGATCATGCAATCTGTGCAAACCAAAACCAGATTCATAAGGCCGCTGCTGATAAACCACTTCGCTTAACAAAATAATTCCATGACCTTGACAAGATTACAGTAGGACTTAGAAAAATTAAGCAAGTCCACTTGAAAGCTTTCTTCCCTTGTCATGGATGGGATTCTAACAAAATATCAGCAGTCTCGTCATCCGCGCTCCCAATCATCTTGCTGCTGAATTAGATCCTGCCCCAGTGCAAAAGGTGATATCATTAGAAGGAAAAGGAATACCAAAAGAACAGAAGGCGGGAAGCAACAGGATCACAAGGAAAAAGTCATCCAAATATCAGCACTCTGTGCTCCCCACACCTGAGTCTTGATAGGAGAATATTACAGAAAATGGGGCAAATAAGCCATGCAAAAGAAATTATTTGAAACTAGAAAATCTAGGATGTATATTATCGTGCCCAAAGCAGCAGATGTGCCAAGATATGTGGACATCACCGACACACACCTCTATGAAATATAATGTAGAGAAGCACCAAGGGTTACCAAATAAAAATAAAGATTTGCGACATCAGAGTTCTTAACAATAATAATTTTCTTTTGATAACTTCAATCCACGTGTTCATCAGCTGACAACAGCATATATGGGTAAGCAAGAGGAGCAGAAGCCACTTTAAAAATATTCTGGTTGGAGAACAAAACGAATTTTGATTAAGGAAGAAGAGATACAGAAATAAAATTGAAGGGAAAAATAAAATTCTAACAGAAGTGCTATTCCATACTGGAAAATATCAGCTAAATATATCCCTAAGAAATCTCAAATGCGAACACCATATGTGATCAGTGAATGGTTTGAAAAAACCTGCATCACTATCTAAACTAAAATTAATAGCCAACTCAAACACCAGCACCTATTTCTAGGCTATCCTTGAGACCTGAAAACCAAAGGTTTTTTTATCATAAACATAACAAACAATACAGCTTCCAAGGAAAGCTTGGAGACGTCAAAAGGGCACATGCTCGGAGATTGCATCTCAATATCACTAAAAAGTGAAGAGGTCAAAATAGTTCACATTGCTCAACTCGTGCCTCATAAAGATTTAGAATAAGCTTACTACTTGAACGTTTCATGTTCCTGCAGAACTTGCTGCCACATCGGCACTGGAATAACTCCACAGGTTGATCAGTATCATCAAAATCAATACCATAATCCTGCAGACATGTCGGACACTAATTTTTAAAACCATAGAAAGATTGCACATGATAAAAAATTTAAAATTGAAGAGCATGGAACACAGCATGATGTGAACTGCTAGCTCAGTATAACAAAAACAAGTAGTATATAGAATTTCCAATTGCAAATGTCATAGCTACAATAAATAAAGCTCTCGATCACTAAAGAAAACAAACATTTAGACATACCATCTTTGTAATTTCTTCTCACAAACAACGACTACAATGTTGCAACACAATATAACTTACCGTAAAACAGTGTAATGCCAACCATGCCTCCTCATTGGAAAGCATCAGAACAACGATGCTTAACTAAGAAAAAACATGGAAAAAATTCATAAACTCGAGTGACATTGCTCACCCAGGTTAACTCTTCCAAAGCATTCACTTCTCTAGCCGTGAAGAAAGCAAGCTGCATGAAAATTAATCCTATGAGAGAAGTAGTGTCATTGAGAATATAATCGTATGTTCAATATATACATGGTAATAAGAATCCAAATGAAGCATCCATACATGATAATAATGATGATCAGGGGTCTCAATCTTCACCGGGATCTCGATCATGTTAGCATCGAGACATCTAACAAAAACAAAAGAACATTTATCAGAATGCATCCACTCTCTGATCACCAGCACAGGGAAGATTACTTATGCAGGGCTGAACTTCATATCATCCTTTTTCTCTTTTCTTTTTCTGATAAAAATTAAGTATTTTTCCGGTGCATGTGAAACAAGGAAAACCAACTGAAAAGTTCAAAAAGAAAAGAAAGAAAAGAAGTCGATGGGAGATCAACTGCTCAAAACAATATGCATCAGATATACAGTCTTACCTGTGGTTGATAAACCTAGCAACATTTCCATAAAATGTCGCATCCAAGCACAGAGCTTCTTCATCATTTACAACTCCTTTCAAGCACCAATCTGCATCGAGTACAGCTGGATAGGCATGCTTTTCAGTTTTGTTGCTAGTTGCCCTTTGCATCTTCCTCTCATAGAACTCTTTGTTGGTTAGAATCTCCCCTACATACTCGCATACAAATGTACCTTTTGGTAGCAATTCTAGAGTTCTGAGACCCCACCCCTTTCCTTCAGGAGTAAAGAAAACCTGACATACACAAAAAAAATTAGCAATGAGAAAAAATTGTGAACAAACCAGACACCATAAAAAATACTCAGGGAACAATTTACATGATCATATTTCTTATATTAGAAACCATAAATCAATAATTGTATACACAAGTATGAACTCTGTTGAAACACTGGATTTGACTAAAATACCATTAATCTTCTTCTCTTATGAAGAATTACATACCCTTTATTTATTTACTTATGATTTTATGACCTCTATTACACTTCTATATTTTTGAGATGGCATTCAATTATTAACTAAACTATAAGACTAACAAAATACTCAATCAACAAGATTGCTGTTTGTTTCTTTAAAAACAAAAACTACCTTGTAGTTACCTAGCTAATACAACCTGTTATAACTAAATAAATTTTACTAATTCATGTATTTACTTTGTGTCTTTTTAAACAATGACATGATCATTAAATAATTTATCTATATTAAATTTTACTAAACTTTATTGCCCTTCCATATTTAAATTAAAAGCGTGTTATGCAAAACCAAATAGTAACACAAAATAAAAGGGCCACGAAATATAATGTGATTCGACAAAGCCTGCTCCACAAAACTTCACTCTCAAAATAGAGATTACACCTACTAATCAAACACTATAAAACTACATAACCGGATAACACCAAAGAGATCACTCACAAGAAAACACCACACTAATTCTTTTTGGCTCAAGATTTTAGCTACTATATTAATTCTTTTGGTTGCGACCACACGTAATATTGAAGGCACACATGAACTACCCACAATATATTTTATTTATACTAGCTATAAATTCCTTGATTCATTAGAAAACATGCTTAAAGTCCGACCCCAACAAGGAAAGTCTCTTTTCCTAAAGAGAATATGCTAACACATTCTATACTTGTTTAGGACACCACAACATCGAATTACGAATCTAACCTAAACTAACTCATCAATTTATGCCGCAACTTAACAGTGTTCACTTTTTATTCTAAAACAAACCAAATAATTATTTAACATATAAACTCTCTCTCTCTCGATTTCTTTCTTTTTACATAGAGGACTTTAGTATGGAATGGTTTTATAAATAAATTCTATTGGCTTACTTGTTTTCACATTTAACACTTAATTAATTTTAATAATTAAATTCTATTGAGTAAAATAACAATACAAAGGACAACTTTCACTTTCATAGCTTAGACCTTAATAATGGATGTATGTATAATATATTTTCCCAAAAGGGAAATAAAATATTCTACTTATTCAATACAAAGTAAACCGTTTAGGGCTTTGTTTTTAACCCATACTAAGCTATTCTATTTGGTAGTTTGATCACGGAATTTCTATCCTATTGATAAAAAACTATATAACACATTATATATTTATTTAAATATTATTTTTAATTATGTTTATACCACAAATGTTAACAGATATTATGTTTATAGAAGAATATGTTTTCACAGCAAGAAAGGATAAAAAAATATTTGTTTATAGAAGAATATGATTTCTTGGAAAGGAAAGATAGAAAAATTAATTATGCTTTGATTCATGAATTTAATAAAGGGTGTAAGATTATGAACCGAAACTTAATTGATATCAGAAATATAATTGCCTAAAAAATATTTTTATATATAATTATCAAAATGGAATAATTACAGAGGTTTAAAAACATATACGCATATGAGCATTTATTTTATTTAACAATCACTAATGATTTACAGCAGTTTTTTCATAAAACATATTTACCCATGCTAATCTTCAAAATATGAGATACATACTTATTTAAAACAATTACAAAAATAAGAAATAAGAAAAATCATGGTGATGATGTCAAGTTATATTGTGAATAAAAAAATTCAATAGCTAGATAAACCATAGCTAGAGAAAAAAGAAAAAAAAAACTACTAAAAGGAATCGAGTAGATTTGAGCCCCCTTTTTTTTTTCAAGGATATGATTTTAGTTATTTAATTAATTAATAGGGATAATGAACTATTTTATTATTCAATAAAAAATTTAAAACACAAGGTCAACATGTAGGTTTAGCTATAACTGGAAGAATGTTTCAAATAATTTTTTTCCGATCATAATTAGCATATTTGATTAATTATTCTTAAACTAAACCCTAACTTTTTCATAATAACATAAATTTCCCACGTGCAAAGCCCATGCCATAATAACTAGCTGGCCAAAAATACAGTAGCATATTCTACTCGTACCTGCAACTTGCACATTATACCTCGCTGCACAACTCTATTTCCACACTGTTTGTGGCAGCCACATTTGCTCCAACATTCTTTAATATATTTCCTCTTCAAGTGACCCTTGCATGGTTCCAACATCTCATCATTTTTTGATCTTTCCAGTGGGCAATCTCTACAGTAAAAAAGAAATTGTCTTTGAGGATTCCGAGTTAGAGAGATACAATCTTCTAAGAAATCCTCTTTGACAAGGCCTTCTAAAGTATATGCAAAACCATGCTCACTGTCGCTGGAGCAAACACAAGGCGTAGTTGACGACAAACAATTACCAATACAAGCCGAGCAACAATTTTCAGCCCTAATTTGTGAGAGAGAGAAGTTGACATAAGCATTTTTAAAAATCAAATTTCGGGGTATGTAGTTAAAAACTGGGGGAAACTCGCTGTTTAATTCATTCGACCATGGAATCTCAACCATTTCTTCTCCCTTGGTAATGTCAGAATGGTAATTAAGGAACCTAAACTCGTCAGCAGTCAATTGATGCTGTGGAACCACAATCAAACTACCATACTCAGCATCTTCAAATTCCTTTTCTTTGCCGCTGCCAGAACACCCATTCGCAATAACCTGTTCACTAGACTGCATGACCTCCAAACCATTCGAAAGTTGTAGTGATCTTGGAATTTGAAGAGCGGCCATCCCATCAAAGCAGGCACCAACTGATCTGTTTGCAAAATAGGCTTGTATACGGTCATTTTGTTTAATGGCACCAAAACCAGCAGATTTCTTCATTAGATCAAGAGCTGGAGTTACATTCAATATCCTTTCCTGCGATTCATGAGAGGAATCAGTTGCCAAGTCCAAGAAGCATTCACACATATCTTTCAGTATTTGCATGACAGAAAAGTTTGGATCGATGATTTTGTAAGTTCGGAGACATTTCTCCTGCATTGATTTCAGAAGTTCATCTTGACTAGGCATATGAAAATTTGGTCTTCCAAGCAAAGAGTTGCAGCTCAGAGAAATCTTCACCTCTCCCAATGCTGAGGTGGCGATCTCTAAGTTAGCCTGAGCTTCCCCTGGAATGGTTGCAAGTTCACAACTGTCTCTTGTCAGACTTGATGGGACTGGAAGGTTCCCTTCCCTACCTTCACCTGCTAAAACTCGGGATGCTGGACGTTCTTGTCGATGCTGTTTGAGTGAAGAAACTCTCTGATTAAAGTATTGTTCTTTACGTGCACAATCTGTGAAGGTTGAAGAAACCAAAATCAGCCAACAGGAAAAGAACTAATTGCCATGTTGACATTCAAATCCTTTACATAAGAAGAAACAAAATGATAAGAAAAACGTTAATTGCAATTTTGATATTCGAATTAAAAACTCAGAGGCAAAAAAGAACTTCATCATTTATGGTTACAAACAACACTCCCCGATTCCTTTGCCCCAATGATTGAATCAATTTACCTGGTCGGATTATTGCAATAGGTTGTGGTGCGTCATCAAAAGGCACATCATCAGTAAATGGCTCATCTTTAGGCTTGATAAGAGGCATTTTTTGTTTGGGTGAAAGAAGAATGCCTTGCTGAACTATGGGGTCTTTAAGGTGAACTTCTTGTGACGATCCTTTTAAATTAGGTCTTTTCTGTTGTGCAGCAGCCTCTGATAATAAAGGATCTTTTCCCTCATTGGAACGCTGCTTGGAGTGTTCCAGCACTGCCAAACGACGAGGAGAAACAGTTTGTGAACTTGTGTTTCTATTAGGACTCCAAATTACAATTGGCTTCGGTTGTGAAATTCTCGTGTCAGGAGAAACAGTTTGTGAATTTGTGTTTCTATTAGGACTCCAAATTGCAATTGGCTTCGGTTGTGAAATTCTCATGTCCGATGACTGCTGCTCCGATGTTTCACCAGCCAGTCCCTTCCCCTCGACTTTACTCTTCTTAAAAGGGCTTCCACCCAAGCCAGCCTCAATGTCACACGGAGATCCAGAAACTTGCCCGTCTTGCCCTCTTCGCAGCCGCTTTAATGGGAACTCAGGTTCACTAGATACCAAAGTTTCTTCCTCCAAAGTCCCCTCCTGCAAACCAAAACAGCCAATATCCACTTCAGAAGATACAGGCAAACAACACAACATTACCAGCTAAACAAATAAATTACTCACAGCAGCCTCATCCTTCTCTTCCGGAACCTGAATTCGAAACAAATATCAAACACACGGTCACAACATTAAAATAAAATAAATAAAAGTAAATAAATAAAAGAAATGAACCTTAGCCTCCTCCTCTTCAAAGATAGCATCCGCAAGAGCTCTATAATTTTCCTCCTCTATAAGCTCCCAATTTTTGTCATAAAGCTTCAGCATCTTCTTCAATACAGGCTTAACCTGCTTCTCTGTTATTCCAATCGCTCTCATCGCCCTGAACGCGTTCACCACTCTCGGATTAGGAGCCATCGGATACCTAAAAAAATCGCAAGAAAAACTCAATAATTACATTTCTAATTAGGTTTCTTTTTCCTAATTTGATCTAAAACTCAAATGCACATGCAGATACCAAGGAATAGCCAATTTAATTAGTGTAAAAACAAAAAAGAAATCCCCAAAATTTAACGATCATCGAATTCCTCAAACGATGATGATCAAGAAGACGGCGAGCATTATTGATTGATTGGTGAGGTAAGGTGACAGCAATGTACCTGATTATGGAAACGGAATACGAAAAACGATAAACCCTAGCTCATTCGGAGAGGAGAGAGTGGAGACAGCAGCTGCTTTGCGTTTTAGCGTTCTTGAAACAAGAAAGCAGAAAGGTAAAACGGATATTAGTGATTCACTAGGTAGCTTGCCAGTGTTCGCTGCGGGCGGACCTATTTTTTTACAGCGTGAAAAAAAAACAATTTTTAAGCGGTGCTCGAGTATTAAAAAAAATATATATTAAAATTTGTTTGTTAAATTTAACAACAAAATTATATTTTTTTATATTTATTTATTGTTAAAAAATTTAGTCAATAAAAAATATTTTTTAGTTAAAAAAACTTAATTTTCAGAAAATTATTTTTTAAAAACATTTACATGAAAAATACTTTCTAAAAATTATAAAAATTTTAAAAATATCATATTATATATTGCTTATATCAAATTTAATCCTTAAATTTTTAATTATTGTATATATTTTATTTTGAATAATTATTATTAAATTTTACCTCTTAGATTTTAATTTTTATATTAATTTTGGTTTTTATTTTTATAATTATTTTTTCTCTTATTATTTTTTTATTAAATTTTTTTATCTATCAAATTTAATCCTCTTTTTTTTTAATGTTACTTATTTTATTTGAAATAATTTATGAAATGTTAATATTATTATTTTAATTTTTTTATCTTTTATTTTTTATTTGATTTCTATTATTTTGATTATTATTTATTTTATTTGAGATAATTTATAAAACTTTTATTTTTTAATTTTATTTTCATTCAACTTTTTAATTTATAAGATTTGTTTCTCAATATCCTAATAAAATTTAAAAAAATAAAACATTAATAGGTTATTTTTCAGCTTATTTTTCATGATATAACTAAACACTGAAAAGTGTTTTCTAACTTTTTTTTAGTATACTACTTGGAGGTATTTAAAAAAACCGATAAACCAATTAAATCGAAAAAACTAAACTGGTAAAAAAAACCGAATAAACTGATTAAAAAATAAAAAATCATCCAGCTCAGTTCGGTTTCAATTTAAAAAGGCTTAAAGCAATTGAATTGGACCAAACCAAACCGATTTAATTAAATTTAAAAAAAATATATAAAAAAAACTTCTAAACCCGAATAATAAATACCTAGCCCTATATTTCAAGCCCCCTCACTTTTCCAGTCGCTCTCCTACCCTTTTCCCCTTTCCCCTTCCCCCTTCCCTCCCCTCCTTTGCAATTCCCCCACCCCTCCCTTTCTCTCCCTCTCTCTCTTCTATGTTCTTGTCTTTTATATTGTTATCTTTGTACTATTTGCTTTACTTTATGGCAAAAAAACTTAAATAAATTCTTATTTTTTGTTTTATTAACACACAATTATACTAGCAAGGTTCTACTTTGATAGATCAAGTGATCGTGTTTCGACTAAGGGAGGTTTTTTAAATCTCAACTAAAGGGCTCAAATTTAAAGTTTTCAATAATAATTTTTCCGAATGTTTATCCGGTCAAAGTTTGTCCAGTGATTGTGATTTGGCCAAGTTTTTTTTATTTAATTATTTTTTGTTTTTTTGTTTTTTAAGGTTAAAAAACCAACCCGAATCGAACAAAACCAGTTTGGTTTGAGCCAGTTCTCTATTCAGTTCGGGTTATATCAACAAGGAATAGTATTTTTCGATTCAGTTGAATTTTTATGTTAAAATCGGACCAAGCTAGAACCTAAACATCTCTAATACTACCAAATGTCATAAAATAATTCACTTTTTTGAAATTTGCTTTTCAAAAGAAAATTACTTTTTAAAAAACAAACAAGACCTCGTATATAAACTCAAAAAAATAACTATCAATTTCTAACAATCAAAATAACAAAATCTAAAATCTAAAAAAAAAATAGCACAATCGAGAGATAAAATTAAAATTAAAATATCAATGGTCAAAATTTTAAATATCGAATTAAAGGGCAAGACTGAAAATTTCTCCATCCACAACTTCACAAAATAATCCAAAACAAAAATAAAAACCAAGAATATGAGGGATTATTTAAAAAAAATCAAAAAATTAAAATTAAAATTAAAATTAAAATACATTATTTTAAAGGTATATTTGACCTAAAAGGTTGACTTGTGACCAAAAAGACTCGAGGTTTAGGGCAACCTGATTTTTAAATGAAAAACATCAAATGCTTATATTTATTTCAAAAATAAAAATTATCATAAAAAATAAATTGGACTATGCGGGGTAAAAATGATCCTGTAACATGTTTTTTTTTTTCAAGATAAATGAAAAACCTTATAAAACATTCAGGGGGGGCTAAAAAAACAATATAAGGATGAAACAAAAAAAAAAGCTAAAAAAGAAGGGAAACAAAGCAAATTCAAGTGAACCTTTTAAACTTATATCAACCCCTCGAACCATAAATTATTAAATTTAACATCCAAGCTCAACTATGAAGCTTAATATAAAACAAGTTCTAATGCTAAAGGGTTAGATATTAATTTAATTATAAAATATTTTTAAGAGAGCAGAATCTAACAAGGTGCATAAAAACAAAACCGAGGTAATAATATGTTAATTTAATATTGAAAGATAAAATAAATTAATTTATTATGACTTAAAAGATTTTCTTTTAAAAGAGGCACATTTAGAAAAGGGAAAAAAAACTTTAATGCAATTCATGTTACTTTAAAAAATAAAATAAAAAATCCTATCAAAAGTGTAAAGAATATTAAATGATGAAACAGAAAAAATATATCAAAAAAACTAAACAAACCTTAGAAGAACCTCGTGGTCATGAATTAATACCTCAAGCTCGTAATTTGTTGAACTTCTTATCCGATTTAATCAAGAAGTTAAACACAAAATAAATTTAATGTTAAATGATGGCATCCCAAAATACAATGAAACTAAAAAAAAAGTTTAAAGTTTCAACAGGAAAAACCCAAGAAGAATAAAATAAAAAAAACAAACTAATCATATAAATCATTTTAAATACAATAAATATAATTAAAAAAATAGAGACTAAATGAAACATATGAAAAAATCCACTAGGTAAAATTAGAAAACAATCTAATTTTATAAATTATTTTAAATAAAAAAATATTAACCAGAAGCCTATGGTTTGAATATGAAAAGAAAAAACAAGTAATTAAAGGTTTGCATTGAATTTTGCAAGAATCAAATTTCAAATATATATATATATATATATAAAAAAAAACNATATATATATAAAAACACTAGGACGATATACCAGAAAAAAAAAATGGCCTAGCACATCTATTTTTTTTTAATCTTTCAGGGGGTTTGTGAATTTACCATACAACTAAACATGAGACGTCAAAAACACCTATAAGTGATAAATATATATATTTTTCAGGGATTAAAAAAAATCATTATATCATGTTAAAAATTTATGTGAATATCATAACCCCTCAATAAATTTAGCAATGCCAGCTCAATTTTCATAAAAATAAAAACACTTTAAAAAGTAATATCTTTAAGTTTTGTGAAAAAAAGGCCTTTGATATTATTTTATAAATTAATGCTACGAGCACAAGGTAACAATAATGTGTGTGTGTGTATCGTAAAGGTCTTTGATCTTTAATATTAAGTTATCAATCTATTTGTTATCACGATAATGTATTGTTTTAAAACTTGACTTGATATAACGGGTTGACCAATAACTCTAATGATCTGAAGATCTAACCCGACTCTTTTTACAGCACAAGTTTTCAGTTAGACTATATAAGAGCTAACATGATATGGATTGTTTGCTTAAACAAGTTTAAATAAAACATGAATGATCGATAAAAAAAAATTATATGTAATAATATTTTTTAAAAATACTGAGATAGTAATATATTGAATGGTTACGCATGATGACTCGATTTATAAACTTATATGAATTTAATAATTTAAAACAAATAGTTTTTTACTTAATTATTCAATAAAAACAGGTCAATAACTTTTTGTATTTTTTTTACAAAGACTACTCTACTCTAAATACCCAAACATTGCTAAAAGTATTTTGAAATTACAAACCAACCCCTCAGGTTAAGCTTTTTAAAATTTAAATCCAAGGACAATCACGTAATTACAATTCCGCAAAAAACATGAAAGACCTACAAAGATATCCTAGAATATAGTTGAATAATTATTTGCTTTTAAGATAATAAAATTATTTTACTTTGCAAACTAGTAATGAAATAATTAACTATTACAGTCCACAATAAACAAAAACAATTATTTCCCGGCGTGTATTTTTAACTCCCTCTCTTTAATAACTGAATGCACTCTAGCTTTAAAGAATACAATATTTACTCGGTATGATATATTAAAAAAATAAATTATTTTTTAATATTAAATACAACAAAGGATAATAATTAATATCATTAAATGCATCGTTGCCCTCAAATAACGCACTGGCTAATTATATTTAACATCAATCTCCAATTTTAAATTTAGAAAATTGAAAGAATTAGCCCACACTACCCAGGAGAAATAAAACAACAGAGAATGCAGGATATTTAATGCCAAAAGATTCGAGCAAAAGGGGAATTTGAAGAGACGTTGAATACTTTGCAAAACCATTCTAGCCGGTGGGCAAGCACGGTGGTGGGTGTGGGTCAACGGGTCTAAGGAGATGTCCATGGATTTTGCCACGTAGAAAGCATAGTTTTAAAATATACCACGGGCATGGGCTGGACCGGTTGCAAGTTCCAGCTCCCGTGTCTGAATGATCAACATATATATTTTTTAAAATAAATTGAAATAATATTATTTCAATAAAAAAATATTAAACTGTTTCTGATTAGATTGCTCAATTAACTTTAATTTTTAATCAAATTAATATATTTTTAACTTAAATTTATTCAAAACTTCAATAATTAAATTATATATATTTGTTTCTGTATTTTAAAAATTCTTTTTAAAAAATATTTTTTTTACTTTTTATTTGTTTTAAATTAATACATTTTTAGTGTTTTAAAATTATTTTGATGCATTGATACCAAAAATAATTTTATAAAAATAAAAAATTATTAATATATATTATAACACAACTAATTATTTAAAAAATAACCACACTGCAGCCTAAACAAGCCCAAAACTAACAGAATCGCAGGCGAAGTTAAAAAAAAATAATAGGAAGGTTTTTCTGGAAGCAAGAGTGACCACGAGTAAAAAGTAGCTTAAAGTGATGTGTTTGAGATTATAATATTAATATTAATATTAATACTAGTTTATATTATTTTTCATTTAAATATATATTAAAAAATAAAAAGAAATTTAATAGAAAATATAATTTTAACCACGTTTTTAAACAGTATTATATATCTGCGATTCCGTTGGAAAATGGGGTTTCCATTAAGAAAACACAGAGCAATAAACCTCCATCACCCACCGAACACGCATGCACGTCTCAGCTTTAGTTTTTTTTTATCCATTGAGTGATTTATTTTTAAATAACAATATAATCAAAAGTACCGATTAATGTTTATTAAAAAATTGTTCGCGTGCCCGTTGAATAAAAATTATACGAGAAAGATCTTCAATGATGTGTTTATATATATATATATATAATTAATTAATAATTAATATTTGTAATTTAAAATGTGTAGGGTCAACACTGTGAAACTGTATCATTCACCCTTCATGTATGTGCTTGCCGTGCATGGACTGCTCATTGTTTTTTTTAAAAAAAATTATAAATTCAAGGGGTGGATGTGTAAGGTTAACACTATTCATCCTAACATGTTTTACTGTAAATAATATTGTTAAACTGTTTTTAAGGTTTACTATAGACTATAGATTTAAGATGAAAAACATCAAATTCAATTGCGATTATGATCTAGATTCACGCTAGATAAATCATATTGCGTGGGGTTAATATTGTGTACACCCATTATTCACCCTCCCCTGTTTTATTATAGATGATATTGACATTAATTTTTAGATTTTATTATAAATTTAAGAAAAATATATGTGAAGTGGACGTTATGCAGTCATACTGTTCATTCTTTCATGTTTTACCATGGACAGTACTATGTATTTTTTAAAATTTGATATGAATTTAAAATAAATAATTTAAACCCGATTAAATTTACTGTCCGTGTTAATTTTATAATTTTTATTAAAATTTTAAACTAGGTTGAATTCACGTCTGAATTCACTTCACAAGTTTTACTGTGTGCAGTATTATTTTTATTTAGATCAATATACCTTGTTTCTTTTATGTTATTTAGAAAGTCAACTTGAAAACATGATTACTTTTTAATTATGTATTTATTTTTTATGAGTTTTTTTTGTATTAATTTATGTTTTTTTATTTTTTATATTGATGAACTTTATTTCTAAAAATAAAAAAATTATTTTTAGATAATATTTATAATATGTGCAGCCTTGCATATTATTTTTTTTCATTTTATTGTGTTTCATTAATTTAATATGTATATCTATTTGATTAGATAAAAAATATTTTAATTAATAAATTTATCAAACATAAGCACGTATATGTCATGTCTTGTAAAATTAAATATATTAATTTACATATATCTCTTGATTTTTTTAAAATTTTTAATTTGTTTGTTTACATGTACATGCAATTTTTTAAATACAGAAACATATTAAAAAGGTTTATGTATAAGTCTTTATATTGAGAAAAAAAATTATATAACCCACGGTGAAATATGACTAGGATCAATCAATATAACATGACAAACTTTTAAAGTTTTTACTTAAATTCTTTCATTTCACTTTTATTCACTTATAAATTTATTTTTATATATGATAAATTAATTAAGACCAAATAAAGACCAACAAGAAAGAAAACAATAAAAAAAAAATTATTTAGTCCGGCCAACCCATGATGATCATGTTCGTTATTTTGATTGTAATTTTTACATGTTAATTCAAATTAATATAGTTTTTTGTTATTTTTTAATATAAGTTAGGATGAGACAAGACTAAAATGGTAAAAATATTTTTTTTTAAAAAAAAACAGATCATCACTCGAACAAAACAACCTTTTTATTTATTTATTTATTAACAATTAATTCATTATGATATATTGGTTTTGGTTAAGTTTTTAATTATAATTTCAAACACACACACACACACACGTTCTTTATCCACCTCTCAGCGAAAACACTTGCTAACAGCCTAGTAAATATGAAATATGAGTTCGGCTTCTACTAATAAATTTAAAAACTCGTGGTGGGATGCAACAGGACTCTGGAAATATGATTTTAAAACCAATTGATGACATGATAAATGACATCAATCCTGACAATATTATCATTGACTCTCGTGTCTTTTTTTTAATATATTTACATCTCCTCGTGTTATTTTTTTAATACAGTTTTAATATAATAAATTCCATGTAAAACTATAGTTTTAAAAACCGTAGGAGGATCATTTTGGGGCAAGACTATTATCGTAATTTGGAAGGGCTCCTCCCGCTGTTTTTTACGATAAAAATGGATATTATTTAGACAAAAATAAATTTAATATGTTTTACACTGTATCATGTACATATATATATATATATTTAATTTAGATTAGTTTAGATGTGAGATGTTCTACGAGTATAATAATAATAATTTTTTAAAGTATTCTTAGTTTGAAAATATATCGAAATGATATTTTATTTTTTTAAAATTACTTTTAACAGTTGTATATCACAGTAATTTTAAAATTTTAAAAATAAATTTAAATAAAAATAAATATTTTTAAAAAACATTTTTCGAATAAAATAAAAACCCAAGGGCGTCCGGTTTTGTAACGGGTAAAACCAACATTTACCATCTGCATCTGTTTCCAAAAGCGCGACGCAGCATCCATGTTCTTTTTACCGCAGTCAAACGCCAGTGCAGCCGCCCTGGTCGCACTTCTCCTGCGTTCCAAAATCATGCATACACAATCAGATCTTTATGTCTTGTCTTTTTCATTTTACAGTGACATTTAGTTTATATTTGACACCATTCAAGTCTTTGCTTTGCAGTTTAAAGAGATAGATCTTTTTAAAAAATACATCTATTTGTAAATTAAAACCTTTTAAGTGAATTTTAATAACCGTAATATATATTAACTAATCCAATATTTTCAAATATATGGGTACTTGATTGGGGCAAAGCACTATTCAAATACATTGAAATTATCATAAAATATTAAAAAGATATTATTTTTTTGTTTCAAACTAAAAATACTTTTAAAATCCGTGTAAACACGAAATCAAGCAGCCTTGTACACTGTAAAAACAGAAGGACCCTTGGTATTGTTAGCAAATATTTAATATATTAACTTCTGTTAATGAACACTTAACCCCTGATTTTACCACTTGAACATGATGTTTGAAATACTTGTCCATGTCTATCACTATTGTTTAGGTGTCTGTGCCAAGCAATTAAAGCAGGGAAGGAAAGTTAGCGAGTTCCAAAAGAAAGAAAAGAAAAGGAAACCAAAACCAACCCAAAAAAGCTACTTCCACCCCAAGTCTAGAGGAAACCTCAGGCTGGCATCGTCAGTCCCCTTATATACCAAGCTTCTCTGTTGTTGATTTTAGCCTAAACCCTGGAAACTTCCCAATTCTCACACTCAACCTTTCGTGTGTTAAGGCTTGGACCGAGAAAAGAAAAGAGATTAGCCTACAATCTCAGATGGGTTTATTCAGAAAACCCTCTTTTCTCCTGTCTAATACCATGCTTGTGATTGCAGTTTTTGGATTTTTAGTGACAGTCGTAGGTGCTGCAGATTACACAACTCTGGTTTTCAAGGGGTGTGCTGACCAAAAATTTCAAGACCCATCGGGGATCTATGCTCAAAACCTCAGGAACCTCTTGAATTCTCTGGTTTCACAATCTTCACAGAAAATTTATTTCACAGCAACATCTGGTGATGGTCAAAATGTCATTACGGGTCTATACCAATGCAGAGGGGACCTCTCTAACAATCCCTGCCATGCTTGTGTTAGTAAAGTCCTGGACTTGATCGACAAGCTTTGTGGCAAAGTGGTAGCTGCCAGGGTCCAACTCAGTGGGTGTTACCTGAAGTACGAGGTTGCTGGTTTTAAGCAGGTATCAGGAACTGAGTTGCTGTACAAGGTTTGTGGGTCAACGAAGGCGAGTGGAACCGGGTTCGAGGATAGGAGAGATGCGGCTTTTGAAACTATGGTGGCTGGTGTTAAAAATGGTAGCAATGGGCTGTTTTACACTGGAGAGTACCAGTCAGTGTTTGTTCTGGGCCAGTGTGAAGGTGATTTGTCAAGCGGGGATTGTGGGGATTGTGTGAATACTGCTGTACAGAGTGTGAAGAGTGAGTGTGGTGACTCAATTTCAGGGCAACTCTACCTCAACAAGTGCTATCTTAGCTACAGCTATTACCCCAATGGAGTGCCTAGCATTTCTTCAACTTCAGGTAAAGTTAAAAAGACAAAACATCAATGTCTTTGGATCTTGAAGGCACCTTTCATTTTGTATTACAATATGTATATATCCCTAATAACCAATGCTATCTTCTACAAGGAGCTTCTTTGTATATTTATTTATTTGCTCCCGCTAGGAAGCTTGAAAGGTGAGTTTTTTGCAGAGAAACAAGTGGGGGAAAAGTGAGATCCTAGACCCTTAATATAATAATTTTGATCGATCATGATGGTGAATAAAAGTGAATAGATGTATACAAGAAATAGGGCGCATGTAGATGGAGATGCTTTTTGTGTGATTGAGACAGGTGAATTTTTTGACTGATTACCTGGTCAAAGTTGCTTAGTCTTCTTAGCACTGATTCAAGGGGGCTGGGGATTTTCTTTCTGTTTTATTAGATTTAGAGATGAAAACCAACCTTGGTCAAAGAAAAAGAAACCTAGGGTTTTATTTATTGCCTCATAATACAATAAAAGTTTTCTAATGCCAGTGATGTGTGTGGTGTTTTATAGATGTAGGGACCAGGCAGCACACACAGAGGACAGTGGCCATTGCAGTTGGAGGAGTGGCAGCTTTGGGGTTTGGAGTTGTTTGTTTGATGTTTATCAAGTCTATCTTCAAGAAAAGACGTGGTAAGCATGAAGGTTGGAATTGACTTGTTCATCATCCACTCCTTCACCCTTCCCACCACCACCTTGTTTACCACACAACACTTCAGTCCTAGCTGTGTTTGCATGTAATTGTATGTATTGATTTCAAGGGCAGAATATTAAGAGGATGCTGAGCTGGGTTTGAACTAGTCTCTGTTTGTTTTTGCTATTGATTGCGGCCGGAGATGTATTTTGAGCCTCGAGTCTCCTTTCCAAACCACAACCGCATAAACTACTGTCGGAACACGATCTAAGAAACTGCAGAGAAAAAGTAAAAGTTAGGCAAGAATTTGTCTTGGGATTGTGAGAGAAAAAGATACATACATGTCCCCATATATATATATATATATATATATATTATTGCAATTCTTACTTGAGGAGATCCTTTTTCATGTACATCCACAGATAGCAGCAAGTCTCCATGCTACTAGTACACTGTCTCCTTGTAGCTTGCTTCTCTGCCCGCCATATGTACAGTCACATTGCATTTGAAGAGACTCAGAGGACTTGCTAGTATTATATGATATTGATCTTTTTGATTATTTCGTTTCTTTATTATACTTCAGAAAGGTGTTAGCATCAGTATTCCAATTAAAACACTCCACTTTAAAAAATTGGATTAGAACGTATGCAGTGAAAAGCATCCCTCGGTGCGTTTCCTTTTGCCACGCTTTGCAAACCACTTGCCACTGACGTTGCTTTCGGCCGGTTTTTTCCAGAAACATGATCTTTATTAAACCACTCCGTCCGAGACTAGATCATGGATTAATTAGATTAATCCTAGTAAAGTTTTTTATAAATATTTTTTAAAGATTGTATTCTTTAGAAAGGGTTGAAATGTTTATTTTTGTTTTTTTATAAATCAAACTAGACAAGCTCGGCCGCACAATGGGTTGATGGGTTCGTTTATCGTGTTTGAGTAGGTTTGTTTTTAATCTGATTTGTTTAAATATGGTTACTAAATGAACGCATCAAGTTAGATTAAGTTTAATAACATTGATAAATACAGTATTAGTGTGTTTTTTTTGGTAAAAAGATACATTTGAGCTAAAAAGATTTTAAATTTGATGTTTTTTTTGTTTTGACTGGAAGACTTGTAAGCTGATCGGAAAAGAATCACTAGGTAAAACCCACTCGGCCAGTTCAACTTTGAGATTTATTTTTAACAAAAACAATCAATCTAGATAAATCAATATCAATTTTCGGATCAGTGGTGTCTACCAACTACAATTTCTTCACTTGATTTTTTATAATTCTAGTTTTTTCATATTAAAATCACCTAAGAAATCATAGCTTCGTATATTTTTTATTTACCTAAATGTGTTTTGAAAAACAATTTCAGCTATAATTTCTCATCAAGGGCTCGAATCCTAATTGCTTCCAAGGAGACTTGGGCTCACCCCACTCCCAGAGTAGAAGGGTCACCTAACGTTTACCTCTCTTCTGTCGACAAGCTCCCATAACGATGATACAGTGTGTTCAAGAAAAGGAAAAATCATGCCACAAGAGAGATGGCCATCGTCTCCTCCATGCTCAATCCTTCTCATTCCAGGCTATTTTCAAATTAGGCAATGCGCCTAACCCCACTTCCAAATCATGCATAAATCTGTCAATCTTTACCATTGGTGTTGGTGTTACCTTGCCACACTCTTTCTTCGTCATCGCAGCATTATTCTTCTAAGCAAAATCAGCACATTATCATTGCTCTTAGTGGTTAAGAAAGATGGGCCCTGTACCACCTTTGGTTTTGCTCCTCCATGAAACACAAGCAAAGGCAGATCTTATGGAGGCTTTCACAGGGGTCCCTCAAAGTCAAAAGATATCCCTTTTTGAAAGAAGAGGAAAAATAGAGTTGCAAGTTTTAACACAAGCTGAATTGAAGCTAAAATCACGGTGTTTTTAGAGAAATGGACACGCATAATTGTCAACTCACCTTAATTAAACACAAGTTTTTGTTGCCAAAGTCAACAAAAATAGCCTGTCCAGTTCAGGAAAACATTATGATCAGCAAAAGGACAAGCAAGCACAATATATCTGGAATTGTCTTCTTATGAGATAAGGTTGAAGAGATTTCTATGGAGACAGGGACGCCACTGTCAAAATCAAAAGCTTTCAAGACACAGTCTTATGGGCTCTGGAGCTCCGAAACCCACTACCAAGTCCTAGGGCCTCCCTGTTGCTTTCAGTCCTCTCTGTAATTGATACTGTTTGTAATCTCTTGCGTAAAAGAAATGCTCATTTTAGGTCCTTTTCTCCGAATTCACTCTTCAAAAAACAAAATAAAATATTTAGTTAGATAACTTAAAATATAATGTTGAAACAAATGGATGATGGTGCCAATTTGCATCGTTATCACACCAGACCGACCAGTCCAACTAATGAACAGGTGAGCCACATCTTTAACCTAGAAAGAATAGACTGGACCGGCTAAAAATTGGCTTGAACCAAACAAGAACCGATTCCTATGGAAGTGCAGCAGACTATTTATTATTTAAATCACTATCAATTCCCGTGGGCAATCTCGACATTCGACAGTATGTGGTATGGGCATGAGACTCTACATTGGGTATTTAGAGAAATCAAACGGATGTTTTAAAGAAGGGAGAGAGATAATTATGGAAATGTGGTTGATATTATTTTTTAAAATATTTTTTATTTAAAGATATATTAAAATAATATTTTTTTTATTTTTTAAAAATCATTTTTGATATCTAAAAACACCAAAAACATATTAATTTAAAATAAAAAAAATAAAATTTAATTAATTTTTTTTAAATGTAAAAATAAATAAGATAAAAGGAAAGAGAGAGAGAGTTCGCATATTTTCTTTTTTTAGGGAGGGGTACTTAAAACTTGAAAGCCAGACTTCACTAATACAAACAAATTAAGAAGAATGAATATTCACAGAACCCTAAAAAAATCACAAGGATTCATAGAACCCTTAAAAAATCCGAGCTAGATTGATTCATTAAGACTGTAAGAAAACCATTTGATAAAAACAACATTTTGATGCGATCCCCTTTTAAAATATGAAAACTCGGGCAAACACAAGGAGAAAAGATGGAAATATGTGCAAATACTAGCATATATTGGGGAACAGTGGAGGCTTAGCAAATCTGAAAGTAGTTAGATGCTAATAAAAGCAATTTTCATGTTCATGATTTGTGTATAAAATAAAAGCCATAACCAGAACTTGAAAAATATTATGCATCACAACATAATCAACATTGAATATAAGAGCAAAAAAATTTGTGATTAGTTTGGATGGGGGTAAAGGTCTCTCGCAACGATCATTTTGCATTTTAACATATGACAGGGAAATAACATTAAAGATGACCCATGCGAGCAGAGTCCGCTGACAGCACTATCAACAGCTACAAGCAGTGAGGCAGATTTACAAAATAAACAGGGAAGCATTTTCGAACAGAAGATAGATCAACAATGGACTTTTTATCTTCACAATTAAATCCATAAGGTATGTGTGATTCGAATCAGTGCATCATTTTAATGAAAGTATTAGTAAAAGAGATAACTCAAGCGTGTTTACTCCATTCATTTGGGTGAATCAGAGTAGCCATACTTGGAATTCTACAAGTGAACAGTGGAACCCTATGCATGAATGCTATACCATCATCAAAACAGGTTTAGGTTGAACGTTCCAGAACTGCACAACAAAAGCTAAACCCAGCATTTAAACCAAAAGAAACCAACCAACAGCTGTTCTACAAGTGAACAGTGGAACCCTATGCATGAATGCTATACCAGCATCAAAACAGTTTTAGGTCGAACGTTCCAGAACTGCACAACAAAAGCTAAACCCAGCATTTAAACCAAAAGAAACCAACCAACAGCTGTTCTACAAGTGAACAGTGGAACCCTATGCATGAATGCTATACCAGCATCAAAAACAGTTTTAGGTTGAACGGTCCAGAACTGCACAACAAAAGCTAAACCCAGCATTTAAACCAAAAGAAACCAACCAACAGCTAGTCATCTCTACCTGTATAATTTGAAAGCATCACCAGCCACTAGCAAATATCCCTTACAGCCCTAACCTTCCCTAATTCTATATCCCAATAAACTATAACTTCACCAAGGAAGCCTGGGCTCACACTTGGCTGCCTCCAAGAATTTCAAATCTCAAATTCTTGTATACAAGTAAAAACCAACCTTAGGTGACACATGAATATCTCATAGGCAGCGTTTGATTACTATAACTGAAAAGACAAAAACAATTAAGACAAAGGAGACATATATCCTTGTCCTTCTTGTTTTGATAGGATATAAATTTACTCCAAAACTAAACCAGAGATGGATTTGTTTTGTCTCTATCTCCATCCTTGCAACCAAACATGTTTCTATCTCTTATGCATTTGTCACTTCCATCATAAAACACTAACCAAATGCAACCATATAATCTCTTAAAAGTAGGAACTAAAGTCACCTTCAAGGAAATATATGAGAAACCAAACACAAGAAAAGCTACTTTAAGTACACATTGTGCTTACAGCTTGGCGTCTTCAATTGGCTAGATGACCCAAAACTACTTTGAATGCTCATTTACTTCTGTTTTCTCATATGAATCTCTTGTCTCCAGCTATCGAAAATCCCATTTCTGTACCAACTTGAATTTTGGGTCAAATAGAACTTAGCCCCTAAAATTTATTTTTATTTATTTATTTGAGTACCTAAAACTAATTTTGATAAAAAAGAAGAAGACAATTCTGCTAATTTTTCCTGAAGCTAATAGTCTAGAAATACAACAAATATTTGGTAAAAAATCAGGCCTTTCTGTTAATTTCGACAGTAAATAACAGTCTAGAAATACAGCTAGTGTGGTGAAAGCACGCAATTTGGAAAGGCATATTTTCTACCAAAAAATAATTATAAGTACTCAAATAAAAAAAATATATTAAAGTTTATACCCAAAGTTGAAGATAGTTTTGCGTCATTTAGCCTATTCAATTTCAGTTTGGTTTTGCTTTCACTCATAAATCAAAAGGTTTCTTACTTGTTTAATTACCAGCTTATTATCCATTCAAATTAGTTTCGTATCACCAACAAGTGACAATAACCATCAAAAGTATAAAACAGACATTCAAATCTCACAAAGATAAACCCTAACAATCACAAAATCCAATCACTAATCACCGAAATCCACCTTACTCATCAACAAATGACAACAAACATCAAAAGTATCAATTAGACATTCAAATTTCACAAAGACAAACCCTGACAACTCACAAAATCTTATCACTGACCACCAAAATCCACTTTAATTATCACTGTAGTTGCAAAGTTAAGACATTCAATTTCTTTTCCAAGGAGAAAGAGAGAAAATTGCCTTACATCAATTATTATAACAGCTCAAACTCCAGATCGCACAAAAAAATCAAGCACAGGATAATGTAACAATCACTACTTGGGTGGAGGAGGGCCGACGGGCGGGGCTCCGAGAAGGCTTTGCTGCTGGAGCTCGAGTTCGTTGAGCTGCTGCTCACGGTCCATCTCGATAATCAAAGGAACAGCGAGGATTAAGAAAGTGGTGCCAGCAATCCAAGCGGCCTTGCCTGTGCTTTTAAGGAGCTTCTTGGCGACAAAAACGGCGTCGCAGGCTGCTTGCTTTCCCTTAGATACGATTTGAGAGTTGTTGATTTTGGCGAGGATGTTTGGCTCCTGCTTTGACGAGCCTCGTCCTCGCCTCTCGGGGAGTGAGATTCCGCCTCTTCGTGGCTGCGAAGCCATGGTGGATGACTGACAGTGTAGGGGTTTTGGCTTTCTTTCAAGGGTTTTATTGATTCGGTCTAGCGAACGATCCGAAAGGATACCTGAATTATTACGTCATTGGATTGATATATGTATTTTCTAGTCAATTAAGTCCATTGTTTTTATAACAATAATAATTTTTAAATTTTTTTCTTTTATGGTGACATGCAGTAGTTTTTCATATTAAATTTAAAATTATTAGTGAAATATTGATCTAATGATTAAAACATTGTTATATCTTTTCAAAAATAAAAATAAAAATTTAATTCCTGAAAAACTTATTTATTAGAAAGGTTATATGAGAATTTTAAAGGAGATTAGCCTCGCTTTTTAAAAGAATATAAATATATTTATATAAGAAAAAAATATTAAATCTAAAACTCGTATTGAATTAAGAATTTTTTTAATTAATCAAGCATAATTATATTTTAAAATTTTTATTTTATCAAATCACTTTAATATCTCTCAGAGGTGATCGGGAGATGAAAAGAAGAAGAAGTTAATGGAGAATATTTAGTGTATGGTGTTATAATATCAAGTATTTTTTAAAAAATATTTTATATGTTAAAATATTTTTTTATACGAGTACAACCATCCTTGATGTCATTATTCCAGCCGTCCGGTACCCTATCTTTTACATCTATTTAACCGGCCTACAAGCTCAAAATATTAATAATGTTTAATCATGGTATATTAGACAGTACTGGACGGGGAAACCACGCTGAATTAAGGAAACAAAAGCATTTAAATAATAATAATAATAATAATTTGATACTCCAGCAATTAACTCAACTGAGTTTAATAATATTCACTAATGTAAATAACACAGATTAAAAAATATAATGATAATAAATAAATAGATAAAAAATTAACAATGTAAAAAATATTCAAAAAAAATCTCAACATATTTAGCTAAATTACAAAATTTAATTACAAAACATCATAATATTATAAATTTAAAAATCAGAAAAATAAATAATTAAAAAAATAAATAAATTATCTCAACTCTAATTGATTAACTAACTCCATGATCATGAATACATAGTTAGTATATATATATATAAAGAGAGAGAAGATCAAATTATAAAAAATTAAATATTAAATAATAAAAATTAAATATTTTTTTTAAATATAAAAGATTATTGTCGATTAAAATTAATTTTCAAATCCAATTACCTTAATGGTGAGCCCAAGACCAACCCTAAATAAATAGTGAAACAATGTTCTAAATCAATAAAACGCTACATAATAAAATTGGGAAAAAAAATGTAATAAAAAGAAGCTAAGCTTAATAAAAAATAATTTAAAATTAAATATTAAGAGGTGAAATTAAAAAAAAATCATGAGAGGGATAAAAAATAAATTAAAAATAAAATAAAAGAGGCTAAATTTGATATAGAAATAAAATGAAACCAATTAATGAGGGATATAATTAAAAAATAACAATTAAAAAATTAAAAATTAAAAATAAATAAATGAATAAGGATCAAATTGAATGAAAAAATAAATAAATGAAAAGATATATTTATTCTTTGACATAAAAGAAAAAAGAGAAAAGATTGAGAAAAAAAAAGTTTGAATGAAGTTCGTTGGTTACTATTACAACCACACCCGTAGCATCATTGTAAAGAAAAAAATTTTATGGGTACGCTATAGAAAAATTTTTTAAAGGTACAATATTCTTAACATTGCCCCTAAAAATACACGAAAAGATCAAATAAACCCTCACCAATTAATTAAAATTTTGATTTTAAAGATAATATAATATAGTTTTTATACTTTATTTTAAAATATAAAAATACTAAATTATTCCAAAACAATTGCATAATGACTAATATCTCATATAAGAAAGATCAAATTATTCTAAGAACAAGTTTACCTATTTCTTGTTGGAAGGACAAAAGGAATTTTTACTATTCTAGTATTTTTTTTCCCTCCATGGTTTTTATTTTTTTTAATAAATAAATAGTTACATGAAATATTATTGGTGGGGTGTTATTAATATAACTTATAATTGCTTCAACTTATGGTAGAAAAAAAGAATCAAGTTGATTCTTCTTCCTTTTCAGCTCTAGTTACGAGAACTTGAGAGTCTTGTTTCATCACGAACTTGAAAACATAACAAGTTTATATATCCAAAGATTCAATATATCCTATATTATTTAAAAACATGGTTATGTCAAATGCATAACAAGCATGCAGGAGAGAATAAAAAACTTAAATCTAAAAACCTTCGAGATTTTCAACAGTCTTGTTTAGTCCTCAAATGTCTTGTTTACATTGTTCTTGTCATTCTTGAACTTCTTTCAAGATTAAACTAAGTTTTTCAACTGCAAATTACTAATATTTATATGGATTTTGATGTTATCTAACCATCAAATGATCAATTGGATGTTCCAGTTGGTCAAGTTACTAGGCTTAGGGCTAAAAAGTATAAAAAAAATTTCAATGAACTTCTTTAAGAGACACATGCTAAGATGAACTTTAAGAGGATTTGTAATAATAAAGAGTAAACCTTGATTAATTTGATTCATATTAAAAAAAAACTTGGTGGTGAAATCAAGACCATTACACAAAAGATTGAGTGAAGAGTACTAGATTTGGATAGTTTGACCATTTGATATTCTTTTGGTCATAACTGAAGTTACAAATCAAATTTTGATGTTATTTTAATTGGGTTGAAAATTAAACTTCCATACATTTCCAATGGTATACATCACGTCTTCTAATTCATTAAGTTATAAGAGAATCATCCATTTTAAGTTAGATTTTTGTTGTTGCCAAATAAAATGTGAAAACAACAAACATGTCTTATTTAATTAGTTGAGCTATCAAACTTTATTTATTTTGAGAGAGACATTTTATTTGGGTCTTCGACTTGTTTATTGTAGTTAGTCTGGGCTAGTTTTGGCTTAAGTTGATTATTATTTAAATTAGGCTTATGTGAGACCCATTAGAAAAATTAGGGTTTTAGCTTTGAGTTTAAATGCTTTTTAGAAATAATTTTTGGGTAATTTTTTTATGATATTTTCAGCGTAGCTGACTTTTGGGTTGCTCAATCTTGGTTCTTGATTGAATTCTCAACTCTTCAAATAATTGATATTTTTTGTTGTGAATTCATGTTTCCTTTACTTGTCTTAAAATACAGACATTGTGATTGAGCTGGTTGAGCTGATTTATAATCTTGTTACCCTGGAGCAAGTCTTTCATTGTGATAAGCTCATTTGAATTTCAACAAAACTTAGATTAGGATGATCTTTGGGTCTCGAATTTCATTAAATTATACCAAGGCTTACATCAAGTTTTCTTGCAGATAATGACTGGATGATGGAAAAGAGAAATAAGTGGAAGAATAAAAGATCTTTGACTTTGAAAAGTTGTAATTATAGGTTGGAAAAGCAAGCTAAAACTAAGGTTATTGCAAATCGACGTAAATAAGAGAGAAACAGTCCCTGGAACATAAGAAAAGGCCTTAAGAGTTCATATACATTGTACACAAATATGATTTTCAAGTTGTCGAGAAAAGATAAAAATATGTATTTGATTCTAAAGACAAGACATGTATGATAAATTATTTAAAAAAAATAAAAAATTATATATTTTAAAAACATGAACATTAATATACATTTTTTATCTTTAGATGGTAGCTAACAGCTAGTCGAGTCATATAAAGTATTAGCCAGGATATAAAAAGTATGTTTTGTATCATGCAATTACTTTTTAAAATGCATTTTTTACTTAAACAAGATAATTATTACTAAAAAAGTTATCTTTAAACAAACTTGTCTTATATGAAATAAAAACAAAGGATTAACATTGAGGTAACACAATTCATCTGAAAAACTCCAATAACTTGAGCAAAGTTTTAACTTGAAATACACAAGTTCTATTGAAAATGATGTACCTCAATCATATCATTGTTTGCGCGAATCTGTGTTGTTCATCCTCTTCCCAAAGCTTTTAGCGCCTTTGCCTTGATTATAAAAATACCTAATGTTTCAGACATTAATCAATTGTTCTCTTTTCAGCTAGCTTTGTAAAACTAGGTCTTGCTTACTTACCATTGTTCTTAATGTCTTTGTTTTGTACTAGTTGTCCCTTCTGTTATCGGAGATAAATACTATCTTTTTGTTTCTATGGTAACAAAAACCTTAATTCATTATCTCTTTCGAGAAAAAAATAAATGTACTGTGTTTTAGCTGTTGTAGTTTAGAAATGTTTTAGTTTGCTTCCGTAGGTTAAACCTTTCTAATACTGACCCTTTGATTTCAAAAGTTGAAGATGGAGTGGTCATGGCAATTAAACATAGAGTGAAAAACAATGAAAATGGGTAATAATGCAAAAACAATCACCACGTTGTCGAAGCTGATGGATAGTTTAATCGGCCTATATTTCGGCCCATGAATTGAGCCCACTTGGTAAGTCGGGACTTCCTTTCCTAGCAGCGGTAAACAGGGAACCCTAACTCATGATGACGTGGCAAGTACCTCACAAAAATGATCATGAAATCACACGGTCAAGATCACACCAATCGGCACTCAACAATCTAACGGCTCAAAGTTAGAGCATCATGGAAACTAGAAGCGACAGCAACACACGTCACCCTACTTTCTCAACTGGACAAAACACTGATCTCCGGCTCTTTCGACGCTCTCGGCTGCCCAGGAGTTTAGTTACCCACGAAAACACGAAACTCAAAACACGCAACACAAAACCCAAGAACGCGACGTCGTCTCTGCAGCACCAGGTTCCTCCATTCGCTCGCTCGCCTCTTCCTCTCCATTTCCGCGTCCTCTAAGGTCTTGCGTTACAAGTTCGTCAAATTAGGGTTTATCCATTGTTCTTATTGCTTATTAACTGCGAAGCTACTAGCGATCTACTTTTAGGTCTGTAACTGAATCGAACGGTGGTGTAGTATTTGCAGTCTTTTCTTCGAATTAACTATTAGCTTAGCAATTAATTAAGTGCTGTTTATGCTATCGTAATAATGATTATGGATTTGAATGCTTCGATTAAATCCTTGTGATTTTAAGGCCGAAACGAATTGATAATAGAATGTGTTTTGTTTGTATCACTGCAGACTTTATAAGCTGTAGAGTATGGGAGATAGTGAGACAGTAGTAACTGAACCGTCTGCAGTCATGGATTATTCGGCAGCTGGGTATGCGTCTACTGGCTATGCCGATTCTGGTTCAGTTGTTGTTCCTGGCCCTGGTGATTTTAATGTGGAGGGCACTGGAAATTTTGCTGCTTCTACTGTTGCAGCACAGGGAGGTCATACGGGAAATACATATGGTGCGGACTCTAGTTCTGGTTTACCAGAGGCGCGTGTTGGAATAAACAGTAGTGCTGAAAACACAGCTGCTGGCGGTTATGATTCGGCTGTGAATGGAAATGTTGGAACTGAAGCTGGAGTTGCTGTATCAGCTGAGAATGGAAATGCTGGAGAGGTTTTGGGTGGAGCTGCTCCTGAGCAGCATTTTGTGGATGGTTCTGGTATGGCTTCTCTGGCATGATTGTTGTCTGTATATTTGATGGTTGAGGTTGCAGTCTAGGCTTTTAAAGAATTTGGGTTGCACAACATGGTATGCTTGCTATGTAAGATCTTGTTGTGTTGATCTTGCTATATGAAAATAGGAGGGGTTTATTGAATCATGGAAATTTACATGATTCTGAAAAAAACCAGTTAGGTAGAATCTCCTTTGTTTTTCATTACTTGAATAAGCTCACAAATGACTGGTAATTTTCCTCATAAGGCCATCCAATGTCAAGTAAAAGCAAGGTTTTTATGATTTCATGTGGCATTTTATTGGTCCATGTGTCTTTTTACTCGCACTGAGACACTTAAGTATTGTCTTTTCTTTTTCAAGTTCTCTTAGGCATTTCAATATTCATTTCTATTTGAGGCATCTTGGTGGTTTACATGATGGGTTTGTTCCCATGCATGAAACATAGTGGAACTTGGTTGGTCACAAATGCTTCAATCGAAAGTTAAATGTGAACAATAAATTGGTTGCTGAGCACAGGAGGCTGTTCACTCATATCTGGCTGAAAGGTAGATGTAACGCAGAATCCTGAAAAAGTTTGTGTAATTTTATTTAGAGTTTATGACAAATTTAGGAGTCCTTAAATCCTTACTTCAATAATCACTGATGAATGATTTTGTTGAACTCATAATCTTGACTTCCTTTCTTTCCCTTTAAGGGCTGACCGGAGTGTCTGTTTCCTTGTGAAGTAAATGTTTTTGGCCAATCCTTGTTATTGTTTTTCTAACCCCCCCTACCCCAACAAATCTCTGTGCAGACAATTCTGTTTAGCAGTTCTTAGGTGTTACCTAATCAATTTCCCCAATCTCTTTAGTGCCAGAAATGTCAGCTGAAGAGGACCACCTGTGGAGCATTGTGAAGGCTAATTCTTTGGATTTTGATGCATGGACTGCCTTGATAGATGAGACAGAGAAGGTGGCTGGGGTATGAACTTTCATTCATGTGATGGAATGCTGGTTCCTGTGCACATATTTTTATCGCAATCATGTTTTCTCATGAGAAATAAAGATATTTTGAATTTTCTGGAAAAATTGTGTTTGTTTGATCTTCCTTATGTTGGATGAAAAGCAGTTGACCTTTAAGGCATCTTTTTAGTTAGATCCTAGCTGTCCTCAAATGATTGAGCTATCAATAACGCTGTAGGATTCTAGCATCTGACATTTGAATGATGGAGGGAAATGAATTAACATGCTATATCATTTATCAATGAAGCTAATTTCTATCCTTTCTGATCTTATTCTTTGATGTGTATGTATCTGCAATCTTATTTCTTGTTCTAGTGGAGCTAACATGCTCACCTATAAACTATGCAGGACAGGATATTGAAAATTCGAAAAGTGTATGATGCTTTTTTGGTGGAATTTCCTTTGTGTTATGGTTATTGGAAGAAGTATGCAGATCATGAAGCACGCCTTGGTTTTATGGACAAAGTTGTTGAGGTATATGAACGGGCTGTTCTTGGGGTCACATATTCGGTGGACATTTGGTTGCATTATTGTATGTTTGCCATATCCACATATGGAGATCCAGAGACTGTCAGAAGGTAATAGCTGTTCACATATTTGTTCTTTTATCTGCCCACATTAGAATCATGGTCATGCGGTTTTTTGTGCCCCAAGGATTTGGTGATTTTTTTTGCTCTCTAACACTATTTCAGTATGCCTGCAACAGTGGCTTCTCACATAATGGCGAAAGGTTTGATGGAGATGCTTTAGAAATACAATTATTTTTTGTGCAAACCCTTTGATTTTAGGCTGCTCTATGGGTAGCTGTTTGATTTTTAAGAATGTCAACTCTATTTTTTTTTGGTCTCATCATATCCCATCTCTCCTTCCTCCTTACAAGGGCCCCGTCATAGTAATGTAGTTAATTATGAATTATGGCTGTCTTAAACTGAGACTCTGTGGTGCATCAATATGCAAAATGCTGCTGGGAAGATCTCATCCAGTAAGGGCTAAGATGGCCTCATTCAGTGCTCCGTTTTCAGACATTGTGTGGTTTTATCAGGAAGGTAAATGCAGCATTTGGAAGTGTCATGCTGTTAAGAGTGAATTGTTCCTTCTCCTTCAGCATATTCCCGGGTCTCCGATTTATGAATATGTCTGCATTGGCTGTATTGCTGTCCATATTTATATCTTAACCGTATGTTCACTTTTCCTTGGCTTCAGGCTTTTTGAGCGAGGATTAGCTTATGTTGGAACAGATTATATGTCTTATCCCCTCTGGGATAAGTACATTGAATATGAAGAGGTGCATGCAGAGTGGGGCCGTGTTGCCATGATATACACACGGATATTGGAGATTCCTAACAGAAAGCTGGATGATTATTTCAATAGGTAATAGCCTGTTCCAGCATCTGCATAGTACTTGCTGGCCTCATTTATTGAGTTGTTGATTTGCATTATATAATTATCAGATCATTATATTTAACTGCTTATGCTAATAACAATTTTTTCATGGTGAAGTATGTCTGTAGCTGGCTTAGTCTTTTTGTATTTGTTTGAGTTGACAACTCTTTGTGTTGTTATGCATAACGTTTAGTCCAGGTGTCGTATGTACTCTATATCTTGTGGTGATGACTGTGCAAGACATGGAATGGAAGTTAGGGTGCTTAGTTTTGTTCTTTTTAGTTGCACGCAATGAAAGTTTGTGTGCATTAGATTCGATGTTGTCCCATATTTTGAACTTGACAGTTAGTGGGTTTGGTTGCAAACTAACTTTGGTAAGACATAATGGGTTCTTGTTTCTCACTTTGTGAACTTCTTCTTGAATTCCCTAGATCTGTATTGCTAGAGGTTTCTTGTGTGCACAAGCATTTTTGTGTTTCAAACGAAAAGGTCTTTCTCAAGAAAGCAAATTCATGCTGGTTTTTTCTTTGAATTATCGCTGCATTTTACTGGGAAAGCAGGTGGATGTCGACTCTTGGGGAGTTGCCATGACTTGTACTCACCTGGATGCGCTCATGTCAGAAATATATGGATGCCTCAGGTTGACATGGATGCTCGGGTTGATCCTTCAAATATTAGAAACTCAACAACAAAAAAAAAATGATATGGTTATATCTGGTTTGGATGTTATCCTACTCCTATATTTGAGCAGAGTAACCCGCCTTGTTGCTCTGTGTCCAAATTTGTACTTTGGTGTTTGAGGTTCTAGAAAAATGTTTGCTTGTATGCTTCTAGTAAAGTCCATGTTCCTGCATGGCATGTAGCATTTGTGGCACATTTATTATTTCGACTTTGCACTTTTTTTAGGGGTGGGCATCTGAAAGGTCTCTTGGAATGGCAGGCTGCAATTCCTCTGCATTAAACATCAAATTTTTGCGAATTATGATATTATTGGATTTTTCGACTGTGGCTTACCAAAAAGTCTGCTGATTGGTTAGCTTTGATATAGAAGTGCTTTTTGTTAATATCTGCAGTTGCGCTACAAGGTTCTTGTCTGTTGCAGTGGTTGTAATGTGTTGCTAGATGCTGATAAATTTCAAATCCCTTGTTTTAATTTGTTGGCGATCTTCTATCATGGATTGTAATTCTGCAATGCTAATAATCTGCTTTGTTTCTTACATGGATTTCACCTTTGTGCTCTTTGACAAGGTTTTCTGGCTTGTAAAAAGAAAAAGAGAGGCAATGCTTAAATAAGAATGTTGAATGCAGATACACGACACAAGCATCACATCTTCTTTTGTTGTGCAGCACGATATTTTTGTAGTTTTATATATATTCTTTTTATTGGGTTTCAGATTTAAGGCTTTTGCTGCAAGCCGGCCTTTGTCAGAATTAAAGACTGCCGAGGAAGCTGCTGCTGCTGTAGCACCTACACTTTCAGAGGATAGAAGCCAAGCAGACGAGGGGGAGGTTCATCCTGATTTAGCTGAACAGCCTTCTAAACCTGTAAGTGCTGGCTTAACAGAAGCAGAGGAGTTGGAGAAGTATATTGCTATTAGAGAGGAAATTTACAAGAAAGCTAAAGAGTTCGATAATAAGATCGTTGACTTTGAAAATGCTATTAGGAGGCCCTACTTTCATGTACGGCCCCTTAATGTTGCAGAGCTCGAAAACTGGCATAACTATCTGGATGATATAGAAAGAGAGGATGACTTTAATAAGGTATTTGGGTTTGTTTACTGTTGTTCATTGATCTTTTTGGTTTTTAGTTTTTAGCTGTACCTTGTTATACGTTGGCTTACAGTTAAATAATATCTGCTGCATCATATGCTTCATTGGCTAAACCATTGGATGAAGCAACATTTTTAACGGGAAATTGAACTGAGACTAAAGCATGGGCCTTCGATTTGGTTTCTATGAGGCTAAGTACTTCAAACCCTCGTTTGTCAGTGGACTAGGTTCCTGTATGTGTTAAAATTTTATTATTCTTAAAATTCATATGTTATGCATGCAGGTATGTTCTTGCCTTCCTAACCATCTTCTGTCAGGCAAGGAGGGTCCCTCCTTTCGTATTTGAGGGGCCCTTTTGTTCCCCAATGGAGTATTTCTTATGCATATCTCCTTTGTGCTTTGTGCATTTCCTTTTGTTAATAAGTTGATGGATTCAGTTGTACCTTCTAGACCATGATGGTATGTTTTCTTGAGTCAGGTGGTCAAGCTATATGAAAGATGTGTAATTGCATGTGCTAATTATACCGAGTATTGGATACGCTATGTCTTGTGCATGGAAGCCACTGGGAACATGGATCTTGCAAATAATGCTCTTGCTCGTGCAACTCAAGTTTTTGTCAAGGTATGGAGTTTTTGAGACTTGTTCGATCACTTTGTATTATCTGTTATTTCTAGTTCAATTGAATGCCATGGTAAACTTTTGGTAATTACCACAAGGAGTTGATTGTGCTCTTATGTGTCTTGTACAAACCTGAATGTTGAAACATGCTATTTGTCTAATACATTGATCATAACAAGCTTGCATGGGTGCATGTTAGCAGTGTTGTTTGCTTTGTCCCTTGCATAACTTTGCCAACTTCCATAGTTATGCTTTTAACTTTATCAACTGAATATGTAACAGAGACAACCAGAGATCCACATTTTTGCTGCCCGTCTCAAAGAGCAAAATGGAGATGTATCTGGTGCTCGAGCTGCTTACCAAGTTGTACATGCTGAAATTGCACCTGGTCTTCTTGAAGCAATTATTAAGCATGCAAACATGGAGCATCGATTGGTAAGATAGTTCTACCAAGTCTTAGGTCCTGTCAATTTTGATTGAGATGCCATATGTTCTGACTTGGCCATTTCTCTTACCCAGGGGAATCTTGAAGATGCCTTCTCCTTGTATGAACAGGCCATAACCATTGAAAAGGGAAAAGAGCATTCACAAGTGTTGCCAGCATTGTATGCACAATATGCTCGATTTGTATATTTGGTAGGTCCATATTTGCTGTGCACATTGTGAGGCCTTTATCTTTTTTTTTTATGTTTATTTTGCTTCTAATGATTGTGTATAACTTCAGAAATGATTGCCTTTCATGTCAGTTGTTCTCTTCTTTTTACCTATTATGCTAGATGCCTGATGTCCCGGGCCAGTATTTTGAGATTTCCAAGTATTTTGAGATTTCCATTCTCTTTACAATGCTTTCTTTCTAATGCAGGCATCAAACAATGTAGAGAAAGCCAGGGAGATTCTGTTAGGAGGACTTGAGAATGCCCAATTTTCAAAACCACTTCTTGAGGTTTGCGCTTTCTCTCTCTCTCTGTCTGTCTGTCTGTCTGTCTCTCTCTCTCTCTCTCTATATATATATATAAGCTAGTGTTGTCAAGAGGAGCTCCAGGCAAGGCGAGGCCCTAGCACTTTTATTAGCCTCAGGCATTGGATTTCAATGAGGCGCTGCCTAGGCGAGCGCCTGCTTGAAGTCTGCTTGAAGTTCTTCCTTTTCTGTAGGATTTTTTCAAATGATTTATGTTTTGACCTATTTGTCAATTTTTTTAATTTACCACAAGAAACAACTTAGGGGTATTTTTGTAAAAAACAAAGATTAGGGTAAAAAAATTCAAAAAATCATTAAAGTGGGAAACAAACAGACAATGAAGGACACTTAAGAGAAACACCAACCACACTTTCTTTTTTCTACAGTGGGAGTTGAACAACAACACATCTGTACAGCTAATACTTTAATGTTTTTTTCTAAACAAGTGCAATGTAGTTTGAGAGATAAGGATTTCGATTATAATCATGAAATGGAGGATATGGAGGATTCAAGTAAAGGAGAGGAAAGCATGGATGGAGATGTTTTTGAAGATTAATTAATAATGATGATGATGTTTAATTTTGCCTTTTAATCTATATCGCTACTTACTACTTTAAATTATCTTATTTTGTTTTAAGGTTGAAAATATAACTTTATATGACTATATTATGGTATTTTATATTTTCTTTTGATTTGCTAGCAATCTAATCTTAATCGGGAAGATATATATTTTAGATTTGTATAATATAATATAATTAATTTTTTAATTTATAGCATATCGCCTTGGCTAGTGCTTTGGGCATTGAACAGGCTTGGTGCCTTTTAGCGCCTTTCACCTTTGACAACACTGATATAAGCTTGAAAACACCAAATTTTTTCAGCTATAACTTCTTCATTGATCTCCTGGCACTAACATGCTGCCTGTTGTTCCATTGATATGCAGGCTCTGATACATTTTGAGACATTTCTGCCACTTCCAAAGCGAATTGATTATCTTGATTCACTGGTAGATAAGTTCATTTTGCCCAGCTCAGACATCGTCAATGCTGCTAGTGCTTCAGAGAGGGAAGAACTATCCTGCATTTTCTTGGAGGTGGTCTATATTTTTCTTTTCTGTTTTTATCTCTTCTGATACAAGAATTTAATCAGATGTTTTGCTTGCAGTTAGCCTTGTTGTTAACAGTTATAGGACTTTATGCTGCCATGTAGAATCTCACTCTGTTGATACAAGTCCTACTGTGTTAGAAATTAGTGTTCCACTACTCTGTTGAAGAGTATGTTAAGTGGTTCTTTGTGGTATTGTGGTGTATGTTAAAGAGATATAAATACTCTTGTAATCTAATTTGGTTTTCATTTTGTCAAGCTACAGACTTCCTTCTGTTATATAATCTGGAATACTGTTCTATATTTATTATTTTATTGAAGCATACTCTAGTTCAGTTGCTGCACAATGAGTATGCTCTATCTTGATTTCAATTTTGCACGTATTTTGGCCATTGACTGTTCTTAAAAGATAATGAGTGTTAGAGCTGAGAATTCTGGTGGTGGAATGGGCTTAGCCTAGTTAGATTTCTCATCACATTTCTTTATGTTTCTGTTGGTTTTTGCTCCTTCAGTTTTTAGGTATATTTGGAGATGCTCAATCTATAAAGAAGGCTGCTGATCGGCACGCCAAGTTCTTCTTGCCCCACAGGAGCAAGTCAGAGTTGAAAAAGCGCCATGCGGAGGATTACCTAGCTTCAGACAAGGCAAAAATGGCCAAACCTTACCCTGATGCGACTTCACCTGCGCAGTCTCTGATGGGTGCATATGCAAGTGCACAGAACCAATGGACAGCTGGTTATGGTGTACAGCCTCAAGCATGGCCACCGGCTACCCAAGTACAGACTCAACATTGGGCTCCAGGCTATAACCAACAAGTAAGCTGCCTTTCCTTGATGGTTTTATTGGAGTTCTAACTCAAGGACACTAGTAATTGGATAATGAACTCTCGTCTCCAATCATTTAAGAAAGTTTTCTGCAAGCAGTATTATAGTTTACCTCAAGAAAGTGATCTTTCAAATAATTTTCATGTAAATAGGCTGCATATGGCGCATATAGTGGTTATGGAGGCAGCTACCCTAATCCCCAAGCTCCTACATCAGTTGCACAAGGTGCAGCTTATGGCGGTTATCCTCCTACCTATCCTGCCCAGGTTTCCATTTAACTATGTTTTGAATTCATGTTGTATTGTTCCATGTTCTTTTTCTTCACTTTTTTCTTACTGTTTTAGCCTCGTAATTCATTTGTTCTTTCAATCAGTGATAATAGTGCTAGTCTGTACTTGTTTTATTATTTGGGCATGGAAGGGCTTAAGGTCCTGTCTTTCGTTGTCCCATCAAAATTCTAATAAGTTTCTAAACAGTGGGTTGTTACGGAATCCTATTAGGAGACACTTTGCCACCATTGCTATCGACCTCGCGTCCTGTTATTTGGCTACACAACTATAGGCATGATCGAGAGTTCATTTCTTTATTGTTTACTGTGCTTGTCTACAGTAACTTCTATCTGGACTTTGAGGGTCATTTGCATTATGTTGCCTGCCTTGTTGGCATGGATTCACGCTCAACTTTAATAGTACAGACAATTTGACATTGTCTGCCCTCAAGTTTCTTTGCAAGTGTCATACCCTGTGTTATTGAACTTTGTTTGCGTTCTCAACCGGCCTGGGTATTCCTTTTTTCTGTAGCCTCTGTGTTTTACACTCGTCTATTGTTATCAGGGATACTGCTGGAAGGGAAAAACTGCTTTTCAAACATCCTACTGTTTCTACTGCTGACTGTTTTTCTGATCTCAACAGGCCTTCCCTCAACAAAGTTATGTGCAACCCACAGCTGTGGCACCATTGACTCAGCCTCAGCAGCCCGCTGCTGCTCCGCAACCTTACTACGGGACTTACTACTGATCTGGCAGGAACTTCCTGAGTGTAATTTATCTTTGCTGAATCTATTTGTAACTTGGGGGTTTTTTCCGGAACCACGGACAGCATGGTGTAAGCAAGAATGCACACTAGGGAGAGGAAGATGAGAGAGTAAACTTGTAGGTGCAATGGGTAGCAGTTGTTCTTCAGTGAATGATTAAATCTTTTGCCATTCTTAGGCATTCTTTAGTAGATTCTGCTTCTTACGTTCCTGGTTCACACCACAAGCTCAGTTGATAGTGGCTGTGCTAGAAGTGGAAGAGTAACTGGAGTGATTTTAGTCGGCTCGGCCGTGCTCACTCCATCATCAGGACATGGCACCGCTGTGCTCCAATTATTGATTGAAATCTCTCTGATTTGGTTCGTATGATCCCGATTTTAAAATTTTCGAAACCTGTCGAGAAAAGCTATAAAGTATTTGAAATTACACCAGATATTTCGAAAGAAATAAAATAAAATACTACGGCATGATAAATTGATAAGCTGGTCGTTTGAACCTTCAATTGTTTTCGAGCACAATTTAAACTAATATAATTAATCTATTTTAATAATAGCACATGACTATCATGTGGTAATTAGGTTTTGATTTCAAATTTTAGGGCATGTTTATCGAACCTTGTTTGCTTTAATCTTTCTTTTTATATATGTATTTTCAGAATGATAATTAAATAAGTTTTTAAAAATAAAAAAATTATGTCAGTGTATTTTTAAATAAGAAGTATTTTAAAGAACAATGAATGTTACAATATTGAAATCTTCACTTAGAAAACCAAATATAAATTTTAAGCACAAAATGAGCTGCGATTTACAATTATATTCTAACATGATGTAAATTAATAAAAATAACCTGTTATAATAAACAAGTTTACTTAAAATATAAGTCATATGTTAATTAATAAATTTTTAAATTCAAATTTATTTCTCAACTATAGAAAAAAACCAAATAAAAATTGTATGCAGAAGAAACAGCAATAATCAATACAAAAATTGTAATGGATGTAATAGTGTTTTTAATTAAAAAATGCATTTCAACATTTATTTACTTTTTTTTAATATAGTATTTTAAAACTATAAAAAAATATCTAAAAAATATTAATTTTAAAAAATAACTTTTTATGTTTTTCCTTCAAAAAAAATTACATTAGCGGTAAGCGGGCACAAAAACCGAAACCAAACCACATGTACTCTTATCAACGGTCGCGACGGCCCGAAGTGTGCATCTATTATTTCCTGCGGTCATCCGTATCTCTCTCTCTCTCCACGGATCTATCTATCTATCCAATCTAATCTTCTTGAATCAAAATCAGAAACATATCTATCTCAAAACCCTAATAAAATCCTCTCGCTCTCTCTCACTCGCTTCTTCTCACCACCACCATCAATCATAAACCCTGATTCGCTAAATCTCACTCAGTATAAAAATGGCGAGTCCATATCCACCGCCGGTAACCGTAAAAGCAGTTCAGGCACGTGCATACTTACGGTTCCATATTATTCATACTGTAAATATTCATGCTTATAAAACCCAATCTTCTTTCATTTTGATGGATAGTTTCTTGCTTGTGGCTCGTTAGGTTGGTTCGTACTTTGTTGGGCAGTATTATCAGGTACTTCAACAGCATCCAGATCTCGTGCATCGATTCTATGCCGATGGCAGCACCATCATTCGTATCGATGCCCATTCTACCGATTCTGCTAACACAATGCTGGTATACCTCTTTTATTTTTTTGGTGATTTGAATTTTCATGGTCTGTTATTTTTTTTTTGATGGACATGAGCTGTTCCTATAAACTCTACACTTTTTTTTTTTTGTAGAACCTGATTTGATTTGGGTAGATGTGCATTTAGCTTTCCATGAAGGGTTTTCTTTACTGTTTATATTTAATAGTTGGTGCCGTAGTGGGTTCACTACTTAACTTGTATTACTCTACTGGGTGGCTACTCTTTTTTATTTATAGATTTTTTTCTTTTTTTGCTTTCAATTGATGCATACGCTGGCTTTTTTAGTCTTTTTTTTTGTTTTTATTCAGGGGTAGTCGTGCACAACCTTTTTTGAAATGTTTAGTGTTTCTGATTTTTTATAGCAGAAATGTTGTGTATATTGAATGAAAGTAAACACATGTATCATTGTGAATTTCTTTTTGACGGTAATTTTTTTTGTAGGACGACCAGTGTTCAAAATGAGCATGGGAATAATTATTTATTATGCTTGGAAATTTTTCTTACCAATTATTGTGCTGTCTTTCCTTGTATTGTAATCATTCATTGAATTGTTTGTGCTTTATTTCTCTCCAGGAAATTCATACGCTTGTCATGTCTTTAAACTTTTCTGCTATTGAAATCAAGACTATCAATTCGCTCGAGTCGTGGAATGGAGGAGTTCTGGTTATGGTGTCTGGTTCTGTTAAGACCAAGGATTTTGTTAATAGAAGGAAATTTGTTCAGACCTTTTTCCTGGCTCCACAGGAGAAAGGTTACTTTGTTCTCAACGATATCTTTCACTTTGTTGATGATGGAGTTGTTTACCAACAAAATCTAGCACCCAGGCCATCTGAAAACATGTACATGCAACATCCAGTGGCTGTATCATCTGAGGAGACTTTTGATGCACAATTAGATTCTTCTCACTCTCCCCCGGAGCCTCCAGGTAATAGGATGATGATGGGTACAGTGAAGTATTAGATTTAATTGTGAATTGAGTAGTGTGGTTGTATATTGGTGTGATGAAGTAAGAATTTCCCTTTTTTCATTGTCTGTTTGTCCTTGGGCTTTGGTTTGAGCTATGAAAGGGTGGGGGTGGTGTGAGTTTATAAGTTTGGATCTAGTAGTTTAACTGCCAAAAAAAAAAAGGATTGTATGAGTGTGCACTTGTTTGTTAATTTTAAAAGCAATGAACTTTTAATCTCTTGGTTTCCAGTTTCTGAGGGTCATTTGATATTGCAACATACTGCCTTGTATTATTTGGTCTAATCTGTGAGTTTTGGCAGTTTCTGACTATGTTTTGGAGGAAGAAGCTAGAGAATATGTGAACTCAGTTCGCATAGATGATGATCCAGTTGACAAGTACAGTCTCCCAGAGCAACAAGACTTTGAGACTGAAATTGTAGTAGATGAAACTCCTGTAGTGGAAACACCTGCTTCATTTCAAAGTGCTGTAAATGATGGGCAAGATTTTCCAACTGCTGCCCCAGAAGAACCCATGGAAGAGCCTCAAAAGAAAACTTACGCTTCAATAGTAGGCATCTATTCTTTGCTTGTGTTTGTTTCTTGTTTTCTTTTGCATGCACCTTTGCATCTTTTTGCTTTTTAGCCACACAAGGCATATCTAAAATGATTTAGAAGTGGTTATTTTAACATTTGAGTACAATCAATTCTGATGAAGGCCACTTTGTTGATGCCTTCTTAATATACAAAGCTAGGCATAAAAGTTGTGAAAGATCAAGGTGATAAACTTTGCAGATATATAGTCAAAATTTAAACCAGCACAAAAAACATAATGTATCTACAAAAGAGAAGTGGATGAGGGATAGTATTTGCTTAAAATATTACAGGAACAGAGTTGTTTTTATTTTCATTATTTTCCCGTGGTATCTCTTGTTAACTTATTTTCACTGGGACATGGAAAGCAACTTTTAATCTGTACTTTTTCTGATGGTGGACATGTGATAGCTACTAGTTTCCAAGGGGCTGTCTTCTTCATCAGTTGCCACTCAGCTGCCTGTTAACAAGAGTGCCCCTGCAACTTCTGATTGGAATCATATGCCGACAACCACTGCACTGCAGCCAGAATCTGTATCATATGCATCGGAAACTGGAGTTGAGGCTACAGAAGAAAGCTTTGGAGTAGACGAAGGTCAAGCATATGATTCTACCTTAAAAGCTCATCCTTATAACATGACTTACTGTGCTCTGGTGATATTGTTCTCCCTTGTCTGAATTTTTCAGTGATCCTGCTTAATTTATGCATTCTAGCGTTTTTTACTTTTCAATGAAACTTTTGAATTTTTTAGCTAATTATACTCCAGATATGACTGGTGTCTTTGAAGGTGCTGATGAGCTCAATGCCAGTGAACACAATACCTTGATTTCTTGTTTAATTGCCACAATGTTTATTCATTTTGCAAGTTTTTGTGAGATGTTTTCAACACGAACTATTTTTTTGGCAGCAGCACAACTATCTGGGCAATTTTTCCTCACTGCACAATGATTTTTGTAGCTGATCACTTTTTTCCTCTGAATGATATTTATATTTGCAGTGTTGCATTCTTTATATTTGAAACCTGGGAGAACATATTCCTGTAGCAATTAACATAGTTGGAAAGCATTAAGTTGATTCTTGATCATCCTCCCATACAGGTGAACCAAAATCTGTCTATGTGAGAAACTTGCCCTCTGATGTTACTGCTGCGGAAATTGAGGAGGAGTTTAAACACTTTGGTAGAATCAAACCTGATGGTGTTTTCGTTAGGAATCGCAAGGTGAACCTTCTGTCTTCTCCTCTATGTGTTGGCATGTAACATTCACAGTGGCTGAAATAGCAATTGATTCATGCAGGATGTTGTTGGTGTTTGCTATGCTTTTGTTGAGTTTGAAGATCTTCTTAGTGTTCAAAATGCAATCAAGGTTCGAATTTAATATCATTTAAGGATTGTTTTCTTTTCATGTTATTTGCTTTCCAATTTATCTCTATGCTTATTGTCAATGTGTTCCCCTTTGTGCTTGTTCGTAGCCTTCAGCATCTATAAGGATGGAATTTCTCAATCATTTGATTTAACTCATGGTTCTAGCTTTGTTCAAGTTTCATTTGATTTTCTTTAGTCCTTGTAAATATTTGGTAAGATGCTATGAATTGGTTTATCATGTTCCTATGATTGGCTTTTGACATGCAAAACCTGGACCGACAGCCATGGGAAACCTTCTAAGATTAATTGTAGAGTGAAAATTAAATCCATGCATGTTTGTATTTTGGAGAAATATAGACATGTTATTTAATAGTAGTGCTTTGTTTTTTTTTGTGATGCAAACACCAGGCACATTTATGTCTGGAGATTTCAACATTTTCTGATGCTGTATTTTGCATAGTATTTCTTCTGCTCAACTTTTTTTCTCTCTTCCATTTATTCAATGCAGGCATCTCCAATACAGCTGGCTGGAAGGCCAGTCTACATTGAGGAGCGAAGACCCAGCAGCAGTATTGCTTCTCGAGGTGGAAGTATGTGCATTCTTTCATTCCTTCTCTCTCTATCTCTCTCTTTTTATTTAGTTGTAATTGTTAGGTGGAGAAGTCTTTTGTATTGGGATCAAATCCATACAATAATAGGACAAAGGTGGCACTATGGTACCTGATTGATGATTTTTTTTAAGCAGTGGCAGTTTTGATAGAGTTGATGCCACAAATAAATGTTTATTTGTGGTGATTGTGAAGGCATCCATTACAAGTGTGCGAAAACCTCAATGGCTGAGGTGGCAGTTTGTTCATGTACCTGTTATAGGACTTAGATTATTCCATGTTGCCTTTGGAAAGCAATACTACTGTCATCACATGCCATATCATTCTTAGGGCAGTCAATGCTTGTGACCTTTGTGCTATTGCAGCCCTGTAAAAAAATTGCTTGATTTGTGCTCTGTGCAGGAGGGAGAGGGAGAGGTTACCAAACAGATGCACCAAGGGGGCGTTTTGGTGGCCGTAGTTTGGGAAGGGGAGGCAATCAAGATGGTGGTGACTACAACAGAGCAAGAGGCAATGGTTTCTATCAGCGTGCTTTCTGATAGGACGAAGGTTATCAGGGAAAGAAGCGTGAAAAGGATGAATCACTCTGCCTGGACCTGGGTTTTTTGATCTGAAGGTTATATACAGGTTTTCTGAGTTGTTGATTCCTGATTGAATATTTTCCTTTGATTGGTTTCAGGAAAGATATGTACTATTTAAGGTGTGTCATTTCAGGTGAAAGGAGTGTCAAATGTATCCTTTGTTATTTGTTCTTGTTTATATAGATACGCTTCGAATCCCCTTGAATGGTTTTTATCACACAGTTCGAGTGGGAAAATTTTGATTCAAGCTCAATGTGGTGAATCGATGTGATCTGCTTGCCGATTTTATGGTTTAGAAGAGCAATTTTTCTTTGAGGGATTGTTTGTCGTTTTGCTATATGCAGAGCCCAAATTAGCCCCCCGAGTGCTCATGCACACCTTTCAAGCACACTAGCGTTCGTTGACATGTCCAGCTGTAAGGTCTCTTCTATGGTTTCAGCGTAATGGTGTGTGAAAATTGCATTCAGCCCTGAAATTAAATGAAACCACCGTAGCGTTTGTTCCTTTTCACTCTCTAACAAATTGGAATGGTGGTGTTTTTGAAAATCGAAGTTAGGTCCTTGAATACCTTTTCTTATGCACACTTGAGGTTTTTGTTTTTAAAAAATTTTATATTAGCATTCAATAGCAATTTTTTTAAGGTATTTATAATTTTTGGAGGGGTTGGATTGAAAGGTAAGAGGATCAAAAAGAAATTTAGGGGTAACATTGGTGGTTATTTTGAATTTTGTTTGTAAAATGTGTTTCAGTAATTTTTTTCTTTTCAGTTATTGGATGGTCAATCTCTTTGGTGGATCTAAATTATTTAATTTTACGTATCAAATATTATTTTTTATATATTTTTTAGATTTTCTTATTAGATTTTTAGAGATAAAGAAGTCATTATGGATTATTCTAGTCGTAAGAACTGTCGATTCTTCTGCTCATAAAATAGTTAATTTCAGTGTTAATAAGTTTTTTTTTTTTCAGGTTTTGAGAATAAGTGTTTTATTTTAGTATTTTTATTAATGAAGATTTTACTTGGTTTTGGATTAAAAAAAAATTGAAAAATAATTTTTTTAATTGAAAAAACTAAACCTGTGCAGGCCCAGGTATGTAAATTGAAAGCTCCACGCCCCTGGGCTAATTTTTTTTGACAATAGCCTATGCCCACACGGCTAAGCTTCTTTTGTTTTTAGTTTTTCAGTTTTTGTTTGCTATTTTGTGTTTGTTTTTTTTAAATAATTTGATAAAATAATTCATTGAATAGTTTATTAGCCAAGTCATAACTTTAATTCGTAATATTCGAGCTATTTTTTTAAATTCTTTTTGTTTGTTAGATGCTTTTCTTATCCTTCAATTTAAAGAAGTATAATTTTATTATTGATGATTATTTATTTTTTAATTTAACTTAAACCCAAAAAAATACAATTTAATCATTTGTTATTAATATAACCTTCCTTTGTTATCTTAGCTATCTTAGCTTCATGTGTTTATTGCAGTTTTTTTTTTTAACTTTTTAAAAATATGTTTCATATAAAATGTATTTTATTGTCATATAATTAAGAATATTATGAAAAATTTGTTTTACTAAATGAAAATAATATTCTAGGAAATATAATTTCTAAATACAACTAAGTGAATAATTAATATTATAAGATTAAATATCTTAATTTTAACTATATTGTGAAAATATTTTAAAAGTTTGTGATTGAGTTTTTTTTTATATCACTAAAAATACATTGCCTGCGTATTCATTTTTTTTTTATTGAAAAATAACAAGCGCTCCGCGGCGGGGTGCTGAGTACAAAACTAGTGCCTGCCAACTGCTGTCATTCATCACAGTTGACAGAGTGTTTTAATGTTGAGCAATTCTAGTGTTGGAATCGAAGGCATTTATTGATAGACACGATGATCTTGATTATGATACAGTTTTTACATGGCTGGTGCTTTTCGCCATGGATTCTCTTCTCTTGTACCTTCCTCCTCTCTTTTCCATGACCACAATGCCTTCAGTTAACAGCTTAACCTCTGGCAAAAGCCGCTGCTCCTTCATGGAAATGTGGTGGCTTAGCATCGAAATCTTTCGGCGGCACCTTACATTCGACATCATCATCACCCTCTGTTTCCCATAGGAAACTAGCATATGCTGCGTGAACATGGCTGTAAACAAAGATCAAGAATTTGTTAAGCTGAAGCGCCTTGATGATCATAATCTGATTCTAGGACATGATGTTGTGCTTTTCTTACCAATCTTCTGGAGAAGCTTGAACCCCACGCTCGAAGTAGCTCGAAGCTCTATCTTGGTCTTGATGCAATTCCCATACTAACTTTCCATATTGTGACAGTATTTCACCATCTTTAGGATCTGCTAAGATAGCTCTGGAGTAATACTCCTCGGCTCCCTGAAGGTCTCGCTTTGTCTGCGAAATATTTGTGGTTTTAGCATCAGTTTTGAGCAAGTAACAGTTACAAATTCCGTGTGAGGGATGTGTTCATAAGATCATCCGAGAAAGATAGAGACCGATCGATTGACGCTCAAGCTGATTTAAACTATACTCGTTACCATTGAACCAAAAAAAAAGAAAGAAATTAGACTTTAAGTAACGGAACAGGACTCACCTGATACAAAAATTGAGCATAGTTCCTCAAAAACAAAGGGTTGCCTGGATTTTCCTGCACCATCCTCTTATAATACTCCTCCGTGCCATGCATGTCTCCACCTCCTGAATCAAAATCACCACCACTACCACCTCCACTTCTGCCACCATAACCTCCACCACCACCATTTCCATTACTACCACAATCAATGCCAGGCCCTCTTGCAAGGTGCATCTCTTTACTAATCCACTCTCTTTTCTCTTCAAAATTTACGCTCCAAATCCTATCCATGACTCTCACCTCCTCAGTCAAAACCATGTTCTCCATCTTATTACTTAAACCAAAGTGGCCATTTTCCGCCGCTACATTCTCTTCTAATTCTGCTCTCTCTTCCTCATCTTGGACGTCACTCTGATCTTCATCATCCTCATCCTCATCTTCATAGCGACCTCGCAAAGTACTAAAAGAAAATGATGGTATAGTTTCTAACATCAAGCACTTTGATCTCCCGGAGACTTTCCTGGTTTGGTTTGGATTGTAGTGCTGTTCATCGTTGTTGTTAGAAGAATAGTCTGGTAGCCGTTGAAGGTTTCCCTCAGACTGAGCACGACGAAAGCCTTGATGGGAACGGCCAGAGAATTCAGAAATGGAAGGAGAGATGGGAGAGGAGTTGCAGGAGATGGTGCTGAGACAGAAGCAGCCAGTTTGGTGGTACGGAAGTTTGTTTATGCTTTGCTGGTGAATTGGGCTGTGCTTGAATGTGGTGTTAATATCATGGTGGTGATTGCTGCCGCTGTTGTTAGCGCTGTCGGAGAAAGACGAGAGCAGGGATCCAAGAACTGGTGTTGAAGAGCTCCTTAGCAACATGGTTGCTTGTGACATGTAGCACTTTAGCTGTTAAAACCAAGGGTGTAAGATTCCCTGAATAGATCAAGAAAAAAACAAAACTCACATGGAAGATAAGATTTTAAAGGCTCGGAACCAAATCCAGGGGCCGAAGCTAATAAGCTAGCCATGCTTAAATGTCCAACCCCTAGAAGACAAAACTCAATAAAAAACTGCTTTACAGTTGAGCAAATGGCCTGAAAGTAATGTCCTATAGGGTGGTATTGGCTTTACAAGCCATGGTGTCTATGGACACGGGACAAAGTTAAATCAAGCCAAACTACATCCTTGAGCAACAGCATCACAAGCAAAATGAAAAAGCATTGTACCCTTTTGAGATGCAATCACGCAAAAGCGAAACAGTCCCTTGAGCTGAACACCTCGTATGAGATTAGTCGAAGAGAAAGAAGCCAGCTAGCCCAGAAGGATGACAGACTAGGTGAACAAGACCATCTAAAACTTCGTCAACAACCTGCATTTATAGCATAGTAAAGAGGGACGGAGGAAAAGGTTTTTGACATGATAGATTATTTATGTGGTGGAGAAATCTTTGATGCTAGCTGTGAGATGGGGATGGCATCGAAAAATATCAACTCGTTTTCCTAGTACATGTTGTTAAAGCAAGTCCGTTCATTCTACAGTTGCAGGACACATGGAAAGTTCTCGTCGTTGAACTTGAAAATTGGGAGGCGGATGCTCTTTGGATGCCACCACCGTCTTTGAACTTGCTTAGATCATGGCTACGAAACACGAACCGGGCCGGTTGATTGACTCGGAGGCTAAACAGGTTTGAATTAAAAAAACAGGGTGAAAACTAATCCGATTTAAAAACTAGAGTTGACTCTTGAATGGGCAAGAAATTCATTGATTTTTTAAAAATAAAATGATCAAAAACAATATTTTAAAGTTTTTTTATTAAAAAATATATTAACTTGTTTGATTGTATATTAACTGAGCAGGGTTTAACCCTGAATAAATTAGTTTTATATTTAATAAAAAAATATATTATAGGTTGCTGAGCTATTATTATTATTGTAATTTTAATTGTATACTAAATTATTTATTTTTAATATAACTTTACAAGTTTTTATTTTAAAAACTTTAGAATCTATTCCGAAAAATTATATAGTCTATTGATTGAAATAGATGAATTATCAATTTTAAAATTAAAAAAATAAACTATTAATAAATTATCAAATCAATTATTCAAGATTTATGAGCGAGTAGTATTACTACCATACTAAATTTACATTTCAAATTTATTATTTAAAAATCATAGAAAAATTAATAATTTAAATTTATAACATGATGAAACATGGCACGAAAGAACACGCCGCAGCTGCGTCATGTTTAATGTTTTGGAGTCTAGCTTGACACGTGTTCTTTACCAGCTATTGCTGTCTAATTTGGCTTGTTCTCTTGCTTCTTGCCGTACACGTGGCGCTCACGGTGGATTCTCCCATGCAGAACGCGTGCGTTTTATCGTTTGTCTGGGTGTAGAAAACAAGGAAGTTCATCTTTTGTCCGGTTACTGAATTTCTCTGGGTACAATGTGCTCTCAAATTTGTGTTTGCATCTCATTTCTTGATGGGTATGATTGATTTTTTTTTTGGATAAAAAAATAGATACTGAAAATACAAAAACGCGTTAGAATTGAAAAGATATGGATAAAAATGGAATTCTAGATTATATATATATATATATTTTTTAAGAACAGGAAAATATGTTTTTTCCCCCTCCATTATCCCTGTTTTTTCTATCTCGATACACTAACGAGTGCTGTCTAATTACTGTTTAATTGAAAAAAAATAGCTGATCAAGCCTGAGCCTGATTGCTGATGTTTCATGTCTCATTTAGATTGGATATAACGGAAAAGAAAGAGCTTTGAGAGTGGCTTCGCATGGCTTTGCCTTGTCGTCTCAACAGTGCTAATTTGTGAAGTTGGACTCTGTTCTTTTGTTTGTAGTCTTCTAGTTGGTGGCTAATGTCTTGAAGAAAAGTTGTCCTTCATGCTTTGTAGTTTGAAAGAACCTATCAATTGCTTTAATGGTGTGGTCTTTTGTGCAAAGATTTTTGTGAACTTGTCTCTAGAGGCAAAACAATGTTGCTAATCTCTATTTCCAACTCAATTATAAGCCTTGAGGGGTTTTGTTCTCGTTTTGAGCCAGAGGCTGCTAATTCACCGGCTCTTCTAAAGCCCCTAGACTATACATTAGTTTGGAGCACAGATGATGGAAATGAGGAGAAGTATGGCGGATGTGGTTTCTTCAGGCTTCCTCAGCCACCTGAGGATTATAAGCCCTTGGGGTTTCTGGTCACCACAGACAAACCAGGTTTGGATGAAGTGCGTTGTGTTCGAGGAGCTGAGCTGACAGATGAATGTTAACCTCATCGCCTACCGCTTGAATCATATTCTGAATTTTTTAGGTGTAACAGTTCGAGTTTGGAGTACAAGGCCCAGCCAACGAGGAATGCGAGGGAAAGGTGTTTCAGTTGGAACATTTTTCTGCGGCTACTGGGCCTCTCAAGAGGAGTTGAACAGTGCTTGCTTGAAGAATTTGTATCTGATCATCAACTACATGCCATGCCAAACCTTGAGCAAATCCATGCACTCATCAAGCACTACGGCCTCGGGGCTTCGGTTTTTTCATCCCGATGAAGTCTACTTGCCATCTTCTATGTCACGGTTTTTCAAAAATGGAGCCCTATTGTACAGAGCCGGGGATTTGTCCGGCGAACCCATAGATGCTTGGGGCACTAATTTTCCAGGCGGAGGGGAAAATGATGGACATTTTGGAGAGACTTGCCTTCCAATGACAGAAGACATATTGTCAAACAGGGCAACTTGGAAAGTGCTAAACTTTACGTCCATGCGAAGCCTTGCTCTAGTTGGGACTTCAACTGATCTTGCAATGTGGGTTTTCTGTCCCTTCAATGGACCAACTGAATATTGCTCTCGACATAATTGGGCAGCATGCAGGCGATGGGGAGCATTTCACTCCCGCTCATGCAACTTACCCGACAGCTATGGAACAGTGGTGGTGAAGGTGTTGAAGCTTATGATTTGGTGTGCCTAGCGGGGAACAGAGCTACTGTTTACTCGTCAAAAAGTGGACATGCTAGCTTCCCTCATCCTGGGTGTTACATGCAGGGTTCCCCTAAACTTCGGACAGGAATAAGGAATGATGCAGCACGTAGTAGTTTATACGTGGATTAAAGCATGAAGCATCCATTATGAAAATATGGCAGCAGAGTATCTTCAAGAACTGAGCTAGATAAGATTATTAATCATTTGCCTGAGAGTATCGATATTCAGTGAGAACATATTTGATAAGTTACCAGTGGAGCTCTATGGAGAAGAAGGTTCTACTGGGCCGAAGGAGAATAACGACTCGGTGGGGGATGGAAGAGGCTAGCTGTCCTCCTCCTCATTGCAGACTCTACCTCATTGGCTGTCATTACTCTCTGTCCTATTTTACACTGCTATAGAATGATTGACCTTCAAGAGGTATCCCTTTGTGCGTTTATATCTCATTGTTGTATCGATTTATAATCGAGTTAGAGTATGGTTCCTCATCAAGCAAAAGTTTTCTGGGACACAGAAATCTGGCTGACATATATCCTGTGTGTAGGTGCAGCAGCTCTTCCACATGCATCTGCCCTGTATGTTGCTGTCTTTTCAGTAATTGATTCAAATGGCCAGGTATAGGATCATGAAGGCTTGTGATCTGTGAATGTAATAGATGCATCATTACCTGGATTCTTCGTGTAGATTCACTGTTTTCTTTTCTTTCTTTTTTCATCCTCAATTTTTTTTATAGTTTCCAAGATACCTTATAATTATTAGGTTGATTGAATTATATTAGATAATTTTTATGCAATTTAAATTTAAATTTAGATTAATTAAGAGTCAATTCAAGACATTTTTTTATTAATTTTATTTTTTTAACTTCATCATCATATTTTTTTTATAGGTTAATTAAGTTATCTTTATATTAATTAAGCTTAAGCTGATTAGATATATTAAAATAACTTTTATATAATTTAATTTTAAATTTAAATTAAGTAAAAAAATAAATTAAAAAGTTATAAAATTGATTCATTAAACTTCTGTTAATAATATTGCCAAATAATTTTATAAAATTTTACATTAAAAAATTAAATAATTTTTTATATCAATTAATATCTTTAGCGTTCATGAGTTTTTAATTGAAAGCTTTTTTAATATCCATGTTTTGTTCGAATTCTACTCTTTTTTAAATGAAAATTGACATCATTATTATATCATGATATCGAGAATTTAACCGTTTATGTGAAGTGATTCTGAAAGAAATTAAATTAAAAAAGCTTTTTAAAAAAAAGAGTTTAGGTGCAAACTGACACTACCCTGCAAGCTTGAGGGTCTATTTAATGCTTGCCCTTCTCTATTTCTATATGTGTTCCAATCCAGTCCATTAAAAGCTAAATCTCTTGAGTTCGCTGCAGTCTCTCTGTAAAACGCTGTGAATGGCGGCTTTGACAAATCGGTGCAGCTAATCCACTAGCTCTAACCCCAAACAGCATTTGTGCAAATCCTAACAGTGACAGACAGACAGATGTTGGCAAGAAGATTTATTTCTTTGTTCAAGAACTCCCCAAGTTCCCAAACTTCAAGGTAACCGACGCTTCTCTTCTACCAAACCAAGAATCCACCTTTTAAATTTTAATTTAATTCAATTTAATTTTGCATAATTAGTGGAGGGAAGTACTTGGATGAAGGAAAGAGCAAGTCTTATGGTCGAAAGGCAGTTACTTTTGTGTTGGTTACGGTTACAGGTGGTGTGGCCTTGAGTGCTCTTGATGATCTTGCTATTTATCATGGCTGTAGCAGGTAATTTACATTTTTTACTGCGTTGATCAGAAAAAAGTTGATTTCTTTTTTCTTTTTTTGCTGTGGGAATTGGGGAATTGATGCCTTGATGGGGTTGCTTTTGTTAGATGATAATGTTTGTTTGAACTAAGAAATTAGAATGGTCCTTAAAATTGGTTCAAATGGAGAAGTAATATGTTTTTACTTGAATATGATTATCAAGGAGGATTTTGTAGATTTAATGTTTCTTTATTGGTTGGACCTTCGTTAGGCATGATATCCATTTAGGGATTGTCTGTGAATGCAAGTAAATCGGTTTGTCTCTTCTTAGTTTCTTGGACAGAATGAATAGATAAGTAAAGGTTGCAATGTTAGGGACCGGTGAATCATGTGATTTGCAAGCTATTTTGCTTCAATTGTTAAAGATTGAATATATATGTAAAGATTGCACCTTCTTTAGGCATTATCCATTTAGAGGTTGACTGTGAAAGCAGTCATATTGCTTCGTCTCTTCTTAGTTCCATGGATGGATTGAATTTTGAGCACTGGTGCATCAAGCGTTTCTTTTGCTTCAATTGTCAAGCAGATAACCTGCAACATTTATTTCTGGTTTTATGCATTCCTATAGCTTAAGAAAGAAACCTTTTTATCATGATTGAAACCCAAAGTTGCTTTAATGTATAAGTCAACACCATAGCCATGCTGAGATCACCAATGCCACCACAAACACACCACTGCTGGCTTTACTGCCCCCTCAACTAGCACAAGAGTACTGTTACCTGTATCAACATCTCTTGTATCACAAACATGTTAATGATGAGTCAGTACTGGACCGTATTGATTATTTAAAATCAAGAAACAGCCAACAATCTAATTGATAAAGAATTTAACTAATCATATTTAGCGTGATTGAAGGAAAAGGGCAGTTAGAGGAGGGTTTTTATGTGGATGGTGAGAGTTCAATGGTTGGGTTGGAAGGAGGATGCTTGGGGAGGTTGTCAGGGAATTGTCCAATCAACTTCGGAAATTCATACTTTTCCGGCAATAGTTGATTGCTGCTTGGTCAATTGTTGCCTTGTGTGATTTCTCATCTCGGTAACATATTTTTAGTTCACTATTAAATTTTCAGCAAGGCCATGGAGAAAGCCAGCAATAGTCAAGAAATCAAAGATGCTATTGGGGAGCCGATTGTCAAAGGTCCATGGTACAATGCATCTCTTGCTGTAGCTCACAAGAGGCAGTCTGTGTCTTGCACATTTCCTGTGTCTGGACCCCGTGGCAATGGAGTATTCCAATTGAAGGCAGTTCGTAATGGAGGTTTGTGCATTAGTGATCTACTATTTTTCCTTTTACAGCCTTCGTGTTTGATTTGTACTTTGAGCTTTTCATACCTGTCGAGCTTATCCTACCATGCTCAAAGACTTGCCCTGCATAAGAACCCTTGCTCGGATATGAAAATCACTGCTAGTTTTGTGCTGCTAATCCTTTAGAACTTTGTGCACTGGTCCCAAATGTAAATTCTGTCGAGGGGCTCTTCTGCTTCTACTGTGTGTGCATACCTTAGGATGGACTGTCCATCACCTCCTCCCATGCTCATACCGGGGGCTAGCTGCCAAGGCTGCAGGCTGTCAGCTGTTATGTTTAATTGAAATAAGAAAAAAGTCACATGCCCCTTTCTTGTTGGAGTCTCCGCACACACATCTGGGGCTGCCTATGTATTTTGTATTTGTAGCTTATACCTTCTATTTCTAAGTTAACAGACAAATAACCATTTTCTCTATCAGATGACAGTTGGTTTTCATTTTTCCTTCCTCGGAACTGGGAAATCCTGATAATGGAAGCTCTCCTTCATATCCCTTCTAATGAAGAAAGGCAGCAAACCATGCGGATTAGTCTCTCAGACAGCTTCTCATCTCCAGCTTGCAAGACATGCACCGAATGCCCGCAGCAGGAATCCCAAGATCCGGAGAAGAAATGAGAAGGTGCATCCTATAAATGGGTCATGCTGAATGTAGTGATGATTTTCATATTTCTGTTTCATACAAGTCCCTGTTCTTTCTTAAACCGCATCAAATGAATGAAGCTAGATCTCATGTGCTCATAAGAATTTACGCTGACTGTCCTAATGTAATTTTTTAGGGCATAACGTTAGTAAATTGTAGCTATGGGATTAAGTTCTTTTTTAATTTAATTTATTTTAGTTTGTAGGTGGTGGTATTCTCGTATTATTTTTGTATTTTAATAAAAAAATATTTTTAAAAAGCATGTCTTGGTACACTTTTAAAGTGTGCTTGAGAGTGTAACAATAATTATTTTTTAAAGTATTTTTTATTTTAAAATATATTGAAATAATATTTTTTTAAAAAAAAATATTTTTAATATTAGTAAATAAGGAAAAAATAATAAAAATAATTTCAAGAGTGCACTTATATGTTGTGTTAGAAGCTCCTTCAGCTTGGGTTAATGACAGTTTTTAAGGTATTCTCTGCAAATCAATTTTCCTGTTAATCAACAATACTTTTAGCTCGATAATAAAAATAATCAATATTACATTTAACTCTCAATGTTTCATTTTGATTTTTAATGAAATTAATTATATATAACTTCATCATTTAAATTTCTTACTAATAATTTAAATGATTAACCAGCATAAACATTTTATCATACTTTTATTTTTTTTTATTTTTCCTTGTTAATTTATATTTTCTTACTAATAATTTAAATGATTAACCAGCATAAACATTTTATCATACTTTTATTTTTTATTTATTTTTCCTTGTTAATTTATATTCTAATTACACCACATATCGTGTATAGATAAAATCCTCATACTAACTTAAACCAAATCTCATTTAACTCTCCCTTCATCATCGTCGGCCAACCCTAGAGAAGAAAACATGAACCATTTGATTTCTATATGTTTTCTTATTTAGGAACCATTTACCTTATTCTTTTGTCTAATTATTTCTTCAATTGTACTAAATTCTTAATTCATTAAACTTGTCATCATGAAGTGAAATAACATCAAATACTAAAAAATCATTATCTATAACATAATTACAACACAAATGGATCGTTGGATTATATATATATATATATACATGTAAATATTTTTAAACAAAAAAACATTAAACTTTAACAATCGTCTATTTGGGCGCGCTCTCGTACGACGGCTTGGTTAGAGTAATGTTAAATATTCAGAAAATATAAAAGAAGAAAGAGCTTGAAATATATAAAGAGAAACAAATGGGCAAAAAATAAGTAGTGACTTAGCAAACATGCATGATTACAATTACTAAATTTATTAATATTAAATTTAAAATTTACGTAACATATGTTTAAACATGACTTAATATCAATAATCTTAAAAAATGCATGTGACTTAATAGAATTAATGAGCCTCCAACCACTCGGACACATGTATATATACAGGAAGATATTAAACCCAACTTGACTAATAACCCCCTCAGGGATCTAGATCATAAATTATATGAATTAGTTCGGATTAATGCAAAATAATATTATTTTACATTAAAAAAGAATTAAAAAATATTATATTAAAAGAATAAAAATAGAAAATCAAATCAAATTTGAATTGGATCACGAATTGATTTGATTAGTCAGCTAGATTTGATCAAATTATTTTTAAAAAATTTAACTTGAATTAAATCTAGATTTATAATTGTTAAATTAGCCAGTCCAGATAGATCAGGCAGGTTTAAACAAAGTTGGGCACGTAATTAAATTGCGCTAGGAAAAGGAAATACGAGACTTGTGTCTGCCAGGTGGACGACATGAACTAAAGGGGTCGATGTCTTTGAGTTTAAAAAATTGTAAAGAAAGGGTCCTCGTGGCACACGGGAAAGGTGTTGGTGCTCATTGCCAAAAGCAAAGCAAGCCAACATTTCTATTTCTCGGACTCCAGAGCCTTTTATTAACCACGGACCTCAAAGCCTGTTCATTCCTCTTAACCTTTTCTTTTCAGAAGCATTGGTCTTGTCGATTCGAGGTGTTCTTGGAATATTTCACGTGAGAATTAATTTCTTTTTTATACTTCTGCGTGGTATATATTTTTATATTGGTTTTAAAATTCGAATTAAAAAATGAAATTTATTTTTTTAATTATTTTTTTAAAAGTCAGCCTAGCCTTACTGAATAAAATAATTCAGAGACTCGATTCAATCATAATTTTTTTTAAAAAAAAAACTTTTAATATTCATTCTATCACATTTAGATAATTTTATAAATTAACCATGTAAAATTCAAATCCAAGAACCTAATCTAGCCTTTATATTGAAAGATAATCTTGTCAAATTATTGATTTACCCTTCTCCTGTTCTCTTGCCTCTCTGCCCTGACTTTCCTCTCAATACCATGGAATTTAATTCTAAACTTGAGCTTTTGAATTTTTTAAAAAAGTTGAAGAAGCGGGTTATTCTCTTTTTTATTTTTTTATTAGAAAATTATGTTAGAATGATTATAGAAAATTTTAGGGTTTTTATTATGAATCAATGAGTAAATAAACATTAATATATATATATATTTGTTAAAATTTGTATATTTATAAATAACTAAAATATATATTAAATATTATTTTAATATTATTTTATGTTCTTAACCTCTATTAATATGTTTGTCTTTAATAGAAAATTCTTGTTACTTAATTTTACTTGTTTTCATGATATTTTTTTTATTTTTCTTGATTTAATATTTTAAATACTCTATTATTATGTTGTTTTTATTTAAGTTTAGAATTTTGTTTCAAATGTTGCATTTTATTTAACTAAACAAGCATCTTAAAGTTTTGTTTTATTAGATTTGAAGAATGTTTGAAAAATTATGAAATAATACATCATATATATATATATATATATGCACGTGCGCCATGAGGCTTGGTGTAAATGAGATTTAAGTCGTGACAGAATCATGACATGACTGACCTGATCAAGTTAATACCAATGATTTGCACTGAGAGGTTTAGCTTAGTAGTTGAAGGGACTTGTCTCCTTCCACTGTACTTGAGTTTAAGTCCTGACGTGCACGCTTGTCACCTCTGCAGTGCTTTACATGCCCACTAAGTTTGCAGGGTATTCAGTGGGCCGTGAGGATTAATTGTGGTGTACGCAAACTAGTCTGTACACCCCACATAAATAAAAATAATGATTTAGAAAGAAAGAAAAAAACCTGTAGTTTTCAAAAAAATAAAAAGATTTAGGTTAATTTAATGATACATGATCTAGGGAGTTTTTGATGATACAATATCTTATATGCTACGGTGCATTTTAAAAGTATATTTTATTGGAAAAAAAACACCAAATTAATATTTTTAAATTTATTTTGATAAACTTAATATGTTAATTTTAAAAATAAAAAATTATTTTAATATATTTTTATTTAAAAAATATTTTCAAAAATCACTCAATATTAACCAACACATATTAAACTGTAAAAGCTTGTTTGTTTTTGTATCTTATAAATGTTTTTGAATTTTTTTAAATTTTTTATGATTTTTTTTAAATTTTTTTATATTACTTTAATATATTAGTTTCGAAAATAAAATTTGAAAATAAAAAATATTATTTTAATATATTTCTATATTAAAAAAATACTTTAAAGACTCTCCCGGACCAGGCCCGAGACGAGATGACAAGTGGCGGTCTTTTGTGGTGAAAGCTTTGTTGATGGGTCGCCACAGGGGCGGTCTTAGGTGGTCACAGAATGATCGTTCGATCTGGTTAAATTTGATTTGATCATGAATGAGGCGGGCCCCGCGTGGTCCTATCTCTTACCTGTTGTTGAGCGGTGGGATGTTTGGTCCCACCCTTGTCGGCTTGTCGTTTGGAGGAGCATCACCAATGGGTCCCGCTTCACAACCCACGATATTAAAGCTCTTGTCAGTAGACGCGTTCCACAATTTATCGTGATATGAGTGATAACAACCCTTTTGGGCTTCATGGGCCGGAAGGATATATATATATATATATATATTTATATAACTCATAACCATATTATACACTAAACTGTGGGTGAAATTATTTTTTTTAATATAAAAAATATTATTCAAGAAAAAAAAATTAAGTTCAATGGGTAATTTGTTTAAAATCCAAGTTACTAAATCGATAATATCTTTTTATAAAATAATATTTTTTTGATTTTTTTAATTAATCAAAATTTACTCAATTTTTTTTTCTGATTTATAACTCAAAGCTCGTTGCGTATCATATTTTAAAACCCATGGTTCGTATCTAGCCACATAAGGAATTATTATTATTATTATTATTATTATTATTATTTTAGGAATAACAGATAGATGGCAATAAGCCTAAAAGAACTAAAAAACAAAGAAGGAATAAAGGAATTACAACATGAAAACCAGGTGGTGGTGTTTACTGCCTTTGGATGTTTTTCAATTCTAATTCTGATATTAAAAAATATTAAATCAATTTTTTTAATATTTTTTATAATTTTAATACGTTAATGTTAAAAATTAAAAAAATATATCATGAAAAAATAAAAAGATACGAGAATGGGGAACATTCCCTGGTGGTGCTAGGTGGGTGACGAAGGCCGAGCAAACAATCATCAAGAACAATGGGAATGGGGTTGCCTTGCCTCTAAGGCTCTGGAAACTTTCCTAAGAACATCATTTATTGCACTGCTGTGTTTTGTTTTTATCAGGACAGTCGACAGAAATGACCAAGTCTGTTTTTCTAGACGATTCCCTTTTAACTCCTGGGTTTTCAAATATTTCGTCATTTATAGCTTTTACCTTTATGTGTGACCGACCGACCACGTTGATTCAATGATCTACATCAGTTTTTCTATTTTTCTTTCGATTTGAATATTAATTTGGTTAAATTTGATAAGTTAATTTACGATTCAATTGGTCCTCGAATGATTTTTTTTAAAATACTTATAATCATTTTATGTTTTTTATATAAAAAACAGGATGATGCATGGATTTGGAAGTTAATTAATATAGAATTTAATTAACTCTAAATTTAAACTAATTAAAAAACATAGAAGAAGAAGAAAACCAGCTTCTCCCGGTAAAAAATTCAAGTTTAAAAATTTATTTAAGTGATAATAAAATGATAAGAATTTAAAAATAAAAATTTTATATTTTTTTTTGATTTTAAGCTTGAATTCTTGGTTATTCATGTAATAACCACTGAAAATTTATATAGTTGTTAATTTTAAAACTTGTAAAATTAGCTTGTAGGGCACATAAATTAACCCAAATATCTATATTAATAAAAAAAATTCAATTTCAGTTTATTTTTTTAAAATAATTAAAATGGAAGCATTTTGATTTTTTTTTTGAAAAAAATCTTGGGTTCGACCCTTTCTAACCGTGACTTGAGCCTTTTCCTGTCGACCCCGCTCGGGTTTTAGAATAACGGGAAAGTGGAGGAGTTAGAGGGAGGCCTAAAAGCAGACAAGGAGGACCCACAATCATCATCAAGCTCTCCTTCCTCGTCCACCCCACCAAACTAAACTAAAAAATGTTACCTTTCCCCTTTGCTACTCTTTCCAAGCCAAGCCAAACCAAATATCAATATCAAGCCATCAATTTTGTTGTTTCTCCTCCCATATATTTACGATTTCTTTGCTTCTAAATTAACCCTTTCGTGAACCTCTTCTTTCCCTTTCTTTTCTTTGATGCAAGGTGATTTTCTTGGTGGAGGAAGTGGTGGGTCGGTGTGTATGTCGACGGTGTCAATGGAGGATAACGTATTGATGTCTTCTGAGGACTCGTCAAGCCCGGATGAGGGTGAACTTGAACTGGGTCTTGGTTTGAGTCTTGGTGGTGCTTCTGGTTTTAAGGATTTTGGTCAGCGTAGCAGTCAACAATATGCAAGGATTTTGACCGCTAAGGATTTGCCTTCCAAGGTTTCTTCTTCTTCTTGTTCTTCAACTACTTCGTCTTCTTCTTCTACCTTGAGTAGAGCTAATGCTACTGCTGGGACTAAGAGGGCTGCTGATTCTGTTTCTGCTTCTAATGGTGCTGCCAGGTAGCAGTTAACTCCCTAATAATCTTTATATATATATTTAGATATTTTCTTGTCAAGTATTTACCTTTTTTTATTTTCTCTGGTCTTGGTATTGTTGACTTGACTGATTTTGATGTTGAATTTTGCTTTGTTATGTTCTTGTTTCCTTTTCCCTCTTGCTGTACTTGCCATGAAAATTTGAGGTGTTTATGCATGTGCTGTTGATCCCATGATTCTTGTGCCTAGAATATTACTGTTAGTGTTCTTGTTTTGCCTTGATTAGGATCTTTTTCTATGTTTTCTTTCAATTGTTTGTTCTTAGCTCCCACTTTGGCTTGAATGAGAGACAAAGTGGAATTTACGTTTCAGTTTTTGGGTTATGTAATTTGTGAAATTAATGAATCAAATAGATTAATACATAATCTCAACTGTGAAATCCCCCCCCTGAAAATTGATTCCTAGTTTAAAATGTAAAAAGAATTATAGATTGTGACATCACGTTGATTCTTAGTTTAACGTACTAATACATGGTTTTAAGAAATGAAGGCTGGTTCCACACCTCCAGATCTCTTCTCTCTTTGATGTATAATCTTTAAATCATCTGTGAATATTCTCATACCTGTACGGATGAAGGTTTGGCAAAGGTGCAGTCAACAAATTCTCTGCCTTAGCAAGTGACTATCATTTTTTTTTTTGCTTTTGAATAGAAATTGCATAATATGTTCATGTATATGCATAAATATTCACGGGCATCTTGTTTCCTGGAATAGATCAAGCTCAAGTTCGAAACTTGTGGTTGATGTGATGTCCACCGCTACCCTCTTATTGTACCTTATAGCTAAAGAAGTATCAAAAACTGTTTTTGCTATCATTGGTTTAACACTGCCAAGTTATGTGTTGGAATTTTGTAGAGTGACCATGGAGTTGAGCCGTGTAATTTTATTGTCTTGTTTCCCTTAGGAAAGATTTATACCTAGACTGATCCCAAGTCACTCACCCCTTATCATTGAGCCAGGCCCTGAGACATGTTTAATATTTTTCATGTAAGAAGCATTTTGATCCCATTTTTTTAATGGTACCTGGTAATGCAAATATTTTCCTTTCTGTTTTGGTAACGTAGCATTGCCTTTATTATTAACTATGCTTGTTCCTGCCTGCTGGGCAGGTTAGATAACTTCAGTTTATGCAATGTATTTAAGTTTTTAGTGTTTTAATTTTTGATCCTGTTATGCTAATGATTAAAATTTAATCCTTAGATGTCAATTATATGCATCTAGCAACAATATTTTATATCAATTTTTTGTAGTAGCAACAAATCTAATTTACATACACTGATATTTTTTATATAGAAAAGATCATATTTGCTGATCTAAACTAAAAAATCCGCACATGCATCGTAAGTGGCTCACTGAATCTGATCTTTGAGCTGTTCTTGTTATCTTTATTATTAACGTTTTGCATCTATATTCCTGACTCAAAATTTAGCCACAATCCTATGTGTGTGGAACTCTTATCCAAGTACTAATCTTGATAAAACAATAAATAGTTCTTTGTAAAGCACTATTATGTTCCCTTCCAAACTATACAAACAATCAATTAAATACTACTAAGTCATAACCGGAAGGTTTTTTATGAGAAGTTGAGAAATTAAGCTTGATGAAGGAGATTGAAAATACACAGAAAAATACATATAATTTTTTTCCACAAGTTTTTGGATTAAATAATTAAAAGTGCCTTAATGATTTAGAGATGACAGAGAGATAATAGATAGCTTGCAACTTTTATCTGCAGCTCAGGTAATAAGAAAAGTTATAGAAAGAAGAAATACACGAGACCACATTAATTAAAACAAATGCATTAATCGAAACGTAAACCATAACAAATATACTATATAAGAAAGTTGGTCAAATTTAAGTTATAAATATGATTCATTTTCTTATTGGTATGCACAATCTTATTGAGATTCATTTGAATAGTATGCCACATGTGAATTAAATATGATGTGAAATGTCTAACAGAGGCAGTGACTACATTAATTCTATATTGCTTGTTCTCGTGCCTCAATCCTTATAATTTATAGATATATATATAGATGTAGAGATAGATATTCTAAATTTACTTTCAGCTACTGATGGCTTTGTTTCTGTATTATTTCATTTTGAATCTTGAAGCGGTCAAGTTGTTGGGTGGCCTCCAATAAGATCTCATAGAATGCACATCATGGTTAACCAGGCAAAGTCACAGGCTACTGAAGAGTTCAACTCAGTGAATAAACGCAAGAATGCTGTGGAAGAGAAGGTGGGCAACAAAAACATAAATATTGGTAATACCAAGACTTGGACTTCCCTATTTGTCAAGGTGAATATGGATGGAACCCTGATTGGCAGAAAGGTTGATCTGAATGCTCATGGCTGCTATGAGACACTAGCTCAAGCCTTGGAAAATATGTTCCTAAGAACTACCACAACTTCGAACATGTCACGTGAGTTTTTCTCATCCTTTCATCTGAATCTTATAAATGATGACTTAACCCTTTTAATGGGACTTAATTCTGGATTTTTAACCTTTGTCAGTTGGAACTAACTAGTGGCATTGGTCTTCTTGAAATTTGGGATGCTCAACCTGATTTGAAATATTACCAAATGTCACCTTTAAATGAATGCTTCGCTAATTGCAAACCTGGCTTTGCTGGTTAGATATGTTTTTTCTCATTTTAGATGCCTAATATATGTCACGACCTGAATCTCGGGTCTGTGACCAGCAACGCAGGAGTGGTGTCGAAAGGACACCTCACCTACACTAAGCCTCAGAACAAATGTATCAAAAGAACAATTTATTTAAAATACGCAGCATTATATAATCTTAAGAAATATTGTGTTATTCAAAACTGATGAAAAAAAAGATAGTTTAAATATGATTTAGCTCGATAGAATGTTAGTGCAAATCCAAGAATAGATGAGTACTCAGAAAAGAAAACAATATATATAAATATTCAAGAGATTGACTAATCGTATTCATCATATAATGAACATACATGTTTATTTATATTATATGCATATCAAAGATTATCCCACTCACTCGAAAGAAATATAGAACTAGAAAGGATGTTAGCGAAAGACCCGAAAATCCTATTAAGGATTGTTAGGAGAATCTATAACAAATATGCGAGATATACTAAAAAGCAAACCAAAACAACACAATTTGAAGATTCCAATGCATGAAAGAAAACCAGGTTCAGTCTTCTAAGTTTAGGGAATAAAACGAATAGGGATCAAAATGTAATTTTACCAAAATTGGAGGACCAAACTGTAAATACATATTCATACTGAAATTCCACCCATGAACCATCCTCAGTTTTTTCTAGAATGAACCAAACTGTAATTTTATAAGCTTTAGGGACTAAAATGTAAATTCCTAAAATTGAGGGACCAAGCTGAAAATATTCCAAATCAATTATCAAACTGAGATTCATCATCCTTAACCTCATAATAACACTGTCCAGAACCTCAAAATACAGTTAGGGGTCAAATTGTAATTTTTCCAAAGTTTCGGGACTAAACTGAAATTTTCATAAATCAAGGACCAAAATAAAATTTGGTCATCTTCAACCTCAAGATCATTCTGTCCAGATTTTAAAGCAAGGTAAAAAAAATAGATTTCTTAACCCATAAAAATTAATTTAAGCAAATCAACTCATAAATCTTTATTTTCAACATAATACTAATTAATCACCTAACATTAAACCCTTAATAATCATAAATCAATCTTAACAATGTCAACTTTCAATCCTCATAAACCATAATATCTTTTTTAATCATTCCATAAACAAACTATAATCGAAAGTAGTATGAAAGAGAACCATTTATTTGTTATTTCCACCTTTGTTGAACCAAAAATTCAAGATCAAAAACTAAATCTTTGGTTTGAGGAGGGGAGGGTCACAATGGCTACAAAAATTAGAAAAGAGGAAAGAAATTCTTTTGCAATTCTTACTTAAATATCTAGGTTAACTTAGATTGGGTTTGAACTGACTTGGGCTTAAGTTTGGGCCCAAAGTTTGGTCTTACAATATAGATTTTGATGACTGATAATAAACAAATGTGAGTGTCTCATTTGTTTTGCTTGTTCTATGTGGAAGAATGTTTGTGCATCACTTATAAGCTTATGCATGCATACATGCAATAAAATTCTTTTTGATTACAAACTTGATTTTTGAAGGATCTTCAGCAATATCAAGTTTCTTGGGTAGGGAAATTGAATATTTTTCAACGCAGTATATAAAAGTTCTAAAATAGCTGATTCAACTGTATGTCTAATCATAGAATTGCATTCTTTTACTTGAGTAAAATCATTAAGGTAGATACACCATATAATAATCTAATTGCTGGTGATTATATGTGTTCTTAGGATTGAGCACACCTGAACATAAAATAATGATAGATGCAAAAAGACATTCACAATTGCTGGGCGGGTCATCTGAGTTTGTGCTCACTTATGAGGACAAGGATGGGGATTGGATGCTTGTCGGAGATGTTCCTTGGGGGTATGTACCATTCACTCAATATGATCATTTTGTACTTGATTGCTACAATTAAGGAATTACAAGGAAAACAAATTATTCTGTTATTTGATCCGATATTGATTGATACTTACATGACATATAAATGTATCCATTTACTGAAACTGTAAGCCTAAGCAACAAATTATTCTGTTATTGGATCAGACATTGATTGATACTTGCATGACATATAAATGCATCCATTTACTAAAACTGGAAGCCTAAGCAAGAGAGGCCTACCGATATTTTAAGGGTGACCAGATGGATCTGACATCTTATTTGCAGATTATGATGGAAAAGTTTAGAACTATTTAAATTTGAAAATTACATTTGTTGGTGTTCTGTTTTCCTTTCCCCCCTCTTCATGGCTCATTAACAATTCATTGTCGTGCACTTTTGTAGCTTCTAAGAAGTCATTTTATATGGCCTGTTGGTGATGTGAATAATCTTCTTGCTTTTAACTTGTGTTTTGTATTCATTCAGGATGTTTATTAGCTCTGTGAAGAGACTCAGAATCATGAGGATGTCTGAGGCAACTGGACTTGGGAAATGAAAGTAAAATCAACGTTATGATTTACTTCTAGAATTTTCATTTTTCTTAACACTTTTTTTTAGACACTACAAAAATATTCACAAGTACTAATTAGGTTCGATCATTTCTTCATTTACAGCTCCAAGCTCGCAAGAAAGGAGTGGAAGACAAAGAACCAAGCCTATCTGGACATCTATCCCTAAATATAAGTAATGAAGAAAAACGTTGGATTGAAGAGTGATATACAAAGGAAAAAACAAAGAGTGTTTATAGTGAAAACATTTTGATAAAAAAGTTATTAATGGTCCTCAGCGGCTTTGTGTTGGATTTTGGTTGCTGTATGGTCTTATTATACTATTTGTTCATTCTTGTTATACCTCTGAAAATACCCACCTTACTGTTTTGGAATCAACAAGCACCTTACCTTTTGCTGTAATATATACATGCATAGTCACTGAATGGCACTTACTGACCTGTAAATTCCTGAATGCTTAATCTTTTTCTCATCGTTAAGGAGGTGAAGAACCTTTTGCTCTTGAACGTCTTGAATATCATGTGTTAAGCTCATAGAATTTGGAATGCTTAGCCAATTACTTATATTTATAATTTAGCGATCATGATTATGTGGAATTAAACTCTGCGGATTATAAATGGAGTTGGTTTAGCTTTGCTGTAATATCTGATCTTTGTTATGGATATCACTTCCAAAATAGTTCTTATACTCAGCAGGTTATTTTTGAAGTTGCTCTAATGGGAAATGCTTGTGGACAATTAGTTCAAAAAGATTTATGGACTTCAGAGAGATGAGATTTGTCTTTCATTTTTGCATCTGGGTGTGCTTTGTTTGCAGGCTGGATCCGACGGTAATGCCAAAAAACAAGCTCTTGAAGTTTTTTGAGATTGATGAGAAAAAAAATTCTCCCTCGGAATTTTAAGCTTTTGGATCTGCTCTCCTGTTGTCATTTACTAGGGAATGGTTCACTAGTGTAGTAATTCATCAAGAGATGATGGGTTGTGAGCATTTTGTACTAGAAATTGATTGTTCTGGATTCTCGTTGCTTGATTAATTGAAACCTTGGCTTATAGCACAAAAATGATTGTGTTCTGGTTTTGTGAGTCAAACTTCATATACCCATTAAACTTCTGGGCAAATAATTTGAACCTTTGAGTACAGACATTAACAAAGACTAGATACAAAAGAAGAATCATGAAACAAAATAAACAGCAAGGGAACTCAATTAATGTTCCTATACAAGGCCATTTACAGGTGATGTGTTAAAGACTGGCTTATCTTTGTTACTATCATATCCACTGCCGTTGCTACTGCTTTTTCTCCTCGGTTTTGCCTCTCCAAGCATTGTTATCACATCTCTCATTGATGGTCTGTCCTTGGGGAGCTTGGCAGTACAAAGAAGTGCTATTCTAAGAACCAATAGCATCTCTTCTTGAACATGCTTGCAATTTCCTACATTCTGGTCTAATGCTTCTTCTAATGATCTGTTGTCTCTAATCTTTCTCCGAATCCATTCAACAATGTCGACAGATTCCCCAAACTCAGGATCTAAGGGCCGCTTTCCTGTAAGAAGTTCTAATAAAACTACTCCATAGCTGTAAATGTCAATCCTCTCATCAACTTTCAACGTGTATCCATATTCTGCAAAAGGATGGTGTCAGAACGTTGCTATTTACAGAGAAAACATCTTGAAGCGAAATGGGATTGTTTAAATGTTCGTGGGAGAATATAAGAGAACATTTCTCTCACTTACCAGGGGCAATGTATCCGTATGATCCTGCCACCATGGAAACTGTCTCGTTCTTCCTAATCATCATTCTTGCCAACCCGAAATCAGCGATCCTTGCTTCAAGATCTGTATCAAGCAGTATGTTATTGGACTTGATGTCCCGATGAATAACCGGTGGGCGGCAGTCATGGTGAAGATAAGCAAGTCCTTGTGCAACTCCAAGTGCGATATTATATCGCGATACCCAATCTACAAGCAACCTTCCTGCTTGTTTGCCATGCAAGACTTCTCCGAGGCTGCCATTGTGCATATATTCATATAGTATCATCATGTCGGAATCATTATGAAGAAAACCTAATAACCGAACAATATTTCGATGTCTTAGCTTCCCCAAGAGGTTCACCTCCCCGACAAAATCACTACTGCTTCCTGTTTCGATGTCTGCTCCTGATCTCCATAGCTTCTTTACTGCAACAACCGTGTTCGACCTAGGCACCTCAGCTTTGTAAACAGTCCCAGTTGCTCCCATTCCAATCACGTTTGATTCCTTTAAGCAAGCTAGAATATCAGAACTAGTGAAACCAAGCCTTTGGTAAGCCATCAATCTCCATGGCCACTCTCCACCGCCCATTTCGTAACTTTTTTCAAAGCAGCTTCCATTTGAATACCACCTTTTATAGAGAAGTCGAGCACCGACTAATGCAATCCCAACTGCCAAAACTGATGAAATCCCAATGAGCCACCCGGCAACCATGCGCTTTGTATGCACGTTTCTTTGCCCCGATGCATTTTGCAAACTGTGGCTACATGGAGGCAGGACACCGCCACAGAGACCCACATTCCCGACAAGATCATCTGGATTGATGGCTCTTAGCAAGCCATTTGCAGGAACAGGACCTTGTAGCTTGTTGTACGAGACATTCAGCATTTCTAAGGCAGGGGAGGAGCCAAAATTCTCAGGTAATCCACCAGTTAAAGAGTTGTTTGATAGATCAAGAATGGCCAGTGCAGGCATCATTGCAACTGCTTTTGGGATTTCTCCAGTCAATCGGTTGTTCTTAAGATTCAAATTTACAAGTTTCTGACATGAAGCAATGCTAGCTGGAATGGAACCAGATAATTGGTTTGATGAGAGATCAAGCGCAGAAAGTGAAGGACGGTCCTGGAACTGGTCAGGGATCTCACCTTCTAAGTTGTTGTTTGAGGCCATGAAGGTTTCTAGATTTTGAATGGAAAGAACTGTGGAAGGAAGAGAGGATCGGAGTCGGTTTCTCGAGATATCAATGAAGGAAAGTGATGAAGAAAAGGCTAGATCAATTGGGATTTGACCAGTGAGGCTATTATTTGCCAACTCTAACCTCTGAAGCTGCCCTAATTTGCCAAGTCCAACTGGAATTGCCCCAGAAAGAAAATTGTTTTGCATACGTACACGAACAAGAGAGAAGCATGTTGATAAAGAATCAGGAATCGAACCTGAGAAGGAATTGTTGAAGAGAATGAGCTTGGTGAGATTACCACCATTACACAAGCTTGCTGGAATCTCCCCAGATAATGAATTGGATGATACGTCCAACCATTGCAATGGTGAATTCTTGCCGAGATCTCTTGGCAGTGGACCTGACAATGAATTGCTCCACAGCTCAAGCACTGATAACTGAGTCAACCCTCCAACTCCAGCAGGAATGGAGCCTGAAAGCTGGTTGGACATCAGATTCAAGAGCTGCAGGTTTTTCAAATTAATAATCTCAGCAGGAATTTCTCCTGATAAATTATTGTCAGACAGGTCTAATAGTTGCAGTGAAGTGATGTTTCCAATCGCCGCTGGAAGTTTGCCTTCAAGGTTATTCTGATACAGGAATAGAGTCTCAAGTGCCTTAAGTCTCCCCAATTCAGCTGGAATCTCACCACTAAGATTTCCAACTGCCAAATCAAGATACTTCAGATTAGTGAGATCTCCAAACTCTGCTGGGATTCCACCTTCAAACTCATTGTATCCTATAATTATTTTCTCCAGTGATGAAAGCAGCCCCAGCTCTGCTGGTAATTGACCAGTGAGACTATTCCCAGAAAGGCCAAGAAACTTCAGCTTTCTCAAGTTCCTGAAAGATTTTGGAATGGATCCTTCAAAGAAATTCCCTCTGAGATCAAGAGTCTCTAATGAAGTCGCATTGCCAAGATCCTCAGGAATAATTCCAGAGAAATTATTGCTTGAAGCATTTAGCGAAGTCAGACCAGCTGCTCTTCCAAGACCAACAGGAAAGCTACCAATAAAGAGGTTCTGACTCACATCAATGTCTTTCAGTGAAGTGAGATTAGATATAGCTTTTGTCAACGATGAAGAGAACCCATTGCAGCACAAGTTTAGAGAAGTCAAACTCTCGAGTCTTTGGATGTCATCGGATACATGTCCAGTGAGATTCATGTGGGAGAGATCAAGCTTTTCAACAGCTCCATTAGAGTTGCACCAAACTCCAGCCCAGTTACAGTGAGCTGAACTGGACAGTTTCCAATCTCGAAGACTATTCGATGGATCTAGAAGACCAGCTTTTAGAGATAGCAAAGCTGACACTTCAACACCGAGCACATTTTTCTCAACCACCACAGCAGAACCAATCCCAACGCAACAGTATAACAACAAAACCAGGACTTGCAACCGCAAATTGTTCTTGTCCATTGGCTTTGTAGGCAGCCTATCAGTTCTCCACCATTTCAGTGACAGCAGTTAGTGAAGGTTGGGAGTGCCTCAGAGAGAGGCAGAGAGCTTTTGTGGGAAGAAATGGAGAGGAGATTAATTTGCGTAAGAGTAGTTATATAAGTAGCAAGGAAATGGTGATTAGTATAATCATCATAGAGGGAGCTCGTGAGATCTTGGGTTCCGCAACAGCTGTTAATCAGCAAGTAATGACAGGGAAGCTTTTGGACCCATTGGAAGCTTCTCCGACATTAAACATGGCTAGAGAATGTGTTTTTTGATTCTTACTCTTGTTATATGCAAGCACATTGTTCCACTTCTGTTGTAGTAATAGCCAACAACTTGGGGTGGCAAGTCGATCATATTTTTTTCAGGTGTGGATATCTTTTAGCTTTACAGGTACTTTTTTCCACCATTTTTATCAAATCTGCTGCGATTCCGTCGATTAACCCGGGATCCAGTTAATTAAAAACCATCTCGGATCGAGTTTTACCACTATGATTTATCCTTGGATTCGGTGGTGTAGTAGGGTAACTTTTAAGTATTGACAAGAATGCAGGAATCATGATATTGATGTGCATGTGAACAATACTTTGCCAATAAAAACCCACATGGTGTCTACTAAATCACGCTGCTCTCTCTCCAAATAATTCATTCAAAGAAATCAAAACCAACTGATGATCACATTGCGGGGCTCAATTATTATTCTGAAGGCTTCAGATCAACATCACAGTTCATGGATTAATTAATTGGCTCTAATTACACCTTTAGTGGGTTAGTTATTTGTTATGATTGAGTAGGAAAGAATCTTTCCATGTTATGTGGTAATCCCATCACACAAACAAGGCCAATACCACCAAGGCCTTTGTCCATGAAACTCCCACTGGTTCATGGGAGGCCAATACTCGACTTGATTTGATTTCGAGTTAGATACAGATATCAATCTACCCGCCTCTTAAAACCCGATCAAAGATGCTATAACTTGTGTTATTTAATATATAATTAACTTGGTATACATATAATTGCTATATGGGTGTTTTCTTGTAATCAAGAAGATTGACTATGGAAACGAAAAATGTCAAGAGGAGATAATTAAATAGATAAAACAAGGGAAGGGAACATGAGGAGATGGAAAGAAGTGATCGACATTACCCCCACCAACAGCCAATTCTTTTCAAGACAAAGTTTTCTTTAATGGCAATTGAAAGAGAGAGGGGAGAATTATGTCAAATTTCACATGCACACATGTGGAAGTAATTTTATTTTTCAAAGTGGAAACAGAGAGTTAGTGACATAGTAACAGCATTGCTTTTATTTTTTTTAATTTGTATTTGTATTTGTTAAAATAAAGTAGGAAAATGGGGGCCATGTGAAGCAGCAGCTTCCTAGAGAGAGAAGCCTATTCCCTGCTACCTATTATTAGAGAGAGAGTGGGGGGGGGGGCAAGAGCAGCACTGTTCGTAGCTCATATTTATTTACATAAATAAATGAAGAAGAATACAGACATGTATGGATTGAAAAATGCTAGAACAGTGAATATTTGGAGAGTTCATGGGGGCGAAGGGCGTGAGGTGCTCCACATGGATTTATGCCATGGCAAAGCGTTGCCAGCCCTTTTATGATCCTGAAATACGAGGAGGATGGGACAAGGGGAGGCTGCCCATGTGCCACACGCTTGAGGTGGATGCTATGCCTAGCATTTACCAATTACATGGCATCGGAAACCATAGCCAATCAACCATATATCCTGCTTGTTATCGAGGACGAAGACGAGAGCATGGTTGCAAATGTTTTTTTTTTGGTTTGAAAATACAGTATAATCATAAACGTAAGAATATCTAATCCAATAATTTAAACAGGAAGATAAACTAAAAACAATTTAAGTTGTTATTTAAATTTATTAAAAGAAATTTTAAAATTTAATTTATATTATTTTTTAATATATTTTTTTAAGTGAAAGTTTTTTAGATTTAAAACTTAAATATATCTATATTATCTTATACTTAATTTTTATCAAATAAATAAAAATGATGAAATTCAAACTTGTGACAACTTGGTTATCAAGACTTTGATACTATAATAAAAGATCATCTTAATCCAATAATTTAAATTCTTATGTAAGGTTCTATAATTTATATTACTCTCTAAGTATAATTATTAAATTCAAAATGGCTTAAAAGTTGGCTTGGAATTCAAGACCTGTCCAACTAAAACAAAAGATTGGCCAATGAAAAAACACGGGTGACCCAATAGATTGATCTTTGATCTGAACAAACTTAGACGAGATTTTTTTTTCAAGTCTAATTTTTTTTATATATGATTATTAATTCTTTTCAAAGTTCATTATATAAATGCTAGAAGAATATTTTATTTTTTTAATATGTAATTTGAACTTTTTAGTATATATACTTTATATTTTCAATGAAAAAATTATTTTTTTAATATGAGATTTAAAACTTTTTAGTATGTATATTCTATATTCACAATTTTTTTTTATATTTTTGAAATAAATTTTTTATTTAAATATTTTAATTTTAAAAAATAATATAATATCTTTTCAATATAGAATAAATATTTTTATATATATTCTTTAAAACTTCATTATATATATATACACACACGAATTATTTTTTAATTTTTTTATATTAACTCGTACAACCTGCAATCCAACCTGGTCAACTTTTTGGTTAAATTTGATATCTATGCTTTAAAGGAACGAATACACACACACACGAAATAGTTTTGAAGTCAATTTTTTAATTTTCAAAATAAAAAGGAACAAAGAAATATGTATCTTCTGGCTCATGATACACAGTTCATGAAGAGGCGAGCATGGTGATTCAAAGCACCCTGTCTTGTGTTTTAGTACCTTCAAGAATGAAATATTTGGGCTAAAATGTTGAGATAGAACACGATAGGGTGCTTGTGGGCAATATTGTGTTGCAGGAGATGGGCATGCAATTAAGTAGGCTTTTTCACCTCAAGCAAGCCCATGATTTTAGAATGGCTTGCATGATCCACCTCCAAAGAAAGCAGACCCATCAGGTATTAGGCCTGAATTAGAAGCAGAGATTTTTCCACCTCTGCATGGCCAGGCTCAAGACAGTACCTAAGCCAGGAAAATCTTAACCATGTGTTGCCGACCAGTCCTTGTGGTTTCGGTGCTCAGAATGTGAATGGCTGTCGTTGATACACACCATCTCGCCTCTCTTGACACCATACCCATACAGCAAGCACTGGTCTGAAGTCTCTTTATTATACTCTTTCTCTGTCTCTGTAGAGTCTATACGTTCATTACTCACACTACAATGGCAACTCTGCAGTCTCTTGCATTAGCCTCTCCTGTGGCACAGCACTTGCAGCACCAAACCCGTTCTTTCTCAGGTACTTCGTTACTTTGCTCTTGCAAAACTGCTTGAAGTCATCCATCTTCTTTGTTATAAATGTGCAATACGGTAGAGGTAACTTCGTGGTTTTTCAAATCCAAAGCTGTAAGTTAAAGGGTATCCTTGAGTCAGCTTGAGACTAAGTCATCGTATTTCAATTTGATAGTATTTGCGAAACCTCTAATCTCTGAGTCTATCCTGTCTTTTTGGCACGTTCAGGATCTTGGGTTGTGAATAAGAGTTCCTACTCCCTATTCAATGGCCAATCGTTGTGCTTGCCTCGCCTGCGGTTGCCCTTGATTAGACGAAAGTTGCGGACCTCTGGACTTGTTACTATGATGGTGAAACCAGCAATTCAGTTTGTTCAAGGAGCTGATGAACAGACTATACCAGATGTAAGGCTTACTAAGTCGAGAGATGGTACGAATGGCATGGCGATATTCACCTTTGATCAACCTTCTGTTTTTGACTCATCTGCTGAAGTTGGTGATATCACTGGTTTCTACATGATCGATGAGGAAGGGATTCTTCAATCAGTTGATGTTAATGCCAAATTCGTCAATGGCAAACCAGAAAGAATCGAAGCAAAATATATAATGCGGACTCCTAGAGAGTGGGACAGATTCATGAGATTCATGGAGAGATATGCTAATGCAAATGGCTTACAATTCGTCAAGAAATGAGGCAAGGCACATCCTTCCCTTTCTCTTCTTTCTTTCACCTGTCCTCTTACTGTTTTCTAAATTGCTCAAAAGCAAAACTTGAAGACATTGGTTGATGCTCAGTTAGGTTGTCTGCAACATCACATTCTGCCTCTCTTTAACAAACTTTGCAGTTCTTAAGTAGTGGTGTACATTTCCACTTCCTTTCACTACTTCATATGTGTAAGTGAGATGGCTAGGGTTTTAGAACCTGTGCCTCTCATGTATAAAATCTACTGTTTCAAATTCCAGTTTGAGATAAGATGGATTGATGGATGGTCATTAAGGTAAAGCTTGTAATTGTGGGTGCAATTCAGTGATTGATTAGCCATGGATATGTATCTTCTTCAACGTTGTTTTACTTCCTCGCATCTCTTTGCAAATCATTCCCCTTGAATATAGAAATTTAATGGCACAACTTCATAGCCTCTACAACTGTTTATCATGGATAATCTGCTTCGTGTGTGTGGTTTTGTTCAAGAATGAAGGGTAGTAAAACTTTATTACCTTGAAAAAATGCACTCAGAGTTCAATTGTACATTAAACTTCAACTTAAAAAAGATAAACTTCTTTATCAATGAGAACTCCAGCAATTCTCAATGATCATGATCCCCTGAGGCAATACTAATAGCAAATAAAAGCAGACTACTGTAGTTCACAAAACGCCCATGTCACTTCCAGGTCACTGAAATGGGGCTTCTAACCTTGTAAAGTCCATGTTGAGAGTGCACCCATGTCAAATGCCCTTCTGCGAAGTCTACCTCCCCTCTTCCTGCTTTCTTTCTTGATATGAACCATACTTTGTAACTCAAACTTTGATTTATGTGCTTGAAAATTAGCCTTTGAGGTCTTACTCTCACTTTGACTCCTTCAGGTGCTGTAACTTCAACTGAGTAGATGGAATTAGGACTTCCAACATTCGTTAAGTGCCTCTTTATCATCTTACTTCTTGTTCCGTGCTTGAAGATTATGGAAATGGAAGGATAATTGAGGCTGAAACCCCTATTCATCCGCAATAAAGCATTGCAACTAACATTCCTCTGTGTGATAGTAAAAATGTCTGATCTTGTGTATCTTAGAGTGCATAGATGAGTGATATAATCATCTGGCCTGATGTCATATATTAGTCCTGGACTCAGGGCTCTTTCTGGGTTTACATGTCCAGCTCCAATGGCGAAAACTCCTGCTGGTTTATCTCCATCCATTATTGGATGTCCTGAATGGTCAGTTACATCTGCAGTAGTCATTATTGCAGATTTAACGGCTGCAGGAGTCCATTTGGGGTGAGCTGAGCGGATGAGTGCAGCAATTCCACTAACATGGGGACAAGCCATGGATGTCCCTGACATGACTGTGAAATTTGTCCTTCTAGTATCTTCCGGGAGACTGGAGGGACCCAAATTTTGAGGCCAAGCTGCAATTATATTGACTCCTGGTGCAATTACATCTGGTTTGAGGATTGAGGGATTGGAATAACTTGGTCCTCGAGCTGAAAACTGCGCTACTGCTGGTGCTCTAGATTTCCCAATAACAGTTCCTCCATAAACAATTCGAGCATGAGGTTTACTAGTAGAGTTTAAGTAAGCTTTCAAGCGAACTGCTTCATTAAAACCAATTGATGTTGCAGGCAAGACATGGACATCAACCGAGTCCTCCTGTAGATTGATTGCGGTATTGGCTAAGATCATTGCAGCCCCACCAGACTCCTTCACAGCAAGTCCTTTTTCTGTCCTCCCATTAACACCCCTGTCACAAACCACCATTTTCCCGAGAACTTTTTCCCTTGGGAGAGAACCTCTGAAACAAAATTCACTCCCATTGTCCCCGCCTGTTACATAAACCACTTCAAGTTCTTTTGTGTTGCTTGATAACCGGTTCCCGGGATACATGGATTCTCCATAAAGGAATTGTCCATTGTCCAAGTGGACAAAAGCTGGAAATCTCCTATCAAGTGTGCTTGCACCAATAGTAGCAATCCATGGAGCTTCGTTAGCAACTGAGTTTTGGATAGGGCCATTGTTCCCTGCTGCACATACAACTGAGATTCCATGCTCCATTGCCCGAAAACTGCCAATCGCAATGGTATCTGCAAAAAGTGGCAATGGAAAGCCACCCAGAGAGAGGGAGAGGACGTCAACTCCATCTCTAATCGCAACGTCCATAGCTGCTAGGATATCAGAGCTGTAGCAGCCGCTGAACCAGCAAACTTTGTACACTGCAACGTGTGCTCCAGGGGCCATGCCTCGAGCCACACCAGAACCTAGACCAAGCACACTTGCCATCGGGACTGAGACTCCTCCAGCTGTGGATGTTGTGTGAGTGCCATGTCCATGCGAATCTCTTGGTGATGCATATTCCTGGACATTTTCTGGTGAGGCCGAGGTAGAAGCAATACGGTGACCTTTAGTGAAGAACCTTGCACCAATGAGTTTTCTATTACAGTTCGACGAATTAAAGTCTTGTCCTTCTTGGCAAATTCCTCGCCATTTCTTGGGAACCGGAGGCATTCCTTGATCATTGAAACTTAGACTCTCGGGCCAAACTCCAGTGTCAAGCAACCCAATTATCACTCCACGACCAAACCCAGACTTGTACCAAGCATTTTCTCTTGTGGGGCTAAGTCCCAAGAACTTGTAGGAATATGTTGTCTGGAGGTGGAACCTCATGTCTGGTCTAATAGCAACAACATCAGGCAACTTTTGCAATGACTCCATCTCTGATTCAGAGAGCATAGCCGCAAAACCCTCCATGGCAGAACTGTAAGAGTAAAGAAGCCGAGAGGAATGGTGTTCTTCAGACGAAACACTTCTTTCAAGAAAAGAGAGATGCCATCGAGGCTTGGAGGAGAACAAAGGCCTTGTGGTGCCATGTGGATGGAGCTGAACAATGTAGGTTTGGAGTGCTGTGTGTGCATGGAGGAAGGCAAAGAAGTTGAAAAAAAGAATGGAAAAGAAGGGATGTATTTTGGATTCCTTAGACATGTTAAGACCACAGTTCTGCAAGGATTCTGAAGCATGATTTGGCGATAGAATTGCGGGGTATTTGAAGGAGCTGGAGAGAATTCAAAGATGAGAGACTCGGGCAGCAGTTCTTGGCTCTAAGAATACGAAACTCGTGAAATATAAGAGCTCTTCATCACGAGGATCCTTTGCTTATAGACAATGAGAACAAGGCTCTCTCGTTTCCTGAGGATCTATACATGGAGTCCATATCATCTGGTTTCACGAGATGTTTTTGCTAGCTTTAATGCATGCTATATCCGTTAGATTCCAAGTCTATGAATCTTGGTCTGATCTTGAGTTTATTGGCTTTGTCTCTGTCCTTTTGGTTCGATGATAACGGGTATTTTTAAGCCAACCTGCGTGTTAACTGAGATTTCTCATCAGACGACCTTAAATAGTACCCCACATCGACTCGATGCATTCAAGGGGAAAATACTTCTTAATCACAAGTTTAATCCTTGAACATATAGAATTTGTTATAGATAGAGTAAAAAGCTGCAAGAACGTATTAGGAAGGCGAGAGATTGACAAGGGACTCATTAAATGTCGTTCATAGTGCATTTATGCACACGCTCTATGCTTGCTTTCTCTGGCTTCCCTCTCCCCGTGCAGCTTGTGCTTGACTGCATTTATTGATTTCTTCTCTCCATGCTCTTATTTTCTTTCATTTTGCTCCTTATTAACTGTGCTACGGAGCGGGAGCTCTTTACATTCGGAGAGATGTTGGATTCTCTGTCCCGTGCTTGCGCGCTCGAGAATTTACATACAATGACAAGCATGTATCAATGTGTGGACATGGTAGTACTATTTCGTTTTGTTTTTGTATTTTTAAAAAATAATTTTTTTAATTTTTTTAATGTGTTATATAAAAAATAATTTTAAAAAATAAAAATATATTATTTTAATATATTTTTTAAAAATAATCATTATTATACTTATAAAAACTTATTTTTAAATTATATCATAAATTAAGTACTTGTTTAATTTTCATATGCCAAATATGCTTGCTCATATGAAGGCCATGTTTATTTTCTAGAAAATAGTTTTTAAAAAATTACTTTTCAAACTTTCTCATGTTTGTTTGTCATTAGAAAAGTTGGTTAATGAAAAACATTTTTCAATCAACAAAAAATATTTTCTAGTCAACAGAAAACACTTTCCGGTCAAGAAAAACACTTTCTGGTCAACGAAAATATTTTTTAGTAAAAAAAAATTAGCTTGATTTTCAAGAAAATATTTTTCTTTTTAGCTATGTTTGTTTTTTAAAAAGTGGTTTTTAGAAAAACACTTTCCAAACTTTCTTGTGTTTGTTTTTTAGAAAGTGATTTTTAAGAAATCACTTTTCAAACTTTCTTGTGTTTGTTTGCTGTTAAGAAAGTTGATAAATGAAAAACACTTTCCAGCCAAAGAAAAATTTAGCTTGATTTTCAGAAAAGTATTTTACTAAAAAATTTGAGAGGAAAACATTTTCTAGAAGTTGTGAAAAATTTAGAAATGTCATTATTTGCTGATTATATCAAATTTAATCCTCAAATTTTTGATTGTTATATATATATATATTTTGTTTTGAATATTTATTTTCAATTTTATTTCTTAAAATTTAATGTTTATATTAACTTTGATCCTCATTTTTATAATTGTTATTTGCTTTTTTCCTATTATTTTTTTATTGAAATTTTTTTCTATCAAATTTGGTCCTCATTATTTTGATTGTTATTTATTTTATTTGAAATACTTTATGAAATGTTAATTATTATTATTTTAATTTCTTCATTTTTTTAGATTTGATCTTTATTATTTTGATTATTATTTATTTTATTTGAGATAATTTAAGAAATTTTTTTTAATTTCATTATTATTCAACCTTTTAATTTGTAAGATTTATTTCTTATTATTTTAATAAACTTGAAAAAATAAAATATTAATAAATTATTTTCCAGTTTATTTTTCATAACATAACCAAACACTGAAAAATATTTTAATAAACTTGAGAAAAATAAAATATTAATAAATTATTTTCTAGTTTATTTTTCATAACGCTATCAAATATCAAAAAATACTTTACTTTTCAAGAATTTATTTTTTCTGGAATTTATTTTTTTAAAATTCATTTTTTTTAAAAATAATTTTCCTGCAGATAAATAAAGCCTAAATTCCTACACAATCTTCTTGAATTAAATCCCACTGCTGAGGGTAAAGGGTGGTCTTAAGAAACGGACTGAACCTGCTGATTTGATTAGGAAATCGATAAAATGAACAAAGAACGGTTTAGTCCGAGGGGACAAAACACACATTACAACTGGCCTTAACAATAGGCCTATACCTACTGACTAAATCAGGTTGGACCGGAGAGATATAATGATGGCACATTCATGCTTGAAGACAAAATAAAAATGCAGTGCTGACGCTTGGTGTCAAACCAAGCAGCTCTCACGATTTCGGTTCAAATAGACAACCATTTTTCTGTCATTGTTTGAGGGAAGAAAGGCTAACGGATGCCCCTTGCAGGACTCTCAGTGATCCAACAGCTTGTTTGCTGGCTTTGAATCACAGTAAAAATTGCGATAAGACTTCGTCCCTTTACTTCTTTGAATGACTGAAAATGCTAACAAATCATGGTAGGAATACATTTGACAGGATTAAGCTTGGTCTGTTTATGTCTTCAAGGGATGAATCTGATCTAAATATTTAAAAAAAGTACTAAAAAAATAACTATTATCTCTACTTATATATAAAAAGATATAACCTGTATAAAAATTTAAAAAAAAATTATTATTGAAAGAATATAATTTTCTCTTTCTCTTATCTCATCTTGAACTCTCTACGTTTTGACAAAACATACATAAATATCCATACTATAGAATATCTTTCTAGTTTTAATAATCAAAGTATTTGATCAAGAGATAAGAAAGTGAATTTTCACATTTCTAAAAAAATTTAAGTTTCCATTTATTTTTAAAATGATTATCATTACATTTAGTGTTATCTTTTATTATTATTTTGAAATTTATTAATTTGGTATAATTAATTAAATTTTTAAAATTAATTAATCCAATAATTATATATGACATCTCCTTTTATATTGCTCAAATAATTGGTCTGAAAAGATGTGACTATTAACTCGAAACACATTAGTCTAAAAAGGTAAGTCTTTAAATTTTATAGACAAATCGGTGTAAAGAGTTGTGTTTCTAAACTTTATAGATATATTGGTCTGAAATGATATTATTTTATTTATAAATATCAATTTGATGTTGACAAAAAAAATATAAGAAACAATCTTTTTCTCTCCCTAATTTTTCTTTACAAACTCTCTATTTATATTTATCGGAAATAAAATAGAACTTCTTAATAAACTTATAAAAGTTGTTGTCTATAAATTTAAGGTTTTTTTGTATCCTAAAGATATATTTCTTTAATCCTATAACAAATACAATGAGATCAATTAATACCTTAAAGATAGTCATCTTCACACCCCAAAATCTATTTGTTATACCCTTGATTATTATATTTACGTGCTTTTAAAATATTTTTTTTGCTGTAGTGGATAGACAACAATAAATTGATGATTTATTATGTTATACCATCAATCTTATTCATAAAATTCAAGAATATATTGATTATATGTATCATTAGAAAAGTAGACCGGCTATAAATGATATTATGAGTTCTATATGGAATATCAAATATTAATTGTTCTCAATTATTTGCTTAAAAAATGGATATTCGTGTAATTATTATTGGAATATAAACTAAAGTTTTTAGATTTTAACAATCTCGCTGATATAATATTACTTGAGAGGAAATGTTAATATATCAAAAAAAAATATATGATGCACTGGAAGAAAAACATATTGTTTGGATACTACTGTTAAATTTATTCTATAATTTGAGTAGAATCAACTTAGAGGAGATGATTTTAATAAAGTAAATGATGTAATTAAATATCATATTTATATATCTGTAATATAAAATAATTTTTAAATTTATTATTCTTAATTTTTTTTATTTTAGAATTTTTTTTATATTTTGCTCCTTAATAGAAATGTGAGGGAGTGGGAGTTCGTACTTGAGGAGACATTGGGATTTCATGTCCCGAACTTGAGTGCTCGAAAATTTACGTACAATGACAAATATCATTTGATGTTTCGATATTGGATTATCAACTAAAATTATGTTTATTTTTGTATTTTAAAAATATTTTTAAAAAATTATTTTTTATTTAAAATTTATTTTTTTAATATTTTTAGATTATTTTAATATAATGATATCAAAATAATTTTTTAAAAATAAAAAAATATTAAATAATTATTACCCCAATCATAAATACTTAGGCTGTTTAAGTTATATCACTTCTAAATAATTTTCACCTGCTAATTCATTTTCATCTGCAAAATATGCTTGCTATTATTAAATTTCCATCACCATCTTCTTGAATAAAATCCCAGTGACGAGGGTAAAGGGTGGTTTCATGAACTGGACAGGACCTGCTGATTTGATCAGAGAATCGATGAACCGAAGCTAGAACGGTTTAGTCCGTCCATGGGGACAAAACACACATTACAACTGACCTGTAACAACTGGCCTACACCTACTGTCTAAACCAGGCTGGACCGGAGAGATATAATGGCGGCACATTCGTGCTTGAAGATGAAATAAATATGCAGTGCTAACGCTTGGTGTCAAACCAAGCATCTCTCACGATTTCGGCTCAAATAGACAACCATTTTTCTGTCATTGTTTGAGGGAAGAAAGGCTAACGGATGCCCCTTGCAGGACTCAGTAATCCAGCAGCTTGTTTGCTGGCACGAACAGTAGAGCAAAATTGTGATAGGACTGCGTCTCTTTTCTTTTTTGAATGACTGAAAATGCTAACGAATCATGGTAGGACTACATCCGACGCCTACTTCCCACGCTAAGGCTCAAGATGCATCAACACTCGTTTATTATTTCTTGTATTTAATAATCAGAGAAACAAAAAATATCGATATTTCACTACAATACAGAAAAAAATTGCTGCTAAGCAAAACAAGGAGAAGAGAACCTGTAATATAAGTAATATTAGAAGCAGTGATTGTATATTTTGGATTAAAACAAGGATCCGTGCCTGACAAACTTCATTATAGATTCCACAAAGTTTTCTTCACCAGGTCTTGACAACGGTCCATACCTTAGCTGGGCCGGCTTGCTTATGCTCTGTGGCATCCATTGGAAGTTTCTCAAACTTCTATTGCTATATCATCAGCTCTACATCATGACTGACCTCTTCGCTCATTCTTCCATGAATTTTTTGCAGCTTCAGCAGATGAACCACCAGAATCAGCATTGCCATCCTTTGGTTTTGAGAAGAAAGGATCCCACTCATGACCCCCCACCTCACGCTGTCCTTCATCGAGCAATGCATATTTCCAACTGTTCTCCTCCACAAAATTATCATATTCTGTACGGCCTTCAATAATGTTCTTCCTCAACCTTGTAACTTTGTCAATGACTGCCTGTGTCGCGACATCAAAAGCATCTTTAAGAGTCTCTAATTTTGAGCGAGGATCTGCATATATAAGCGATGGAATGAGGTTTATAACATTATCCCTCATGATCTTGACCTGCTCAGGAGAAATTTGACTAAGCCGTTCTTCAATGCTAACATTTCTCTTACGGATATCATCCTCTGGAATGAACACTGAATATGTAGTATAATTCTTTGGAAGATGCCAAGTATACTGTGTGTACGCCGAACCAGGATGGAAGAAGACAGGAATGCAACCTGCCAGCATTGAGTCGAAAGCTGACCTCCGTGTGTAAGAATCACCTTGAGGCTGGAGACAGAAAAGAGAACTCTGAAACATCTGCATTATGCTGCTTGGTGAATGACACTTGCTCTCCCCAAAATCACATTCCAGCAGCTTCCCCACCTTTGACTTCTTGCACTGATCTATGATCTGCCCTCTAATTGATTTGGGGTTATCAGGGCGTGGTGCCCCGGCAAAAGAAAAGAGCCATTTCCTCTCTAATTTCCTCATTCGATCTTGCCAAGTAAACACATCAGCATCCTTTGCAGGATGAAAATAGGTCGGATAAGGAATGCCAAAATCATTAGCATTCCATGGACTTGATTCGACCACAAGCATTGACATATTTTTTGCAGCTGGCAAAAATAGAAGCTTATTACCCCAATCCGATTCTTCATCGGTTAGCCTCCTAAAATCCCATGTTATCCTCCCAGCAACCAGAAAATGATCCCTGCCTTGCATAATCCCCCACTCTGGCCTCTTCATGAGCCAGTCAACCAAATCAAGTGAAGCAGCATCCCTCCTCGAAACGTTATGCCCCCAAAGATACCTAGCAATATCAAACCCCGCATAAAATGGCACAAAAATCGCAGCAGCAACAGAAGAATCATTTGTCAGGCACTCGTACTGCTTCATCCTATTACTGAATATCACATCTACTGCGAACTGATTTGTGGCATACCAACCTGTATTTGAAAACACCCCTTCAATATTCTCCAGTGGGGGTCCCATCCCAGCATTAGTTGTGAACTTACACATATTAGTCCAAAGACTCAAACTCCTACACTCCTTCAACATATCCTCATTAAACCTAGAAGGCAAGTCATGGACATAAATATACCTCCCTCCACACGGATCACTCTTATTTTCCACCGTTCTCAAAGCTCTCGAAAAAGGGAAATTCTCAATCTTTTGACTGCTAGTAGAGGTAGTTTTCAATCGGGTGGTTTCAGTACTACTAGGAGTAGCGTTTGATGGGATTGTCTCACTAGTACTAACACTAGGGCTACTTTTCAAAGGGTTGTCTGGTAACCGATAAAAAGCAGGGGTTTTTGATTCTGGATTTAACGGGGTTGGATCCAATTTGACAGATTTATCAACAGTGCTACCTGCTAGAACAACAAAATGAAAATACAATAACAAAATCCAAAAGAAGGCAGAGAGCGAAGCCAACAAACAAAGGCGGTTATGTTGATTCTTTCCTCCCCCTTTCTCCATCAGCTCAGAAGAAACATTTGTCGGAGACCGGCGTCTCATTGCAAAATCCTAACACTCCAAACCTCAAACCCTAAATCAATCACTACCTAAATTCAACATTTTTAATCTCACAATCCTCTAACACAAGAAACCCGGTTCTCAAAATCCCATCAGTCGAAACCAGCTAAAAATGAAAAAAAAGAAGATCTAAAATTTATCAGTAGTTATGCTGCATCTCGTACTGATAGAAGTACAAAAACTGGAGAGATCACAATCTGAGCCCAAGCTAAGACTACAAGAACCCAAAAACAACTGTGTTTCTATCCTGACAATTCGATTTACAAATAGAATAAGCACGAATCACTCTTGATCACTGATCAAGTAGACAATCTTTCACCATTTTTCACAGAGAAAAAAATAAAGGAAAAGGCTTTTTCATTGGCAAATCAAAAAGGAAGAAGCAGCTTTGGTGAAAGATAGAACGGGACTTACAGGGATTGGATTGGCAGAGAATTGAAGATGAAACAGAGAGTGGGGGGGACGGAGGAGAAGACGAATTGGGAACTGGGAAAACAGGAAAACAGAACGCGTAAAATAAGAAACAGAGGTGGAGGCGCACGTTAATTTTATGTTGAGACGAGGAAGCTGTCTTTTGTCGGTAGCCGGCGGGATCTTGCCACGTGGAAGTAAAGAGTTGATGTGTCGGTTGATGAAAGGTAATTGCACTTCCTGGAATCGCCTTGCATGGAGTTCAATTGCAATCATTTTCCTTGTATGTTCAATAATTTGAGTGTTTGATTTCTAGTTACAACCTGTTTTTAAACATTATTAATTTAAAAAATTAAGCTAATTATTTTAAGTTTTTAAATTAATTTGAATTACTAATATTAAAAAAATATCATCTTCATCGTAATACTACTTCTTGCTCCTCCTAATTACTACCATCAACTCTTCAATTATCAATTTTATAATAATATGAATTTTTTGCCTAAACCACGTATTGATTCCATATCTTTGCATAAATACTATAATTTAGAATTCATTTAAAAAAATAATTATAAAAACTAACATAATACTAAACACACGATAATTAACAACACGTTAACTTTTTAACAATTTAATTAATTAAAAATACTAAACCGTGCGTGTGTTTCGTTATAACTCAATCCACAGTGAAAATAAATTTTCAGTTATAGTGAAATTATTAATTTATCCTTTATTTATTTATAAAACTTTGTTTAAAGGATAAAATGATTTATACATGGTTGATTTATCATTCTTTATTTATTTGGGGCAACAAGATGTTTTTTTTTTTTTATAAGAGTACAATTATCATATTGCCATTGAAAAAGTTAATAATTAAGGAGAGTGAGGTGAGAATTGTTTAACAAAGTTAGTTGATTACTTTCTACACCTAATCTCCATTTATGGACCATAAATTACTCATAGCCCCTTTATTGGACGAAGAAATGTTCAAATCATTTAGCTGGCAAATAGTAATGTTTGTCTTCGATTAAATTGGAATAATGAACTTAGATCCGTTTATTTTTTGCGGTTTTAGACTTAAACTAGCTTGTATTTTTAAAGGGTGTTTTACAGATTTTCTATTTCTGTTTTTATTATTTAAAAGTATTTTTAATTTAAAAATATAGTACTGTGATTTTTTGAGTGCTTTTTGATGGGTTTTGATATACAATATCGAAAATTAAAAAAAATATTCTAATATACTTTAAAATAAAATATTATTTTTAAAAATACTCTTTATTGCAGTCTCAAAAGAAAATATTATTTAATATTATTTTAAACTGCTTGCCCAGTATCTTTATTAGAACACAGGAAGCATGATTCCAACATAGAAGGGTGGTAAGAGAATAATCTTCTAAAATGTCAAATACTAAACTTGTGTTTAATAATGCAATGGAAGTGTTTCATAGAAAAACATTTTAATTTTAATTTAAACAGTATCGAATTTGATGGGTTTTTTTATGATTTTAATACATAAATAATAATAGTAATTTGATATTTTTAAATCTAAATAAGTTTTATAAAACAATTTTAAACACAATTTAGACTCATTATTAAACATATTTTAAAAATTAGAATTGTCTGGACTATATAATTAAGCACGCAAAAAAGACAACAAACGACGTAGCACAAAGCATTAAAATCAGAGGAGAAACAAGAAATATATTTAGCGCGCTCCAGAGAGCCAAAAAGGTGGCTTACTGATTTCCTCGAGGAGTAATTACGGCGGAGATGGCGGCGTCTGGAGGAGCGTGACCGCTGAACGTGGTTTGTATTAACTCGGGATCCTGAAACCACGTTGGGTGATGGAGGCAGGATCCTTATCATCAGGTAATAATTATTATTATTATTATTTCACATATTCATTGAGCCTCTCTTAGTTGATTTCTCTTTTCACCCTTAAATCAACCTGATTTGAAAGAAGAAAATAAATAAATTTGGTTAACGTTAGAGACACGGTATGGATAAAAAAAGACAAGTGTCTTTTTGTATTTTATATTATAAAAATATTAAAATTTATTTTATATATCTATCTATGTTTTTTTAATCAAACACTAATTATCTATCAAGTTAGGGTTTTCCTTAGAATTTTCAAAATTCAAACCATATACTAATTGAACAAAATGAAAAATCAATCGTTTGAATTTTCTTCAAACAAGAGATCATGTTATCCCTAATTCGACAAACCCCAATCCATTATGTTATAATTAATTTATATAAAATTATAATTTTAAAACATGATATATGATATATTTTGACAGGTCAACTTAAAATTTCAAACTAGAACCAGATTAGATTTAAAAAAAAAAACTAAAAAAAAAAGCAAAATCTTGATTAACTAGGTAAGAAATCCAACAAGACCCATACAAAAATTTAAATACAATTCATTAATTATTTATTATAAAAATATTATTATTTTGATTTATATTAAAAAAATTAGGATCGACTGATTAAAACCCATGACGATGCAGTCAAAACCCATTAATTGGATTTTGTGCTGGATTAACACTAAACCAGGCTTTAAAATTATGAATAAAACTAGTTTTTAACGAACGGTGGCTTCATCATTGTGCTTAACTCGTGCCTTTGATTTTCCACCGTGTAAAGGCGCATTTAGCAGTAGCCTGCCATTCTTTTAACAAACCAGCCATCGAACTTTCTCAAATATTGTGTAAAGTTAACTCCCATGCCCCTCGAATTTTCTAAAGGAGGAATCTTCTTTCAAGTAGACTATATATATATATATATATATATATATGTACCCCACAAGAGAAACTTGATGTCCTTTCATTGTTGAGTATGTGTTTAGAAGTGTAATAAAAATTTATTTTTTATAATATTTTTCGTTTAAAAATATATAAAATAATCTAAAAATATTTATTTAAAAAAATAAAAAATAAAATTTTCTAAATTTATTCAGAAACTTTTTTAAAACAAAAAAATAAACAAGTTGAAGGTTTTTTTATTTATTTTTTTACAATGTTATTTACGATATTTAATTCAATATTTATTTTAACAAAACACTTCTGTTTTTATAATTATATTTAGGACCACAGATAATTAGGTAGGCGATCACTCCCTTCACATCTTTTCAAAATTAAGTCAGCCTTAATTTCAGGCATGTACAAGGGGATTAGTGACGGTGGATGCAGTGTGCCGGCCTCGTCGTGTAACAACTGGTCGTCTATGGCTATGACTCGGAGCTAATGTAACCTTATGTACCTTTATTTTAATGTTAAAAGCATCCCGGGTTAGTTTATATTTAATTGAAAAACAAAATTTATTCAATATAAAAATATTTAGACCGTATGCAATTTTTTTAAAATTATAATTAAATTTGATCTAATAAATTAATTTTATAATTTTATTTTTTATTTAATATTATGTACCTTTAAGTCAACAATTGATTTGATGAATTAAAATATTTAATTCAACTTTAAAAATATTATCAATAATAATACATTAAATTAACTTAAATTTTGTAATTAAACTATTAAACTCATAATAAATTTTATTAGATTTAATTTTTTTAATTATTATATATATATAAGGACCTATAAGAATTACTTTTGTATTTTCAATTTTTTCAAAACATTATAATTATTTATTTGCCCCAAGCGGGCTAAAGAAAATGAACTGATGGGCAAGAAGGTTGTCTATGCCCCTGCATTTTTTGCAGGACCATGAAAGGGACCTTCTATCCTTACATCAGAGATAATTTTATTTTTTTCAGTTTGGTTTTTATCTATAATTTTATAATGGTGTGTATAATGTATCTCCATGATTAAATATGTTATTATGTTATGTCATCAGAAGCACTATCTCGCCCTCTTTCTCATGTTATGACATGTGATAATGGTTTTTTCATGCTTTTCTCCTTTTCTCTTTAATAAAAAGTGCACACGTTTTTTTTTTTCCTTGTAAATTTTTTTCCTTAGATTTTTTATTATTTATTTTAATCCTGGGTTCTTTTAGAAAAGTTTTTGATGTTTTTAATTTCATCGTTAAATTATAATTTATTATGGATTATTGTTTTCAATTTGGTCTTTATTATTTTGATTTCTGATTTTTTTTCTAACTTTTTTTAAAATTTTATTGTTTTTGATTTCATCATTTAATCAAAATTTGTATTATTTTATTTTTTTCATTAAACCTTTATTCTTTTGATTTCTTTTTATTTGCTTTAAAGTTTTTTTCCCTTTTTGATTTAACAATCCAATGTTAATTTTTTTATGCCCTCTAATTTATTTTTATTTTGATTCTTTGACTTTTGATTCCCTCATTCTCTTAATTATAATTTTTTATATTATAGATTTTTTTTAATTTCAACATTCAGTATTTGATTTGTTGAAAATTGAATTTCATGATTTTTTTATTTGTTGTGCTTTCAATTTAATAACACAAGTCATGAGTTTTAAGAGCTCACATGGTTAGAGATTTCTTTTATTTTCTTATTTGTGTTTATGATTTTGCATTATTTTTTCAAAAAAATTGGTTTTGTGGTTATATTCAAAAAAATTTCTATTAGTTTATCTTAGTATTTTATTAATAGATTTTTTTAAAAAAACTATTTTGTATTTAATTTTCAAGTTCTTTTTATTTTATTTTATGCTAATGAGCTTTATTTTATAAAAAAATAATTATTTTAATATAATATTTCTGATATGGCCGCCTTTGCATAATTTTTTTTTATTTCATTCACTTAGTTTTATATGTGTTTTTATTTTTATTATCTTTATTGATTTTAATTATTAAATTTGGTATAAATATCTTATTTTGTGAGATTTAATATCTTAATCTATATCTATTTTTAATTTTATTAATTTCTTTTTTAATTACTGTTAATAATTTTTTTGGTTTATTTATATTATTAATTATTGATTTATTTCATTAAATGTTTGAGTAAACTTTTTGACATATAGTTTGAATTTTGATGTAAAGAAATAATATTAAAATAGTCTATATAACTAGATTTTTTTAAAAAATAAAAAATATTATGGTAGGTGATGTATCACGGGTCAAATATCTAGAATGTGTAAAGACACACATGTGGTAATGTCTCCTACAATAAATTAGGGCTCCATGGTCGAATGGAGTTAAAAAAAATTGCTTATAATTAAGTTGTAACCACCGTACAAGTGGGGAGGGTTATGCCAGGAGGTTGAGCACCATCCAGTTAATGTTGAAGCCTCCGAAGGCAATGGTGGGCAACCACTAACATTTTCATCACCACACGACCATATTGGCAACTCCCATGTTGACCATGCATTATTACAGAACCTTGGCTTGTTTGTGGCCGAGGTTTTGCTGCATTTTAGCTTCGAATAATGGTTATTTCTAACACTATTCAGCTATATATCTATATAACCTAATTTTATGGAGCATCATAAGTATTAGAAGAATTTCAGAAAAAAATACTATATATTTAAATTAAGATGTTGCTCTTTTTTTTTTTCACTTGATTCATGGATATTCATGCATCAATTTAAATGTTGATTGAGATGAGGTTTTTTTCTTTAATAATTTTAAATATATATTTTGGCATTGATTCCGTGTATTTAAAAGGATAAATTCTTCTACATATTACATCCATCACAATCATGCCGACCTTTTTGAAAGTTAAGATGTTGAATGCTATAAAATAATGTTCATGATTATCGTAATAATTAATCAATGAAATTTAGTAGGCTTGAGGTTTTGTGGAATATAGTTGACTTGGAGGGTATGAATCAAGTTTTATAATCATACCATACAAAGAGAAAGGTTGTTTAAAGAGTTATTGGATATAAAAAATGTCAATCGACTAAACCAGCAGACTCGTCAAAAATTAAGTGAATTCAAGGGTAATATGATGCTGGTGACCAGGTCGGTTATTATATTCTATTTATTTTTATTTTTTTAATGAACTTATTAATAGTAAAGTCTCAAATTATTTAATTTTACTATATTTTAATTTCATAATAAAATTACAGACATTATCAAAATTAAAGGCATTATAAACATATAAATAGGTTATTTACTAGTTATGATTCTCAAAATCCATTTAAAAATAAAGTTGATATATTAGGTAATTGATTGATTTTATAATTTAAGCAATCCGATCTATTCTTTAAAGTTAAAACATTTAGTAACTTGATATGAAAAGTCTAAAGAGTTGATAAGTGATAGTAAGCCGTGCTTGACAAGTCATGTTATCAGTAATTGTTGTAGTCGTAGGTGGTGTTTGGTAAGTTAAATAATTAGTAATTAGTACTTGTAAAAGATTTTTTTTTTATAAATATGAGGATTCTTTGATGGTAAAATTAGTAATTTTATAGAAAAAAATACAATAATATTTTAAAAAGATAAACTCTGAAAATATGTATGTAATAGATAATAAAAATTGTGAATTTTTGACTTGAAGGATTCATGATATATTTTTAACCCACAAATCTTGTCCTCTTATAGAGAGGAGTAGGTGAATAGTAACTTTATCTTTGCAATATTTTGAGTTATATTTTACTAAAAATAACACATATTAAATTAGTATAAAATATCAAGGAATTTGTGTGGGGTCTGAAAAAATTCTCTAGCGAGTTTTAGCATAAAGCCTATTAAAGGTGAAAATGGATTCAAGCACGCTACTTGGACTCAAACACTTTGGGTTTGGGTGTAACAGCATAAGCTCACGAGAGATGAAAGTTGGTTTAGAAACGTTGTATCGACCAAAACACACTAGACTCTGGCGTAACATCTCGAGTCTATAAGGTTACTGGGTGGACACCAAGTGCATTGTATAACACCCATACATTAGGCATCCATACACCCATATAAGGAGCATGGGCTTTGGCTACTTGCTTGAGCCCATCTTCTTGATGTGTGAGCTTGAGCTTCTTATTCAAACTTATGTTTTTGGAGTATTTTTTGAATTTTTTTCTCTTTTAAAGAATATTTTTAGGTTTATTTTTTGGATTTTTCAGGTCTGTTTTTTTTATTCATCAATCACATATTTTCTTCGTAACTTTATATGAACTTTTTTTCAATTATATCATTTATTAATGTTCTTGTAATGCTTAGAATGGTAGAGTCTGATTGTTTATAAATAAGCAAATGTTTTACTATATTAATATTTTTCATGGTAATTTTGTCAAAATATTATGCTAATCGATATAATGGATTTTGCTAAAATATTTTGCTGGTTGATATAATTGTTTCCATTTGTATTGTTTTTGTTATATTTAAATGAGTGGTAATAAATTTGATATCTATGAAAGACGCTTATTGATCCAAATGCTATAGTTTATGTATAAAAATCTTGACAATCTAAAATCACGAGAACATAACCTGGAAGGGTGTAAATGAAGAGATAATAAATGTGATGACCAAATTGCAAGGAAGAAGAAATATTAGAGACCAAAAATAAAAGAATTAGCTATATAAACAGTGACATGAATAGTGAAATGTGAGAGAAACTAAAACATAACCAAATAAATTATTTTGAACATATCAAAAACTCAGAAATCTTTATGATAGATAAATGCATGTCACTATATATATATTGTTTTGAATTATACGATTAAAAACATATTTTGTCTGCATAAACAACGTTTCTAGATACTCATCAATACAACAAGATCTATGAAAATAAAAACAACAAGAACAAGATAAATGCTGCTAACATAGCCATCCCAAGAGACCCGAGCTTAGAAGAACCTGATGCATCATCTGCATTTCTTCCTTTTTTCTTTGATTTCAGCTTCATATCTTCCAAAAATATGCTAACTCCCGGATCTCTCATGCTCACCTCACTTCCAAGCAGAATGGAATTGTTAACCCCTTGAACATTGTTGTTTACGAAAATGTTGATGGAATAACTATCTTGTGGCTCATCATGGACACCATGACGGATGAACATTGTAGCCCCAACATTTCTTCCTTTCAAGTTAACTCGATCAAACGAGCCATGGCTGCTTTCTGGGGCCATGAGATTTTGATCACAGGTTGGTCACAGCAATGAAGCTCTTATCGAATGAAGAGAGGAAAGCTCATCGCGGGTTGATCCTCTTTACTTGCATTGTTTTCGGTGGTATATTTTCACTTTCCTGATGCTACAAGGAAAGGTAATGTTCTCATGGAATGACTTGAGTCACAATCTAGTGCTTCTTGTGTTGTTTAAGCCTTTGGAAATTGGGAAATTTGCACATATTCTTCAACATTCCCATGATTCAATTGAAGTGTGTTACATAACAAATAGAATTACCATCTTATAAAAATAAACAGAGACCATAACCCTACAGTAACATAGAGTCTAATCAGAGTCCATAGCACATGCCTTCATTCAAGATAAGTCGCGAGGTAGCTAAATTAACCCCATTTGATTTAATTTGAATAATTAAATAATTTTATTTTAATTTTTTTAGGCCAACTAAGTCATAAATTAATCTGGTAGTTTAATCGCCACTCAATTTTTTTTTGAAAACTAGGCTAAGAATGCCCTAAATTAACTAAATCTTGAATTAACTTTTCAAATTAAGCTAAATAAAAGGTTAGTCGAGTTTTTTTATCAACTTGCTAGACCATGCTAGGTTTAATAATTCATTCTAGCAAGAGCACCATTGCTCTCATTGATTGCCAAGAAACCATATAGCATTAGACAAAACGAAACCTTTCTGAATGCAGTTGCCCGATCGATTTGAAAAAAAAAAGAAGGGATACCTTGCCTCTGAAAATGGGAAAATAATCTCAAATGTGCATTATATTTTGTATTACGTAGCATGTGAAATATAAGGGAATGGGATGGAATTCTTCATTATATTCGTTTGTTTGGTAGCAAATCTTTTAATAATCTAATGGAGACTTGATAAATTTTTATTTTATTTCTTATAATTTTTGAATATTTATTTTAATCCATATTTTTTATTCACACATTTTCCTTTATTTTATAAAATTTACAATTTAATCCTTATGCTGGGAAATATCAATTTAACCCCTAGCATATCACCTCGTTTTTTGTTTTATTAAAGTTACCCTAAAAACATAATGAAAATTAGACATATACTCATCAATTGCTTGCATCCAAAGCACCAAAATAAACCTTAATATGCAATAAAATTATCAATCTGAGTATGAAGACTTTTGATTTTTTTCGATACTCAAATATTTATGATATATTATATTTTATTTAGACACTTTAAGGAATGTTTATAACCCCGGTGTAGATCCAAAAACCCAACTAACCAAACCAAAATAAATCAAAAAAATAATTCAAACTCAACCAATTTAGATAGAATAAAATTCATTTTCTTACATTAAAAACTAAGAAATCTAATACCCTTTTTAAATAGACTTATATTAAATTGAGTTTTAATAATTTTTTGTTGAGTTCAGTTTTTTATAGACTTTTTAATTAAATATTTTTTTATTAGGCTTTTTAACAAAAAAAAAATTATCCAACTCCATTACTAAATTGCAAATTGAATTAAAAAAAAAAAAACCTTCTTTTACCCTAGCCAGCCAAATCTTTCCACTATACGTGATCAAATTTGCTTTCCTATGACTTTGGTGCGCACAAAAATAAATTTTTGGCCCAATTAAAAAAGTCACCTTGTGGAGACTAGGGAATTAGAGGCGCATCAAATTATTAGAGGTGTAACATTTTTTAATATGCAGATACTTTAGCAACATATTAGCAAATCTTATATGAATAAATCCAGATTAGGGGAAACTGAAGAAAAAATTCCAGCATAGGGAAAATACTATAAAATCCAGAAACAACATCTGAAAAATCCATCAACTACAAAAGCCCAAAGATCTTGCAAAGTTAATACTATAAAAAAAATACTAGTAAATTAACAATTTATTAAAGTTCAACTAATAAAAAAAATTAACAAAGCAAAATTAAAAGGGAATTAACAAGATACAATAAATCAATTACCTAAAAAAATTATATTCTAGCATTTCACCAACATCACCAAAAATAACAAGTAGTAGAGATATTCAAACTTTTCAAGTTGTACAAAATCATAAATTAAACATGTTAAATTAAACATATGTAAAGAAACAATGATGTAAAATAACTTATTTTAAATTTGTAAAACAAGTTACTTGAATGCTTTAATATCGAGAATTTGTGCTAAATATAACTAATTTTAATAATAAACAAGTGTTTGCACTATTAATAAAGATAAAAAAAACTTTAAAATGGATCTAATATACAATAGTTAAAAGCTATTTTAAAAACAATGAGATCAGGATCAGGATATCCAATACTTATTATGCCATATTAAAAAGAATTTTGTATTTTGTAGCATTATATCTCTACTAACCTAAAATATCTAATTTAGAATCATCAATATTCTCTTAACCATCATTTAAATATACATCTCAACATCATTTTTCTCTTTCCACTCCATCTTTCTTCTTTAAGAATGTGTTTGTTTTGTTTAAAATATTTTATAGATATAACATTTTTCATGTAAAATGTTTTATAGAACTTCTTGAGCTAAAAATATTTTTAAACAAATAAACTAAGTCTAAAGATTATCTATAAAATATTTTACAAGAAACAAACATTAAAAAAACATTTTCTAGAAAATAATTTTTTCAAAATAAACATATGAAAATTTAAAAAATATTTTTTGCAAAACAAATAGACCTTAAATATTTTTTTAATTAAAAAGTTAAGTCATCTAACATATCATCTATCATCAATGAATCAACAACATTAACATCTTAATTAAATACAAAGTTGTCTAGAAGGAGAAAATCTAACAAAACTCATTGCATTTCAAATATTTTTCAATCTCGCATATATAATAAGATTAACAATATATACATAACATCTAATATACATGAAATCATTTGGCTAAATGTTACCGACCCAACAACCATTTGTCAATCTCTCCAAATATTTAATAGTAAATTTTTTTGAATTTACACTGTAATCATTAAAATCTTATCAATTCATTATTTCAACAAACAACTCTCAATCGCCTAGCAAATTATTTCATCTTTATAATTATAAATTTGATAAAAAAATAATTTTTTTTTACTTAAGTTCTCCATTATTAATTCAATAGGCAGTCAAACACATAATTAGTATTTTAAATTGATGTCCAGATATTAGTTATTAAACATACTCAAGAGCTTTCTTTAATTTATCTTCTCATTTATATAAATTTTCAATCTCTTTAAATCATCAAACATCAAAGGAGAAGGACTATTAAATTTAAGTTATATTATCCAACAAAAAGATTTAAATCATTGATTCTCCACGAAGTTTAATCATTTTTGTTAAGGCTTTTCAACTGCCTTAATAGTCATTAAACTTTCCTCTCCCTTGCCAACCCCTTTTTATTTTAGGACTTTAAAATATCTTTTTACCTTGAATCTTATCAAGTAAAATGTCTTTTCTAAGTAATAGATAGCCATAACCTTTAGTATGGTCATTTAATTTTTTATAATTAATAATCATTCTTCTTTTTTCTTTTTTTGTTCAGAGTGTTTGTTGACTAAGAAAACTGGACTAAAGTGAGGTGACTCACTTGGTATTATTAGTTGAGTGGCTAATAATTCATTTATTTATTTTGTTAAATTCCTCCTTATCTGGTGGAGTACATTGCATAAGTGGTACCTTTATCTTGGTGTCACTATTAAGTAAGCGAATACTCGCTTTCATGTTTCCTTTAGAAATTCTACAGTCTAAAAAATTGTCACCACAAACTTCTTTTAACTTCATTTTTATTGTGAAAATGTTCATTAGAGCTAAAAGAAAGTCGAAACAAGAACCAAATATGGACACCACTGCTTAAATGTTTGTATTAAAGCATAGAATTCCATATAATAAATCGAATATCATCGACAGGTGTCATTAAGTTTCTCACTGTAAAAGGCAATGGGATGGCCCTCCTAGCTGAGTACACCTCTAATGCCAACATGCGATGCATCACAAGCCACTTCAAAAATTTTAGAGAAATCTGGCAGTTTGAGCACAGGTGTTTGACCCATCTTTTCTTTAATTTCTATAAATGTTTTGGCAGCTGCTATGCTCTAGTAAAATTTCTTTTCTTTTAAGCATTCAGTGATTGGGGTCATTATTATACTGAAGTTATGAATAAAACGCCGATAGAACGTTGCCAGTCTGTGAAAGCTTTTGACTTCAGAGAGGTTCTGGGGTGGCTAGGTGTTGGCCACTGCTGGATAGCCTGCACCTTTGCAGGGTCGGCCTCGACACCTCGGTTAGAAACTATAAAACTCAGGAACTTCGTATTTTTCCTCATAAATGAGCACTTGTCTTTATTAATATAGAGTTGTTTAGCTCTCAAGACCTTCAGAACCTGCTTAACATGGCCCAAATGCTCCTGCACACTTCGGCTAAAAATTAAGATGTCATCAAAATAAACAACAAATGTTTTTCCCAGAAATGGTTTGAGAACTTGCATCATGACGTGCATGAAAGTGCTTGGCGCGTTGGTCAATCAAAAAAGCATGACTAGCCACTCAAATAGACCATCTTTTGTCTTGAAAGTTGTCTTCCATTCGTCCCCCTCTTGAATACAAATTTGGTGGTAAACACTTCGAAGGTCAATTTTTTATAAAAACAGAAGAGCTACATAATAAATCCAACATATCATCAAAGCAAGGAATGGGAAAGTAGTACTTGACAGTTATCTTATTAATTGCTCTACTATTGATGCACATCCTCCATATACCATCTTTTTTGGGTGTAAGTAAAACCGGAACAGCATAAGAGCTGAGACTTTCTTGAATGAACCCTTTGTTTAATAATTGTTGAATTTGTCGGCTAAGCTCCTCATTCTTTGTTGGGCTCATGCAGTAATGTGGTGGATTAGGCAAGGTGGATCTCGGGATTAGATCAATAGCATGTTGCACTTCCTTTTTTGGTGGTAGTTGATTTGGAACCTCTTTAGGCATGATATCCTAAAACTCTTCCAATAGTGTTGAGAATTCTATTGGAATAATGCTGTCTTTTTGCTTCACCTCACGGTTCACAACTAATAGCACTATGTTGTCTTCATATATAGCTCGAGAGAATTGTTGCATTGTTAGGACTGGGATAACCTCTTTTTTTGTATCAAATTCTGACATCTATAGAGGGTCTAACACAAATTTCTTACATTTGAAAGTAAAAGAGCAAGTATTAGCATACCTATCATAAAAAACTCTTCGATCATAGAGCCACGGACGTCCCAGTAGCATATGGCAAACAGTCATAGGAATGACATCACACCATGTTTCATCCATATATTTTTTTCCTAATGAAAATTTAACCAAACAACGTTGTGTCACTAAAATTGAATTGGCTTCATTAACCCAACTAATCCGATAAAGGGTGGAGTGTTTCTTAGTCTTCACCTCTAGACGTTCAACGACAATTTCAGAGATCCTATTCATGCCGCTACTGTTATCAATAATGACATTCAAAGCCCGACCATTATGCTCTAGGCGAGTGTGAAAAATATTAGTCCACAACCACTCAGGATTAGCTTGAAGTTCCTTGTTCCTGTCGACACTCGATGGATAACACAGCTGGGTAGGTCTGATGCACCCAAGTGTTCTTTTTCATTGTGCCCACTTCCATCGATTTATTCCCCCTCTATGTCTTCAACAATGTCCTTTGCTATCAATTCATTTTCACAAATGAATGCTAATTTTTTTCTCTTGTAGGACATACCACAACATAATGTCTAAAACCTTTAAATTTATAACATTGTGGTCCTTCGTTTGTAGCTTTGATTTTTCCCTTATAATCCCCATTTATCCCTCCTCTAGCTTGGTCTTTCAGCAATGAAGGCCTTTGGTTTGCAGATGCTGGGGCATATTCTGCCCTTGAATCAAAAGAAGTTACTCTCCTTCCAATTGATGGTCCCATTTGTTTCTCAATACGGAGTGTCAATTAATATGCTTCCTCCATATTGATTAAGCATGCAGTCCACATTTCTTTACGCAACTCGTTGCATAGTCCTGTGCGATATCGTGCTAAGGTCTATTGCTTAGTCTCCATAACCTTACTGCGAACAGTTAATTCATGAAAACGATCCATAAATTGATTAACGCTTAATGACCATTGCCTGAGTTGCAACATCTCCTCGAACATCATTTGCTCATAGTCAATGGGCAAATATTTTTCTTTTAGTGGTTCTTTCATCTCAGCCCAATTAGAAATTGTTGGTCTGTGTGTTCGGCATAATTGTTCTTCCACGCTACCCCCACAATGCTCGTGCATGCCCCTTCAATTTCATTCGAACGTAACGCACCTTCCTATCCTCTGAAACGGCAAACCAATCAAAATAATCCTCAATAGCTGTTAACCACTTTTCAAAAGCGTTGGGTTTTAATTTTTCAAAAAAAATCTGGCATATCAACCTTCATTCTTTTGGTTAGTTCATCAAGAGGTTGATAGCCTGCACCATGGTCCGCATGCCCTCAATGTGTGTTTTGCCTATAATGTTAGACTCGAGGCTCATGATTTTCAAACTCCTGGTTTCCATCTTCTCCTTCATAAGCGTCTCCATCGCAGTCACCTAACCATTCTCTACAAACTGTTTTAGACCTTCGTCGATTAAAGGGTCCATTCTCCTTTCGATTATAACGCTCCTCCATTACATCTAGTCAATGAATGAGCTGTTCCATTATTGTGGAGATCTGACCAACTTGGTATTGCAGTTGAGGGTGACCTGTGCCTTGGGTGTTTGAGTTTTGGTTACTAGTTGGTTGGGTCCGGGTCGTTTTGCTTTTGATTTTGATTGGAAGAATTTGGTTTGTTTACCATGGTATATGAAGTACCACTACAGGTTACTGGCATAGGTGTTGAATACTGCAAGTAAGGGAACCAGGTAACCACACAGAAGCTCTGATACCAAATTTGGTGCAAGCCTTAAATCAACCTCACGTTAGAGTCAAAGACAGGGTAAGAGACAAAATCTCTCCAATGAAAACTTTATTCAAAGTTGTTATTTGGCCAAAAATTAATGTCTTTTGTTCCTTTCATTCGGCCTTTAAGTATTAATCTAAACATACTATTTCTCATTTCAATTAGGAAACTAGGGAAGCAATAATAGACAAAATCTCTAATTCTAACTAGGAAAATACTATCAAGAAAGAAATAGAATTGCAACAGCTCCTGATGTTTGGGGAGACTTTTGATCATGGCACTATAGGGGTCCCTTTTTTGGATTTGCATCAGGAGGTGCAGCTGCTAAAAAGGAACAATCGATGGATTTAAGGTAATCTTTCAAGGGAGAATGAGAGATATATGATAGGAGGAGATACAGTTAGCACAGCTGCTGTCAAAGGAAAGGGGGGGGGGAATGATTTAGGATTATTTTGGTTTTTAAATTGGTTGCTTCAGTTTTTTCTTGCGAAGAGAACAGCCATCGTTCCGCAAGTATTTCCATGGGAAATGAGCTTCCCCTCATGCAAGTATAAAATAACAAAAATATTTCCAAGGGAAAGTGGATAAAATAAAAGGGAACACGTACTTTGTTGGATCAAGGTAACAAGTAGAAGCGAAATGCTCCACTCCAGATGAATGGTGTAAAATATACTTAAATGTATGATGGAATTTTGCTTTTGGAATTTTGATCCATCATTGGGCTTAAAAGGCTAAATGACAGCTCCAAGATAGCCATTCTTCTTCAAAACCAATTTTCACAGCCTCTATTTTACATTAAGAAACACAGCACATAAATGGTGATAACAAGGCAGTATATGCATCTAGATCGCTGTAGGGTTGAAACTTGGCTCCCATGATGTTATCACTATAAAAAGCCCAAATAATGCATCATTAGCATGGACCATAGTAAAACCAAGACTAAATATTTACCTCAATGCATTTCTCTCAAAACAGCTTCCTCTCCAGCAGCCTTAGCTTTTAGCACTCTTGATGGAGATGATGCAGATGCTCCTATGCAAGAAACTTGAATAAATGATGCCTCCATGTTCTCCAGAAACCTGCAGAAGTCGAGAAAGATAATGCATTAAATCAGTGGAACATATGAATGAATTTCTCAGAGAACTAGGTCACAAATGACAGAGACCTAAAGAAAATAAGATAACATAGGACATACTTTGCTTCCCCAAAATACACATCCAGGAAAATCAGAATACCCACAACATCATAATCCAACAGTAATACCATGGTTTAACATGAAGAGAAAAATATACCATGGTGAATTGTTCGGCCATGCCATGGTTCAATTCCTCAAAACTATAGCTTCCCCAATTTTCATGGTTGTTTATGACAGCATGAAGAGATTGTTAGCACAGGCACAGAAACCATTACTCAGATTTGAAGAATATTTCAAGAATATGAACATAAATACATCTGCAAAAATTTTGCAGTTCTAGAACTGCACTTCCTTTCTCTGAGCAAGCAAACAGTCTAAGCAATCACATAAGTTCTTGAATTAAGGGTTGGTAGAAAAGCTTGTACGACGCCATAACTTCAAGATACCTCATTGCTTCTCATCCGGCAATGCTGAAAGATCAACCATCCTCCAAACCTAAATTAGAAAATAAACTGTTATCATCCACACGATCAAATTCTGTTCAAAATGAATTCTTTGCAAGTATTTGATTGAAATTTGAGGGATCAATTAGTTAATTTTATCAAACTATGTATAAAAACAAATTGTTCGCCAGTATACATCAATCAATTTAATGTTTTTTTCAAATAAAAAGCAATTTGAAAAGCTATTAAATAAAAAAACTCGGGGGATCAATTCGTAAATTTATCTTAATCACAAGAGTCTCACCAGGACGGACAAAGTACCCTCCAACTACCATCACATACATCCCTGTACACTTCAAAAATACACCCAAGAACAACAGAGCGGTCTATATATGCTAAAATGTGCCAAAAGAAAAAATAAATAAGAAAGGAAAAGGGGTACCTAAGTCCCGGTGACGGAGACGGAAGTCGCCAGAAAGGCGAAGCTCGATCACACCAGCGCCGTCATCAAGAAGAAGACGGCCGTCACCGTCGTTGGAGACCGAAATTCCCTGGAGAACAACAACAGAAAGGAATTACATGGAGGTGGGGTAAAATGGAGAACCGGTAAAGAGAGAAGAGCAGGAACCTGTAACCAGGTGCTTTGAAAGAGAATGCCGCCGAGAGTCAAGGCGTTTTGAGAAGGAGTCTCAATGATGTCTTTCAATTGGACACGCAGTAGCTTAAGCGCTGCTAGACTGTAATCCATCTCCTGATCTCCACCGATTCCTCCTCCTCCCTTTCTTCTCTGCATATAGAAATTTTAACAAAGAATACCCCCAGAAACAAAAATCAATTTATGAACCAATTATAATCATTTGTCACTACAAATTTGCAATCTCGACTCAAAATCAAGTACAAGAACAGCCCATATGAGCTTTCAATCACTTTTACACATAACAATTAGGATTAAAGAAAACAACAATTCTGGAAAGAGAAAACAAATTTTCCCAAATAATGTAAAACAAAGCGAAATACTAAACCGCAAGACTATTCTCAACTTAAAGAGACAATAAAGTGACCGATGGAAACACGGAAACAGAGAGAGAGAGAGAGAGAGAGAGAGAGTAATAAGTTACCGTTAGGATTACTGCTGCAAGGAGAAGGGAGATGTTGCGGGCCTTGTAGGGTTTATGTTGCCGTTTTAAGCCTATCAAGTAGAAAACTTCACAGAGATAAAATGAGAAAACGGGTCCTAGACTCGACTAGACTAGACTAGATGCTGTGGTAATAGTGGGCCGGGCCTTCATGGTCTCAGTGGATAACAAGAATAATTTTCGGTGGGTCTTACTCTTCGTTCCGATTCAAGGTTTACTTGTTTTATATTCTAAGATTCTTTTGTTAAAAAAAAACAAACTCATTTCACCCTGTCTGTTTGGGAAAGCTTGCGTTTCCAAAAATAAATTAAAAAAAATACAGCGAAAGCATGTTTTTTGCTGCTTCTAATTTTCTAGGAACGGGATTGTACCGCTGTCAACCCCGGGGTCCCGAACAATGACTCAGTTACCTCGAGGAGGAATCGATGGCGTCACGTGTGCTCCGAGTTTCCAAATAAATGACGGAACATGATAAACATTTTGAAAAGAAAGATCAAAATATCTTATGGGAGAGAATTAGGGGAAACCCTTTCGCTGGTTTAATTGTAAACTTCAAATGATGCTGTGCTTATTATAACTTCATCATCGTTTCTTCTATGTTGTCATAATAATAAATTTCAAACTTATTATTATGATAACCATAGAAGAAAAACATTATACTTGAAAAGGATGTAGTAATTGTTATATATATATATATATATATATACATATATATATACGCACAATTTATTTTTATTTACAAACCGGTTCTCATTTTCATGCTTTTTATTCTTATATTTTGTAAAATTCACAATTTAATCCTTCTGAAGGAAAAGAAGGGATTTAACCTCCAGCATTATCAATCATGTCTCAAATCTTTTGATTTTATCAATTTAACCCTAAACCATTCATTATTAATAAAAGTTAATATTCCATCTAACACACACAAACTTGTTATGTGCTAGCATCCAAGGCACCAAAATAGACCTTAATATACAGTAAATATACAATTTTAGTTTCAAAGCATAATAAAAATTTCTCCATAAACCATCCAACTTTGTTTTCTAAAGAGTTGCAAAAATGACAAGGGAATGTCAGGCAATCATACAGCCCTGATGCTACTGCTGGGCATCTACAATTCAGGTTATTCCTAAATTCAGGTTATTCCTAACTAAACAAACAATTAGGAAACTGGACACTCCTTAGAAACTTTTGATGCTGAGGCCATGAACTTATTATGAACTTCATATAAACTTTATAAGCGATAAAACTGCAATATCCCAAGTAAAAGATGGTTTATTCAGATGAATGTTTCTTTCACCATGAAAACAATGTCATTACGTCCATGTCTTAGTTCCCTCAAGAAACCGATGGTGAAATATGTGTTCCAAGTTTCCAAACAGGTGATGGACCATAAACATTTCAAAATGAAAGATCAAAGAATCTTATGGGAAAGAATCAGGGGAAACCCTTTCACTGATTGTAGAACCAAATTGGGGGCCACCCTTCCGATATGAGATGAGAAACTCAATAGGGTATCCTTTCAGCTTATGCGGTACAATCCCAAGATCACTGAATGTTAAAGCTGCAAGCCAGACCCGGAGGCAAGGAACACAAAAGTGAGAAAAAGAATGAAACAACGCAGCAAAAAGGGCAACCTTAACTTACTGAACTAACCATTTTCTGACACAACTGAATCGATAGTAAGGGCATTGATCTCATCCAGGTTGAAGATGTTTGGAGTGGGTAATGGAAATGGAACCTTATTAATTAATACTGCTCGTGGTGTTGCAAGTGCCTGCAAACATTCAATATGCAGATGCAATTAAATGAAATTAAGATGTCAACTAACAAGAAGTTCAAAATTTCCATCTAGAAAAGATGGGCAAGAAGATGCATCGCCACAAACATATTGGTGAAAGCACGCCCAAGGTATGTTTATTTGGCATTGTGCATAATAGAAGATATCTGCTGGGTATCAGGAAGTGTGAGCATGTGCATGCACACTCGTCGTAATAGTGATATCTGCTGAATATTAGAAGAAGTCTGTTTGTTCCAAGACAAGCCTTTTGTATCTTCAGTATAAGTGAATTTCAGATCAAACATATCAAACTTGAGCGGTATCATCTCCTCAGTGCAGGCGAATCAGATACTCAATTTCAAATGACCTAGAGCCTAATGGGCAGTTCAGAGTAGTAATAAAAGCACTTTCTCCTTTGGAGTAAAAATAACTACCAGCAAACAGAAGCTCACATATTTACCTTGGCAATGGGAAAAGGAACTTTCACATATCGAGGCCATTCACGAATCATATCATACATAAGGTCTGCCTGCATTGCACAGAAGACTTCAGCATTTCGAGCATCACAGTATGAAAATTAACAAAATGGGAGAAAGAGGTTACCAATTCATGCACGGTAAAGATTTCTGGCCCACCAAGCTCGTATACTTTCCCCATGCTGCTTCCATCATCTTTCAAGGCTGCAATAATTGCAGCAGCAACATCAACAACATATACAGGTTGGATTCTGCAAACAAGACCCTGTTAGGAATAGAGACACAAAGTTCAGAAAGGTTTTTTTTTCCATGCTTAATTCAAACATTATTGACATACTTGGTAGATCCATCTCCAATGAGTGGAAGAAATGAATATTTTTTTGCAAAGTGGGCCCACCGGTTCAAGATCCGATCCTCTGTACCAATCATCACAGCAGGTTTCATGACTGTTGCCTGTAACAAGTCAATGTATGTAAAAACTTAAATTTCAAAAAAACAGCATGCTTACAACCAAGAGGTGGGGGAATTATAGAAGGTGGAGCAGTTTCTTGCATGGTCTTAAATCAGCTTCGATTTGCACCTTACAAAATGGTTGTCCAACTATTTTTTTTCCCTTCCCCTCTCCAATATGTTTTGGATACCACAGTGGAAAAGTTAACCTACGGAGGACATCTATGTATTTGCATGAGGGATGTCCCTGGGGGGAAATGCTTGAAGGTGGAGCAGTTTCTTGCATGGTCTTAAATCAACTTAGATTTGCACCTTACAAACATGGTTGCCATTTAATTTCTTTCCCTTCCCCTCCCCAATATGTTTTGGATACCACAATAGACAAGTTAACATAAGGAGGACATCTATGTATTTGCATTAGGGCAGTTCCTGTTATGGTAACTTTAGAAATATCTGTAAAAATAAATGTGGTCCCCAGAAAAATGCATCACATTCTTATAGTACCTTAAATCACAGGGTACATAGTTGAAGTTATCCAAAATAAAAGGGGTTTTACCAATTCAAACCAGATTAAGAGGTTATCAATTCTAACACCCAAAATACTTCTCTAATCCCACATGGCGTTTGCAAGCACACACAAGTATTGTGTGCAATAAAGAAAATTTGATCTCCAAATATTAATGTCTGTGATTGCAATCGGCTCAAGAAAATATAAAAGCATCAAACAATCAAAACATGAATCAAACAGGTGCCACATGCAAGCTGACAAAACACAACATAAGCAATAAACCCTTGTCACTTGTGCTTTGAATCAACAAAAAACACATTAAAACACAAGTGCATGCACAACGGAGGAAATCAGAAGAGAAGAGAAAGAGGTAAAAGGAAAGGGAAGAGAACAGGCATCTTTCTTTGTTTGGCAAGAATGATAAAAGGGAAAGGAGCTTCCCCTCCAAAATAACAAAAATATTTTCATTGGAAAGTGGATAGAATAGAGGGGAATGCATGCTTTTGTTGGATCAAGGTAACAAATGCTTTCCACTAAAAGTAGAAGCAAAATGCTCCACTCCAAAGGAATGGTGAGGATACTTAAATGTATGATGAAATTTTGCTTTTGGAGTTTGGATCCACCATAGGGCTTACAGCTAAATGACATCTCCAAAATCCCCATCTTCTTCAACACCAAATTCACAGCCTCTATTTAACATTAAGAAACACAAAGCACATAAAAGGAGTATGGGTGATAACAACTCCTGTGCACATAAACCATGTATGCATCAAGATCGTTGTAGGGTTGACACTTAGCTCCCATGATATGATCGCTTAATAACGCCCAAAGGATGCATCATTAGCATAGGCCATGGTAAAACCAAGACTAAATATTCACCTCAGGCATTTCCCTCAAAACAGCTTCCTCTCCAGCAGCCTTAGCTCTTAGCATTCTTGACGGGGATGATGCAGATGCTCCTAAGCAAGAAACTTGAATAAATCTCATGATACCTCCATGTTCTTTAGAAATCTGCATAAGTCAAGAAAGATAATGCAGTAAATAAGTGGAAAGCAAAAAGAAACTTCTGAATGAATTTCTTAGAGAACTGGGTTACAAATGACAGAGACTAAGATAATAAGACAACATAGGACATACAGTGCTTCCTCAAAATACACATCTAGGAAAATCAGAACATCCACAATATCATAATCCAACAGTGCTATCATGATTTAAGAAGAAGAGACAAATATACCATTGCAAGTTGCTCAGTCATGCCATGGTTCAATTCCTCAAAACTGTAGTTTCTTGTCTCATGATCCCTTCCTGTCAATAATAATGCAAAACTGAGCAAGTAGATTTGCAAACTCTAAGCACTAAAAGGCTCAAAGATATTACAAGTGAAGCACTTACCAATAAGATTAATAACAACATTGGCCTTCGCCATTACAGCCTTGATAGAATTCTCATCTCTTGGGTTGTATTTCATTGGTACTATCTGAGCAAGTCAAATCACAAGATACCAACGTTATCAGGAAAATCAACATGACAAAATATGCTGAAATATGCAACAATAAAAAACCGTGAGTCAGCCAGACAGTTTACATAATGAAAAACTCTATATTAATTCACCACTCTACCTGACCCAAATCACCCATCAACTTGAGGTGGCGATGACTATCCTCAGAACCTCTAAAAGGAACTAACACTTGAGAACCCATTTTTGCTGTAGTACAATCAAACAAGCATTAAGAATTGCTGACCAACAAACACGCTTCAAGAGAACGATAACAAACTAATACTGCTGAAACGCAAGGCTTGAATCAAGGTAAAACAACAAAAAAAAACACATTTTGGATAGAAATTATCATATTAGTAGTTAAGTTAAAGCCATAAGAGAACCTCAGCACTGTACTTCCCATTCAACTCACCAAGTTGTTGCACAACATATCGACCCAGGAACCCCGTTGCTCCAAAAACCGTAGCAACAATTCCACTGCACACACAAAAAATAACAAGCATCAAAACACAATTAATTAACCCTAAACATCAAAAAAAAAATAATTAAACCTATTCATTAAGACACAATTACTTAATCATAATAAGCAAGAAAACATCCTTCTTTATCATTTCAATTGTAAAAAAAAAAAAAGAAAAGGAAAGGGATACCTGACAGAGGATCTGCCACCGGTTCCCTTGCGAATAAGGTGGCCTACACCTTTGGCAGGAAGAGAGGAAGCGTGTCGTGGATGATCAGCTCCATAATCTGAAGATTAATGACTAAAAAAATAAGGAAATTGAGAATTAGCGCATCGTAAATGTTTATAAAAACCTGAGAATGTGGAGGGTTACGGTGATCGGAGAGCGGGTAAATTGACTTGAAAGAAGATAGTGAAGCAGCTGGCTTCAGCGATTGGTGCCCTAATCGCCTCGATATGGCTTGCATCCTTCTTGGTTGCAGAGAGAGACTTGAGAGTGAGCGTTCGGCACTAGAGAGAGAGATTGGAGAGAGATGTCGCCACTGGTCAGAACTCAGATGTGAATGTTTGGATTTGGATTTCTTGTGTTGAGATCCGGCCCAAATTATACGGGCTCTGTTAACAAAAGTAGGCCCATATATTCGTGACCTGGCTACATCGGGATTCGATTTTTTTTATTTTTTCCTAAAAAGCACCGATGTTTTTTATTAATATAATTTTAATATTAAAATTATTAAAAATCACTTAAAAAAAGTATTAGATAAATACCTTTTTCATATAAAAAACATTCTTAACCACGTAATCATGCACACATTTAAGATAAAATATATCATGAGACTAAATCTTGTCTGAATAATCTTAAAAACACACATCTTAATACATTAACATGGCGCCTTCATAAGAATTTAATAAATTTATTTAGATTTCAATCTCAAGATTTTAAACCAAGAAATAAAATTCTCTATGAGATATCAATGTTTATTAGTTTTTGTAATGGTTTAAAATTGAATTTTAACTAAAATAAATAATCCTTTTTTTTCATTTAAGATAAATTTTTACTTTTTATTTTTATTTTAAAAAGTATACTTGGTTATTTGTAATTACCTTAATTATTATGATATTAAAATAAGTATAGCCCTAGCCATGTCAGGTTCCATTCCATTCTGTCATCTCAGGTTTAAAAGGTAGTGTCTGAAAAGAGATGGAGCTATATTTTTTTTTAAAAAAAAATTATTTAAAATTAATATTTTATATATTTTTTAATGGTGTTTTAATATTAAAATAATATTTTGTATTTAAAAAAAATTATTTTTGACATGGTATAATTTAAGAATATCAAAAATTATTAATTTAAATAAAAAAAATAACATCTATTTTAAAAAGCTTTTAAAACACAAGCTGAATCTCCATTTCATAGCATAGAAGGCATACCAAGACAGGATGAAGAAAAAAGAAATGTCCCTTCTGTACCATTATTTCTCTCTCCAAACACCAAAGTAGATACTAATGAAAGATTAAAACAAAAGCAGCAGCAAAAGGAGGATTCAAGGAGAAACTGGCGGACAAAATTTCTTAGCATCAAAGAGTTTCTCTACTACCCCAACACTGGATCAGGGTGGAATGAGTTGGGATTGGCATGTGACTAGTTTAGCTCTAATGATTTTGAAATACAAAAGCTTGCCTCAACCTAGACCCTACTTATGGACATCATTGAACAAATACAACTGTTCCCTCCTTTTATTTGTTCTCTTTCTCTCTTGTAATCATTGCCCCTTCCCAACTAATAAACTTAATTCTCTGTTACAAAATATGATAGCGACGCATGCTCGAGGGTAGTGAATTGCCTTGCCATGATAAATTACTTATTCCTAAAGGGACTTGGTGCAAGCACCTGCACCTGTGACTTCAGCCTTCACATTTGTCTTCCAGTTTGCTGAATGCAACAGCTGCGAGGAAAGCAGCACCAGCCACTTTATTTGGAACCCTTGGCCTGCTCTTGCTGACTCTCACCTGGAGGTTTTGGGCATGCCATCCAGTTCAAAAATCCGGTATGCCACTTGACCTTGAAGAATACTCTGTTACCAGCTTTAGAAACATGGATGCTTTATCCTCTAGCAGCCGTGTTGGAGTATCAAACTCCGCGACTAGACCTGCACAAAAGAACATGTTTCATGAGCATTTTGTAGTGGCTCGATTATACACATGGGATACCCGTCTCAAAAAATTGCTTAATAATGTGACTACCACAGCAGTCCGCGACAGTTGTAAGGAGTTCACTAAGAGGGGCAATAGGGATTATATATATGCACGCACCATCACTGAGAACCAAAACAAGGTCACTGTCAATGACAGTTGGGATGCGATGTGCAATTGTGCACACCGTGCAATTCTTAAACTCTGTCCGGATGATCTTTTGAATGAGATTATCAGTAGCTGTATCAACAGATGCTGTCGCTTCATCAAGCACCAGAATTCTTGCCTGCTTAAGCAAAGCACGACCCAGGGCTACAAGTTGCCGCTGTCCCACACTCCAGTTATCTCCATTTTCCACAACTGCATATTATGCACTCAATTACAATCAATCATTTATATGAACGCATCAATAAAACTTTGACAGTACCATTACATTAACAATTTGTTGTTACATACCTAGTGAGTCAAGCTTTAGCTCTTTCTGTCGGACAATCTGTCCCAGTTGAGACTTATCGAGAGCCTGTGCCACATAGTCAAACTGTTAATTGGGGCACATCATCATAAATGCATACAAGTAATTTTAAGATTCAATGCAGTTTAGGTTTTGGCATACAAGGCAACATATTGTTAACGGCTGGAAATAAAGTCATTTAATCTACAGTGATTTAAATTGGATCATTCAGTACATGCTTTGGGGATTGAGTAAAAAAGATAGAATTGCAATTTGGAAAGAAAAAAAAATTACTCTTGAATCTAAATTCCAGAAAAAATAAATAAATTTATAATAATAATAATAATAATATCAAGCAAAGATTTCTCAGAATTCTTAGACATTTCAAGATCAGTCATAATTTTAATAATTCAGGCACCGCCGATATTTTTTAAATTCTTAGACATTGTTCAGGAAGAAGAGAAAGACCTGCCAAATTTCCTGATCTGAATGTTCTTCAAGGGGATCAAGGTTTCCCCTAATGGTCCCTTCAAATAAAGTAGGATCCTGGGGTATGATACTCAGGCGGCTACGAAGATCATGGAGGCCAATTGAAGAAATATCGATGTTGTCTATAATGATCCTCCCACTAGCTGGTTCAATTAACCGAAATAATGCTTGTATCAGTGTAGATTTACCACTTCCAGTTCGTCCCACAATTCCAATTTTGTTCCCGCCAGGAAAAGTACAGGATATCCCATGAAGCACCATAGGAAGATTCTCACCATAACGAACCTTCAGAAATAAAAACATTGCTGATTGTTAATAACAGACTCAAATCAAAATGATTATGGCCAAAGGATAAGGGAAGTCAATTCCAGAAAAAAGGGATTATGATTCTCCTTTAGGAAATGCTTTGCAAATAATAGAACATATAACGGGTTAAGAAATCTGACTTGAAATAATATTGAGCAATTCAAAGTGTTCCTCAACATGACAATGCACATGCATTACTGGAATAACTTAACAAATACCTTTAAATCGATCAGATCAATTTTTCCATTCTCTGGCCATGAGGATGGAGGGCGAGAATCCTCTATAACAGGTGGGGCTTCACCAGGAAGTTGGCTATACTGATAGATCCTTTCAATGGAAATAATTTTATTTTCGAGCTTGCAAAAGCTAAGTATCCACCGTGATAAGCGTGCATTTAAATTAAGGCCATATGTCACAGCAAGCCCTGCCATGCCTGTAAAAAATAAGCAAATGTAAATAGAAGAACCATAAATTCACAAATTCCAAATGTTACATATTATCAGATAGATCAAGTAATGCACAGTAACATACTTACTTGGATCAATACTTCCCTGGGGAAAGCTAACAAGTAAAACCATGCAGAAAGCAAATACAAAGGTTGAAAGCAATTCCATGCGTAGGCAGAGCCACTCAATAGCAGCAAGACTGCAAAAGAATGGACGAGCAAAACAATCAAGAAGATACAGATTCCTCTTCATGAACCTTTTCTCTTGCCCAAAGCCCCTTATTGTGGCTGCTCCTGCAATTGTCTCACCAAAAAGATGGATGATTGGAGATTTCTGGATGCTAACAATACGGACCAGTTCCCTTGATGAAGCCATGTAGTATTTCTGCAATCATGGATACTAATAATAAGGCAATTTATCCTTCAATACCATTTATACAATAGATTTAACAGAATATGAATTCTTAAATGGGTAGTTAAAGTCAAAATGCTATAGGATTTATGTTCATCATCAACAACCTCAAGTCTTTTCTAATTATTTAGTGGAAATTAAATTTCATCGGTGATGATTGGAACAGCTCAAGGTAATGGGAGAGAAATGAATAGGTTTCAAGCATTTGAATCATCAAACCAAAAAAAAAATCAGTTCCTGAAACCATACAGATATCAATTTATACGGCGGCAATGTGTATTGACTTTAGTTGCAAAAAGGGTAATATAATGTTTAAAGACGTAAAAGACTATATTGAGTGAACCTTGAAGGAACAAAGGATTGTTACTGAAATGGAAGTCAAGAAAAAGATTGACGATTAACTCCCAACATGCACCTTGTGGATTTTATTCTTTTACTCAAAATGAGGCTCTTGTGAATGCCTGGTGTGAACGAGATATTAGACCTCTGCAGCTTATATTTGAAGCAACATGATGTCCAATTTCGTTCATGACCACACATCACATATCAGTGGTCTCTAGAATCAGTTTGCATAATTACAAAGCAATATCTGTTCATTTCCCTAATCTTGTCTAACAACCAGCAATGCCATTGTTAACTCAGGGAAAATGATAATTAATCACCTGCATCCAGAAGCAAGCAACAGCCATTGGAACAACAAGCAGCAAAACTTGCCAGGTGACTTTGGTCATTACACCAACAATCCCAAAAAGCTGTATGGTAGTTGAAGCAAATCCACCAAGCCTGAAAGGAATATCAAGATCCACTACACTTTGATCAATTGACACCTGTAAGATTGTAAATGATCAGCACAAAGCAAAGTGAAAGACACAAAAGAGAGACAAAGGAAGCAAAGAAAAAGAAAATAGTCGTCTACCATATATGGGTGGAAACATGTATAGGATATATATTTCCAGCAAAAAAAGTTGAACTTACACGATTCAAGATCCGTCCAGCTGGAGTAGAGTCAAAAAAAGACATTGGTGCTCGGAATACACTCCTAAGCATCTTCAGAAACAATTTCTGAGCTGCTGCTAAACCAAATGTAGCAACCAGAACAGCCCTGACAAATATAAACCACGAGCTCCCAAAAGCAAGGGCCATATAAACACCAAGAAGGACCATAGGGCTCACTCTAGGCTGGCCTCCTTCCATTTGGGGATTTGCCCAGGCCATCCACCAATTACTAGCTATTTGAAGAAACTGAAATAAAGCTTGTGCAAGGATTATGAGTGGAATCAATAAGCCTTTATATGCTGCAGCCATATAGGACAAGTAAACCTTCATGCTGACTCTTCCTCTTACTCTTTCCTCTTCCTGAACAAGCTGCTTTTTCCTTGAACGTTTTCCTTTCTTTTTCTCTTTGATTGCTTTCTGATCTGAAGCTGATGCACTCTCTTGCACTTCCTTTGCTAAGCATTCGATACTACATTCTGCCGCATTGCATTTTTTATGTAGTGTGGCAGATCCATCTAACAACAAATTTTCATCTGATTCATCTGATGAGTGATTTAGAATATCCATAGCCCCAATTGCTTCATTGTGAGCTGAGACTAAGGTGTTAAAGTCAGTTCCTGCTTGCAAAAGTTCATCATATTTCCCCGCCTGTATTATGCGGCCTTCCTTGAGAACCTGGTGTTATGAAGATGGATATCAGAGAATATTTTTTATGGAATAAAGAAGGAGAAAGAGAAGCATCAAAGCATCAATTACATGATCTCTGATTTACCTTTTGTAAAGCCCCCCTTCCCCCAAAAAAAAATGTGAAGTGAGGGTCTTACAAAATGAAGCAAGCACAAACATGATCTGATACTTTTGTTGAAAGTGTTACAACATTTTTAGTCAAACATGTGCTCATATTCTACGAAGTGACGATGCCCAGTTGTACATGCTAAGAACCTCTGATGCTACCAGAAAATTGGTTGAGTTAAAAATAGGTGAGATGGCTATGCACGAATGTTCGAATGACTATCCTAGTCTCATATTAAACCTGGTATTTAAATCAAGCTAAAAGGGAAACATGCAACTCTATGAGATGCAAAACATAAAACATAGATACCAAATCAGTTCTTTCATTACACAAGCATTACATAGAGGTGAGATATTAAAACAAATCCATACCAGAATTAAATCTGCGGCAGGCAGAAATTCAACCTGATGGGTTACAAAAACCACAGTCTTACTTGCTAATGCTGTCAATATGTATTCCTGCAGTTCACAACACATTTAGGCAAACTGCATTTATTTGAAAAGCAACATTGATTTTACACAGGAAAAGTCCAACCTTGAACAACTCTGAACCAGTATGCGCATCAACAGCACTGAAGGGATCATCAAGCAAATAAATGTCTGCATCTTGATATAATGCTCTTGCTAGTTGAACCCGCTGCTTCTGGCCACCGCTCAAGTTTATACCTCTATCACCAATAATTGTCTGATCACCATGTGAGAAGAGTTCCAAATCCTTTTTCAGTGAACAGGCATTGATTACGTTTTTATACTTTGCTTTATCCATTGGACTTCCAAATATAATATTTTCTTCAATATTTCCAGATTGTATCCATGCTGACTGTGAGACATAAGCAGCGGTGCCACAAATTCTCACCTGGAAAAGGAAAAGGGAGAACAGGAATGAATCTTCAATGCATAATAGATTCCAGAAAGAAGAAATCACATTTAACCGGAAATATCATTTAAGCTATGAAATTAAGAAAATAGGTCCATGAATCTAACTTACTTCGCCAGAGATTTTGGGAATCTCGCCAAGGATGCAGGAGAGAAAGCTTGATTTGCCAGCACCAACCACGCCACAAACAGCTACCCGCATCCCCCTCTCAACTTTCATTTGTATCCCTGATAATGTGGGCCTTGAAGAAGAAGGATCCCAGCAAAATGCAGCATCTTTAATTTCTATGGCCAGGTTTGTAATGCTTCGAGGAAGAACAATGATTGCATCTTCCTGCAACTCTTCCTCCTGCAGGAATCCGGAAATTCTATCAAGAGAAACTTTAGTCTGGGCCATCATCGACACCAAGTCAGGGAAATTCCTCAGTGGTTCTTGTAGTATTCTGAAGGTGGCCAAAGCAGAAAGAACACCTCCCGCTGTGAGCTGATCACCTAACAATATAGAAGTACCAAAAGTGACAGCTGAAACAAATATGGGAGAGCTCCAGAAAATGAAGGTAATAAAAGCTTGTGAATAGAGGGCTTTCCGAAGCCACCGGAACTCCACACCTCGCATCTCCTCCAATTTTACTCTATACCTGTCCTCCCAAGCCTGCAACTTCAGAATCCTCATGTTCCTGAGGCACTCTGATGTTTTCCTCATCCTTTCATCCTTGGCAGCCATTAATTTGTCTTGATAATCTTCTTGTATCCTAGCCACGGGGATTGTGATAACAATGGAGATAATGGTGGCAATCAAAGTTGCAAAGGAAGCAATTCCAACATTCTTATACAAAATAGCAAGAGCAAGAACTATTTGCAGGGGAAGCATCCATATATCATGGAGATACCAAGAGTAATCCCCTACTCTTTGGACATCAATTGCCATGTAGTTAACAACCTCTCCACTGGTGTGATTTTGCTTGGCCAAGCTCGACAACTTCAGTCCCTTTCGGTACACCATTGCTGTTAAAGCTGACCTCACTTGCATACCCAAGATGTCAACCCCAAGATACCATTGCCGGGTCGTTAACGTCTCCACAAGCTTGGCTGAGAAGAATATCCCAGCAAGAACATAGCCCTCGTGAGGGAAAGTCTCGTTACCCCCCAGATAATCAACAAAATAGCTAATCATGTACGGACCAACGTATGAAACAAATGTGTTCAACAACGCAAAGATGGCATTGCAAGCTGCTTCCTTCCAGAATGACTTCAGAATTGCCCAAGCTAAAGACGGTTGCTTGGAAGGATTTTCAGCTTTTCTTCTTTCCCAATTTGAATTCAAAATCTTATAGTTTGTCTTGGCACGATCTTTCTGTGCAAGAAGAGGAATGTCCTTAAGCTCTAGCGGTCTCTTTGCGCCAATAGAAAGAAGGGGGTTTAACCAAGAAAGGGTTACTAAGCTGAATAGCCCAGCATCGCTATAAGGAGTGACCTTAAGACACCCTGCCTCTTCTTCAAGAAGCAATGGCTCCTGAAGATCAGAGTTCCTACAAACTTGTATACCAGTAACACCACTAAATGCAACAAAACATAGAAAAGCAAGAGCTGGGGTTGCAGCAAAATTCGCCACAACATGAGAACTCAAATGCTTTGATCCTTCAGTAAAAAAACTGCTCCCGTCAACATACAAAGTACACAAACAAATCAAAAATGAGAAAAACCACCACACCCTCAACAAGACAGGAAATTTCTCAGACAGCTTAAATTTACATTGAAGAGCTGAAAAGCTCAAGACAAACCAAGCCAAACCTTGTGCGGCAGGTACAAAAATCTCAGAGCAATCCACATCTTTCTCCTTAACAGCCTCTCTAATCAGAGCAACTCCATCAAACCCCAACACCAAGAATTGCAAGAGCAAAACATAGAAACAACAAAACAGACACAACTTAAAACCCGTACCGATTATAACATCACGAATCTCTCCGTCTACAATAGACCTTCGAATTGGAGTCGGATTGGGAACTGTAGAATCATCCTTAAGGATTCTAACTCTGCCAGCACAGACAAATATCTGCCTTGCAGAGATAAGGAAGAGATACGCGATAAAAAGTGTCAAATTCACACAAATGGAGGCGAGTTCCAACGTGGGCAGGACTTGAATTGCCTTCAAAACAGGGTTGGTTGATTCTGAGCTGATATTATTAAGCAAGAAAATGATACCCATTATTGGAAACAAGAGGTAGTGATTGAAGAAAGTAAGCCCTCGTTGTGGTCGTCAATGAAAGGCAGCAGCAATTTGATGAAGAAGAGAAAAGATCAAATCGTATAAAGAAGAGGGGCATTTCACCATCTGGGTTTTGAACAGAAAGGTGTCGCTATATTGGAAATAGAATCTGCAGACACATTGCACAAAGAAACAAACAGGTTTTCATCAACAACGGACACGAATACAGAAAGAGAAAGATTATAAAGAACCCTCCTTTCGTCTTTGCTTTGATCCTTCGACCTACAGACTCTCTCTTTCTAAAGAAACATAAGGAGACAAAGAGGGATGGACGGCAAAATCTCGAAATCTGAAACGGAAAACACCAAAGTTACTGACCTCGAAAATCGTCCAGGGAAAGCCGGTGGCGATTGTCGAGGCAAAACCAGCCTGTGATTGATAGGAACCTCTTCGTATCACCTTAAACACCCAAAAAAAAAAATCTCTTTTCCTTCTCTTCCTCCTACACCACACGCGCACACATACAAAGAAACAACGAGTAGGAAGCAAGAAGGACTTGACTTCCAAATGCAAAAGATGGAGAGAGAGAAAAGGAGAGAAGTAGAAAGACTGCAACTTTTTGATCTCCCTCTCTCTCTCTTATCTTTTATAACGATAGGAAATAAATGTATTGACTAATGTTTCTATCTCTTGGTTTTTACATATATCTATAATTTAAGTTCGCTGCAAACCTTGGACGGTGCTGGTAGTGACTATATAGCACTTGCCGTGTTGGATGTTTCAATGTGCTGTGATTTACTCGTGGTGGCAGAAATGGGAGGTGTTCCTTTGGACCAGAGGCTAAAGGTTCTACCTTTTTCCTCGATAATTAACAATGTTTTCAAGTTTTTAGCTTATGTTATCACCTCGCTTGAGTTCCCATATCACATATATATATATAAACAAAAAAAAAAAAACAAAGAGATAGCCAGCTAGCCAGGGAGTGTGAGAATAAGAATATCAATTGCTACAGCATATTTGCGAGGCACAATGTGGATCAAAGTATGTGATAAGATCTTGATGGGGATCCAGTTAAGAACGGGTTGAAAATAAATTATATTATTTTAGATTGGAGATAGAATTGTTTATGCTTTACAGTGGAAGATGACGTTGGATTTCCAGTGAGGGTGTATGAGTGTGATGCCCATGATAGTAAAGCTTTGAGGTCATTGATTTTTAATTTCTCATGCTCTCTGCATTGGACATCCTCTATTTATTTACTAGTACATAGTATAAATAAGGAAAGTGCTTCTCAAGAATACACTTCCCTTCAAAAAAATATTAAATTAATTATATTTTTAATATTTCTTAAAGATAAAAACAAAAAAAAATCCAGAAAAAATACTGCGATACCAAACACGCTTCAAGTGCTTCTATAAAAAATAAATAAATCATTATATATTTTTAAATGGTTTTAATGCTTGTATATTAAAATTAAAAAATAAATAAATAAACATTTGTGATCATACTCGAGCTATATACATCACCAAACAAGAGTGAGTGTGTAGTTGCATGGTATACGAAGGACACCAGCTCACAATGTATGGAGAGACAAGATCATGGGGTCATTGATGTCACAAGTGTTCATCAGACAAACTGGCATTGTCAATGGGACCCAGCTAGTAAAATTGTAAATAAACATTTTTTGTTTCTTGTGTTGGATACAATCAGCTACCCACTTATCTCAAGTTTCTTTGCTGCAGTCATGGAAATAAAGATAAAAATGGTGACCTAACTTTTTGTGCTTGCTGTGTGACCGTGGACGTGATTTTATACACGGACTCGTCGTTTACAGAGGGCCGCTGGATCGCACTTTTCTAGGGTTTTTTTTTTAAATAAAAAAATAAATTAATGTTTTTATTATTATTTTATCATTTTCATGTTAAAAAAAAATATTTAAATATATTTTATAAAAAATACTTTAAAAAATTTTTTATAATCATTAAAAAATAATATAAATTATATTTTAGGGTCTCACCTAATAATTTACAATTTTAAATGAAATGATTTTTTGATATGGTAGCAGAGTTTTAATAACTGAGCAGTCACGAGTTTGAATCTCATTATTTTTATTTATTTGATAAAAAATAAACATAAAATAATATGAATTTATACAAGTTTTAAGCCCAAAAAACTTTTAATTGAATAAATATATTAAAAAATAATATAAATTATATCTTATAACATTACCTAATCATTTAAGTTTTTAAATGAGATGATTTTTTAACAAGATTATGATATTAAATATAATTTAATTAACAGTTTTTAAGATTATATCTTTGTAAATGTTTGTTACTGTAGTTGTAAAATTAAACTGGATTATCAGAAGAATTCATAAGTTACGAGAACAATCTTGATTAATTATTTTTTATTAAAATAATATTATTTAAATCAAATCAAATAAATTATTAAAATACTGACTATATCAATTAGTATTTATCAAGTAAATATTTTATCCATTCAGCTGAAAATCTAAACCCAATCAAGATAGGATCACGAATTTCACGGGAGATCCCGCAATCATGCTCCCTAGCTCTCCGGCATTGCATGAAACGACAGCGCACCGGCAACACTGCCAGGGAGAGAAGCAGCATCTCGCAGGCCGCATGAACCAGCAATTATCTCCTGGTATGATTGGAATTTAAGATAATTCCAAGATGGCAATCAAAGCATCTAATTAATTGCCTTGATCCATTATGATCCTTGTACAATTATTGTTAATTAATCAAAGCATCTAATTAATTACCAAAAAAGGTATGAAAAAAAGTAATGCAGGACATTAAAAAAAATACAACAAGGAGAAATTCTATTAATGTAAATAAAATATCCAATAAAAACATATTTGCTCAGGTGAAAACATATTATTATTTATTTTTCTAGAAGGTCATTTTTTAGTTGTTTTTAATTACCATGAGTTTAGTTTTCATTCTATTAATCGCATTTTTTTGCTTGTTGATTGGTTAAATCTGTATAAGAACGCACCAAGTGACAATTGATTAAGTAGATTTATCAGTTTTTTCCCATTCTGTAAAAAAATAAAAGATTTTATATTATATATTCCAATATCATACCATGTATGCAGTGGGGAATTGTCACTGGACATAAATTATTGTTTTTTATTGAAATCTTCTTATTACCAAGTACCGAATGACGGAGAATTAAGTAATAGGTTAAATTGCATGGAGAATTCAGTATTTGTCCAGATTTTATATATATATATATATATATATAATTGAAAATTTATTCTTATATTTTTTTGAAATATTATTGTTTATTATAGTGTTTTTCATTTTTTTTTTAAATTATTTTTTTTTTAATTTTATTTTTTAATATTAATTTGATCAATAATTACCGTTATAATATACGAGGGTAACATGATAACTTTCACAGTAATTTACCGTGGGTTGCTATAGTGTTTTTTTATGTAATTTGTTTATTTTTATATATTTTTTAAATTATCTTTATTATTTTTATTTTTTTAATATTAAACTGATTAAGAATTATAATTACAAACAAAGCTAAATTATATAAAAAAAACAATGTAATTTTCTTCACAAAACATCACAGATTAATACAGTTTTCCCTCGCGTGATTTTTTAGTTTCTTTTATATTTTTTAATATTTATTTTTAAATTATTTATATTGATATTATTTTTTTAATATTGAGCTGGTTAAAATTTAATTTTATAATAAAATTTAATTATAAAAAATAATATAACTTTTCTCATAAAACATTATAAATTATTATAATATATTTTTATATAATTTTTTTGTAATTTTAAAAAAAATTATTTATTAATTTTATTTTTTAATATTAAATTAATTATAAATTTATAATTATAAATCATTTCAAATAATTCATTGAAACTCATAGTATGCATTTTTGAGCGACAGGGGAGCGAGCCAAGTTTACGTAATAATAATAAAAATATTTTTTAAAACGGGATTTTAGACGGTTTACATGGTATTGATGCTGGCTTGAGATAATGATTTTTATTATATGTTTTATTTCACAGTAGTGTAATGGGAGCAATCACATCAAAGCTGAGCCCATGCGTCACTGGACCTGTACAGGGTTGCTCAGCAATTTGTCCCCTACTAGAAACTTCTCTCGTACGTATAATTGGACTCCTGATCAAAATTAATTATCTTAAGTATACAAAATACCTTTGCATAATCATACTTATTCGTTTTAAAAAAAATGTTTATGCACACCAATAATATATAAAGGTCAAGAAGAAGAAGAAAAGTTAAAGCTCTCTGGTGGCAGGGGCAGGGGCAGGCAGCGGCCCCGGCACTTGCAAGAATTTTCTTTTTCGGCCCCAAATGATTTATAGTCTTAGCTCTGAAGTTAAGAGAAATTTAAATCTTGATCCCCTGAGAAACCTTTTTTTAATTTAAGCCCTCTAATCAAGTCTCCTGGCGCCGCCCCTGAAACTTCACATTGAAGTCTATTTTTCATTTTTAATTGGCGAGTAATTCTGAGACTTGGATTGATAGGTTGACCCTTCACGTTATCAATTTTGGTTTGAATTTAAAAAAACTATAAACAAATATTTCTTACAGATATATTCTCTCAGTCCCACACAAAATTTTAAGATGTAAAAAAATTAATTAATGGTGTTTTTTAATAACAATAATAAAAAAAGAAACCATGGTGGCCGTGATGTGATTTTTGCTGAAGAAGAAATATTTTGAAATAAGTTTTTCTATTTTCAGGGTTTCAAAAATACTTTTTAAAAAATTTAAATTTATTTATTTATTTTAAATTAATATATTTTTATGGTTTTTAAATATTTTAATATATTAATATTAAAAATAATTTTTAAAAATTTAAAAATGTTTTAATATAAAAAATAACAAAAACACTTTTCACGAGGCTAGAGTGCTAATTGCGTTTGCGGTGGCTTTTTCCTTGAAATCAATGACCGGCGTGTTGCATCCGCGTCATCAACCAACCAGTGGTCTGGAGTTAGCAAGTAGCTTACGTCTGTTGACTTCGTTTGGTTCTCACTTTCTAAACCAGACGCGAGACTCTGAGTCATAGTTCAGAAGGGGGGTCCAGACTTGTTATTTTTTATAATAATTATAAAAACTCTATTTAAAAAAAAAATTGACTGAGGCAGTCAAATATTTTAATATGTTTTTAATTAAAAAACATGGACTGTGTTTTCTGATTTTGAAGGGATGAAGAGCCATGAACAACTCATTCAGTCTTCATCGTTGACAACGTGGCTTTCATTTTGACACAGAGGAATTGGACCAGCGAAGGACAGGGACGACCGACCAATGCAAAAGACGTCCTACAGCGTGTCCCACGACAGGTTGTAGCCACTTCCAAGGTGTGAAACACTCCAAATTTACTTTTTTTCACGTGGGGTGACCGGGTCAGCTTACGCGCACCACAGCTAATCCTCACAGTCCACTGAATACCCTGCAAACCCAGTAGGCATGTAAGGCACCACGGGGATGACAGACGTGCACGTCAGGGCTCAAACCCAAGTGCAGTGAAAAGAGACAAGTCACTTCAAATTTACTTTTGTTTAAAAGGAGTGGTGCTGACTGGGTAAAGCTTGCTTTTTTGAATTAAATTTTTATTTAAAAAATAACAATTTACCTTTTGGATATTTTTAATAATTCTGACATGCTAATATACAAAAATAATATATTTTTAATTAAAAATATTTTTTATAAAAATACCATGCATCATTTACTAATGTATATTTAAAAAAAAAAACCACTATTTGTTCCATAAATATTAGCTTAATTTTTTTTTTCATGTCATTGGTATCCTCGAACTCAAGCTAAATATTTTAAAATGACATTAAACAATTTATTTTTAGATTTTAACTAGATAGTAGTATGAAAAATAAATAATAAATACAAAAACTATACAAGAATATCTATAAAATATCATTTTAACTTTTACTGTCACGAAGAAGGTGAAAGTTAAAAAGTTCAACATTAATAAAAAAAAAACCTTTTATTTAGAGGAACATGAAACTTAATGGAAAAATAAAAATTTAGAATTTAATGTAATTAATTGATGTATATGCAAACTAATCTGAATATATATAACAATAAAAAAATATATAAAAAAAGATTTATAGCTATTTTTTTATCATCTACTTGTCTCGTGACTACATTATCTAGTAATTTTTATTTTTAGTCTATTCATATAAAAAAATTACTCGATCAACTAAATAGTATGTACTGACACATATATAATTGCATTTTAAATTTTAATTCTATAAAAAATAAAATAACATAATTTTTATTTATAAACACCTGTTATTTACAAATTAGAAGATCCGCTGCATGCACATCTCAAAACACCATGTTTTTAACAAGATCATAATTTCAACCACATAAAAAAAAAGTAGAAAAAAACAAAAAATGAAATACCTTTCATCCATGCGAATATATCTTCAAAGCTAAAGTTTTACAATACAGTCCAAGATGGAGACGTAGATGCTTTATCATTTTTTTTCATTATTATTATTATTATTATTATTTTGTGTGTAGATGCATCCACTAGAACAGATTTTAAATTCAAAGCAGGTGAAATTATAAATGAAGTGAGCTGCCTTGCAACGTATTTATTACATACGAATCTCAAAATACCATGTTTTCAACGAGGCATGAATCCTGACCATAGAGAATAAATAAATAAATAAATAGCATAATTAATTTAAAATAAAAGATCCCTACCACATTTGTATGGATGCCGAGGTTCAAGATACTGCTTAAAACAGCTGCCATGTCAGACGATTATATAAATATATCATCGATTATAAATTAATATTATTATTATTACTATTATTACATGTGAGATTTGAATTATCATTAAACCAGGGCTCACTAGTTGGGAGTGAAATATTGCAACTCCTGATTAAATAAAACTCTTGAGTCTGGACTTCATGCATCAAGGTTTGTGGACTGGTGGTCCTTGGCAGGGAATTTTTTATTTCTGTGATCTAGATTTAAATTTTTATATGTATTCCTGTTAATTTTAAAATATTTTATTTATTTACTAAGTTTATAAGATATTTAATGAATTCAAAAATTAATTGTAATGTACACTCGAACAACTGGAATTATATTTCATTTATAAAAAACATTTAATTTAAATGAAGAATGATTCCCAGTCGAATTAAAGTATATATAAGTTTTTTTATATCTATAAATTAAACTCTCAAAAACAATTTATTAAAAATATATCGAACAAAACTAAATCACTGACAGCTACACGAACCCGCTGTGGGGACAAGAAACCTATGGCACCGATGCAGTGGCATCGTCAGCGCAGAACGGACAGCTCAGTGGCTGCATCATGCGTGACTGATTGGTAGTTGGGTGTCCAGCTCTTCTCTCTTTAATAGTTTTGTTGTCTAGTTCATGCAGCTAAGGATCGATCGATCTTGGCTACCATGTCATTGATTAATTTATATTTTTTCAAAAATAAATAAAAGAAAAGGGCACGCCTGACCAGTACAATCAAATGATTAGATTTTGTAATGACTTACTGCGACTGGGTAGGGATGCGGTTTAATTTTTTTTTTTTTTGAAAATATATAAGAATTATATTTTTTTATTTTAAAAAAATTAATTTCAATATTAATAAATCAAAATGATATGAAAATAAAAAATTAATTTTAAATAAAAAATTAATTTTAAAAAATACAATTCAATCATATTCTTAAACACGACCCGTTTTTAAAATTCTTTGTTTTTATATCATATCTAATTTAGTGTTTATATATATTTTGCAATGAAATTTTAATAAACTCGGTTAAAATTTAGCTATTCAAATAAAATAATAGATAAAATAAAAAAAAATAATGATTTTTACTTGTTTTGCTGTACAACTTTATTCCACTCTTGTAGTGAGATAATAAATTCTTTTAGAAATATGATAGATAGTGTTTGAAACTATGGTTTGAAAGTATTTTTAAAATGTTTTAAATTTTTATTTTAAATTAATATATTTTTAAATTATTTTAATATGTTAATATTAAAAATTATTTTTTAAAAAAATTTCTTTTTATATATATTTTAAAATAAAAAATATTTTAAAAACAATCACTATTATATTCTCACTCACTATCCAAACAGAACAAAGAAAATATACTTGGTATATTTCACAATTAATTTTATTATATTTAAAGCGATCAAACCTAAACTTAACTTGAATTAGCTTAAAATTACTGAAAAAAATTTAGAGACATATGGTTGAATATTCTGAAGACTTGAAAGACTTGTAATATTCTTCTAAGAAATATCTTGGAAATGTATTTTCTTGAAGGAATACTAAGAGAACATGGATATGGTCATGAGAGGCACACTGCCTCTTTGTCATTTTAAGCATGTGAAAGAGGCCCTTTTTTCAAAGAATAACGGATACATAACAAGAGTATACCTTGCAAAATAACTCCAAAAAAAAAATAAAAATAGAGACATCCTTGTGAAATAATTTTTTTAAAGGTGGGAGATATTCTCGTATTAATTTGTGCATTAATCAAAATTAAATTCCCTAATTGGATGATTTTAAAGATACATTTCATATTTGGTTATAAAACAAATTATATAAAATTTAATCAAATTAAAACATTCATTTTGATAAAATTGGTCAAATTTTATTTAGTCAAATTAAAGAAAAAAAATGATAAATAAGAAACAAATAATATAAAATTCCATCGTTTATGACGGGACAAGAAATTTGCTCGGGGGTAATTTCAGGCAAATTAAAACAAGGATTCTAGTCCTTATTCTGTGGGAATTATACATATTCTATTTTTTGAACGACTAGGAAGACTTGGATTCCTCTAAAAAATATCTTTGGAAAAGTATTTTTTTGAAAGATTTTCTTCTTCTTTCGTAGGCCTTGAGAGAACATGGATATGGTAGATGGTGGCTGCCATGAGAGGCACCTTGCCTCCGTCATTTTAAGCAAGCATGTGGGAGAGGTCCTTTTTTCAAAGAATAATGGATAATCGGCTATACCTCACAAAATAACTCAATAAATAAATACATAAAATAAAAACAAAAACATCATCTTAAGATAAATTTTTAACTCAATTAGTTAAAAAGAATCAATGCGATATGATGATTTTCTTCCAAGAAATGAAGGCACAAAGACATAGAAAGCTATCATATTTGTAGAAAAATCCCTTGTAGATTGAATATTCTTATGAAACTATATGAATGCACATCAATCACCAAAATTGACCTTCAATAAACCTTTAAATGAACAAACAAATTACTTTAATATATTTTAAATTAAAAAATAATCGGTGAAGGGCCACATTAACAAAATTATGAAACTAGAGGGACTTCTTAAAGCTTAATTTTAGAAAAAAAAATTGTCTCTTTCCGGGTGCCATGTTGTTTGAAAAATTAAAAAGAACTTGAGGTAGAGAAAGAATATATGTAATGATTTTTCATTTTTGTGTAGCATTGATTCTCAAACGGGGTAAGTAAGAATATATGCAGAGCTGTTGAGTCGAAGTTTCTCATGGATTTGATCTTATCATATATGGACCAAATCAATTTGATTCCTCCTTTGGTTTAGCATTATTGGTTCCTGTAATTCATCACTAGAGAAGGGTTCTGTAACATGATTGATTCTGTCACGACAATAATTAAGGTTTTTTTTATGTTAGAAAATAATTTAAAATTATTTTCAGGACGCAATATGTCGTCGAACAAGAAGTTTTTGGTGCGAAATCGTTCAATGACAGCTTTTTGAATAAGATCTAGTGTTGGATCTGACAATCAATCCCTTTGCTTTGCTAAGCTTGGATATGCTCTGTGGGAAATGATATGCCTGAAGTAGCAATTCTAATGCTCACAGGACTATTTCTCAGGTTCAGGATTCCGAGAGAGGATAAGAAAACCTGACTGGTCCGATCCTGTCTGGTGGTGAGAATTGAAACTTCATCTGAACGTAACCAGGCTGATTGGGACTATCTTTCAAGAATTTTAGATTGGATATTCCCAGCAGATTATAGCAGAATCAGAATTGGTACAAACTTTTTCAAGTTGATTATGGTATCCATCCTTTCTCCTTTAGATCAAAATTCGATAGAACTTGGTAGAAATGTAAACAATCAGGATGGTGATTGAACATTGAGGCAAAATATCATACTGGCTTCCAAGCAACTTAGCTTGGTCACCCAAAAATCATGAAAAAATTAATTATTCTCCATCTTCTTAAGCTCTGCCTACAAAATGTCTGTTACCTTTTTTTTTGTCATGTCAAATTTGGGAATCATACAGACATTCGAGCATCAATTTCATGATGGAAAGGAAAAACCCACAAATTTTTTTTCATTCCCCCCCTTCTTTTGCTTGTATAAAATAAATGGCAATCAATCATGAAACTAAGCAAGTTCACCATCAAGAACATTTTATAATGTTGTTTCAGGTTAATTCGGAGCAGAATCTGATACATGTTTTTATCATGAAACTAAGCAAATTCATCATATTTTTTTACGATGTTCATAGGGCAAACAGCAGCAAGGTTTGTCAAGAGCTATGTTGCATGATACTTCGAAGGCATCCTGGATATGAAGAAGAAAATTCCACGCTGAGAACGCATATGCCTTTCTTTTTCTCAGGTTCAGGATTCCTGACAGGCCCTATCTCATGGTTAGATTGGATATTCCCAACAAGCTATAGCAGAATCAGCATTGGTACAAACTTTTTCATAATCCGGTTCAAGCACATTAATATCAAGATTAATTCAGCGGTAAAATGCATAAACACAATTCAAAATCAAAACATTTACTACTCCTGTAAAACTTTCAAGACTTGCATGCATAATAATTGGTTGCTTCTTGATTGGACATGGAAATGTGTACTGCTAGAGCTAGAACTTGAGGGATGGGTTTAGACTTCAGACTTTGCTCTTTGTAGAGAAAATGAAATGCACTGCAGCACTAGCTAGCCAGCTAGCTGATAATAGACAGCTACTGGTGGGTTTTAAAGGAGAAAACAACGTTTTTGCAAGGGACGTGGGAGAGAGCTTCGATGGTCTCTGTCTCTATTTTTTTTTTTGGTTTTTGAACTTCTTTAAACATCTTGCTCTCCACAAATATACATCAAAATGTAGAACTAAAAATCAATGCAATTATGGATGATAATTTGATATTCCCAAATCATCACCTCATACATCAAAATGTAGAGCTAAAAATCACTGTAATTAGATCTGGGCTATTGTTCAAAGCTGTTCAAGAAACCTGAAGTGGTAGCTTACTGTTATTAAAGCATAATTTGTAAGAAAAAAAATTTAAAATCCTGCTTGCATCTAGTTGTAGCCTTGACCCTTCCCTTCAAACTCAAGGTTACCAGTGAAATCATTTGCTTCAGAAGACTGCATCTGATGAGGAAAGCTTGACATGGGAAATTGTATAGATGACATAACTGGCTGCGTGGTTGGAGCAATATAGCTCACTGAGGAATCAGCATTGTTGAACCATACATTATCCCACATCCATGGTGTGCGGTTAGCACGAGGCAGATTACTACTACTAGACAGCTTACAACCAAATTGATCGCTGGTATTCTGATCGCAAGCCATCTTCATAATTGCATCTTCCATTGCATGTAGATATGAAGAAGTCCTATGAACATTCTGCTTAGGTTGGAAATGCATCGGTGGTTGAACAATATTCAATGGATTTGGTTCTAAGTAAAGTTGCAGGTCTGTTGAATAGCAGTTGCCATTGTTGCTCTCCCAAAAACTTGAATTCCTTGTAGTCCTATAAGAAGTCTGTTTAGATTGAAAACCGACTAGTAATTGATCATCTAAAGGCCTTGGTTCATAGTAAACCTGCAAGTCTGTTGGGCAGCCATTGCTATACTTCCTCTCCGGTAAGTTGGTGACGTGAGAACTCTGCTCAGGGTAGAATACCATAGGTGGTTGAGCATCAAAGGGATTCGAATTGCGAATAAGCTGCAGTAAATTGTCATCTCTGCTCTTCATGTAGCTTTCCATATTGTCGTGAGAAACGCTTGGACTAAGCGAGGCAGCTTGCACCCCTGGTGCACCCATGACATACTGGTTTGAGTTGAAACTTCCAAGTTTCTTCTCAGTAAGATCGATTTTAGCATCCAAATGACCAACAAGAACCCTTAATTGATCTGCATAAAGGCTGTTGAGACGATCATCCCATGCAGGGTACTTAGTTTTGATAATTTGCTTGTGCAATCTTGCAAGCTCAGAATCAATCTGTTTCTTTTTATCAGCAAAGTAATCAGAAACCTGATAGCATCTTCTTGGTTGATCACTACCCTTGTACCTACTAATAATACACCTAACCTCTTCAGAACTTGGAGGCCAAGTCTCAGGTGCTACAGGCTGATGATCATCCTTCTCCTTTGGTCCAAAGATTATGACGCATGCATCAACACCGCAAAGAATAGAGAACTCAGAAGCCTTTTTAAGCAAACCTGCCTTCCTCTTCCTGAATGTAAGCATACGAGATTTCTCCTTCCTTATCAATTCCATTTTGATTCTTTTTTGACCCATTGTTTGATCTAGCACAACGGTGACAATTATCATAAACACAAAGCATCAATGACATAAAAAACAAAAACGTAAATATAATAAGATGTTTTCACTATCTTTATCTATTCTATGTATTTATCTCTTTTATATCAATATAGTAACTAAAATTCGTATTGCACAGTAGGGAAAATTAATATCAATCACTATAAACTGTGATAAATCACTATCTTTAGGGATAAAGTTTTCTTATGCTCTAGGAACTCTGAATATATCCATGCAACTAAAGCTGGGATAAATCCCAGTTTACACAACACGCATCACTTGATAATGCAACATGATTAAAAAAAATCATCGGCAAAACATATTTTTATGTAAGGAGGATAAGAAAATATGATATGATAGTTTGCTGCAAGAGTCAACATGAATTATAAACAAGCCGAGAGGGAAGATTGGATTGAAAATGAGCTGCTAAATGTGTCGAAAACAAAAAACGAGCCATTGAGTGATGTTTGTGGAATGCTGCAGCCTCAAGGGTTTCTCAACAGCTCCCCTGCTGTGGATGTTCCTCCCAGTGCATGGGAATTGGATGCTATAGACAACGATGTTAGAGACAACAGTGTAGCAAAGCCGCTTCAAAATGGGGTGCTGGCCATGCTCTAAGCTACAGTAACATCAGTTAGTATTTTAGGTAACAGGGTTGGAGGAGACATTACCAAGAAAGGACAGAAACCAAAGAAAAAAAATGATTTGATTTAATTATACGAGTGGGCGATATAATTAATTATTTCTCCACAAACAGTGCACTAAACCACACCATGGAAGCACTTATTCAAATTTAAATAATAATCATAAAAAATAAAGAAATAGAGTCAATACATTACCAGCATAGAAAGCAAAAGAGCAACAGAAGGAAACCGAACCACCACAATCAGAACACAATTTCATTGATTTATTGTTCAATTAAATTGAAACAAGAATTGTGGTAACAAAATAATCATTACACCGTAAATAATTAATTAATTAAATAAATAAATAATTATCTCTTCCCAGGAATATTTACATGTTCCCCTTCAACCTGAATGGTCATAAATTAGAATTAAAATCAAGAAAAAAAATAATCTATAACCCTATAAAGCATATGAAAAGAAGAGTTTAAAAGGTAAAAGCTCTCGTGCAACCCTGAAATAGAAGCTAGATTTTTTCCTTCCAAACAACAAAAGAAGCTAATTTTCTCATGAAAAATAACAGTTATTATTACTATAAAAGATACAAAGACAAAGAAAGAAAATAAAATCAAAATAATAGAAAGCAGAAGAAAGTACCTTTAATGGCAGACTGCTAAGAACTCCAAAAACCTAATATAACACTCAATGTAACAATAATATTTCTATAACCCTTATGGCCCTTTATTATATAGAAAATATAAAAGATTTCCATGACCACTAACATTGATTTTCTTTCCAAATCAAGATAAAAATTAGTTGCTGTGATAATTTTTCCTGTTTTTAATTTAGGAAACAAAGCTATAGCCATAATGTCTTGAAAGATTATTTTTTTTTCATAGACTTTAAGAGAATATGGATATGGCAGATGTTTGCTGCCATGGGAGACCCTCTTTGTCACTCTAAGCATGTGGGAGAGGCCCTTTTTTCAAAGAATAATGGATAATTGTCACATAAGAGTGCATGTAATTCCAATACATAGCAAGAATATGCCTCGCAAAATAACTAAACACACACACACAGATATAGATTTCCTTGTCAAATAATTTTTTTAAAGATAAGAAACATTCTCTAACCAGTTTGGACGTTAATTAAAATTAAAGACACATTTCATATTCTCTCATTAAACAAATTAGGTTGTCAGCAATTCATAGATTCTATATTGAATAATAATAGCTTCGCATTGTTCAATTACAAGCATGCAAGTGTATTAATTTTTTTCTTTTTAATATTGATATAATAACATAATAGGTTTACTTTAGGCTTTAGCTTTTCTATGACCCAAGTTATACACTCTATCACGTACAATTTTTTTTAATAAATATTTTTTTTTAATTATATGATAAAAATAAATGTTTATAAAATTAAACATCAACTTAAAAATAAATATTTATTTGATACAATTATTTCTATAAAAAGTAAACAAAAATCAATAATACAAGTTATTTCCTAACCAATCTAATATTAAAAGATAAAATGAAATTAAATTAAAAAAAACATATCTTATAAGTAAACTCGTTAAACCTAGGAATCAAGTAAGTCCTATTAGTACACCAAATCTATAAACTGGATTATAGACTCCATTGGGATTATAATTTATTTTTTTCCAAACTATTTTTTAATTTAATCATATAATAAAAAATAAATAATTGTGAAATTAAATATCAACACAATATTGAGATATGTTTTTAAATTATAGTAACATCATAAAAAGTGAAACCAATTATGAAATTGAATTTCTAATTAATCTAGTATCTAAAGATTAAAAAAACTATTTAAAAAAAAATAAACTTTCTAGACACGCGAACCAAGTCAACCAGTCAAACATGTAAATAGATTCACGAACTTTATAAAGTTTGATGACATACCTTTTATCTAAAACTATTTTTTTTAACCATATGAGAAAAAATAGATAATAAAAAAATTAAGTTCAATTAAAAAAAAACAGCCCACTAAACTCAAAAATCAGGGTAACCTGGGTTATCTTAACAAACTTTTAAACTATACTAACCTTATAAAAAATGTAAAATAAAAAAAATATGAAATCACATTTTCAACTATCCCAATATTAAAAGATGATATTGACAAAAAACAAATAAAAAAATATATAACAAAAATTAGAGAACATAAAGAAAAAAAAAACAAAACACTATAGATTACTATTATCATTCATAACGTAATGTTTGTGGATGAATAATAATTTCCTCACACCCTTTAATTTTTTATATTAAGTTTAATAACATAACTTTTCTCAAAAAATAATTTTGTTTAACTATATGTGAATTTTTTTTTATGAAACAGTTAAATTCAACTAAAGTAAAAACAACCCACCAAACTCGTAAACTAAGACAACTTAGATTACCTTATCAAACTTTTAAACCATGCTAACTTAGTATAAAGAAAAAATAAAAGGAAAGAAATTATGATGTTAAATTCTCAACAATCTTAATCTTAAAAGATAAAATTAACAAGGTAATCTAAATTATACTTTATTTATTATTTTTTGAGTAAAAAATTTATATTTTCATAAATTATTTATTGTGTTTTGAGTATGGATATCCATTATTTATTATTCAATAAAAAATAAAATAGTTAATATATATTTAAAGTATATATATGTATATTAAATGATAAAATAATAAATATTATACACATATTTTTATGTCAATATGAAGATAAATATATCATAATTTATTAAGAAAAATCCAAATGTTCTGCATGTTAGATTCAGACGGTTTCACAATATCCATACTCTATCTATTATCTATTAATAAAATAACTATTAAAAAAAATACTTATTTATTTAGGTCGTGTTGATTTTTATCAAGTACAAATTAAATTGTAATCTCTATATTTTGCAAGTAATTAGGTCATCATATCTGCATTTGGGTTATCCTACAGAGAGAGTATAATCTCTCCATCAAATTACAATTACAAAACATGCTAAACCTCTTAGAAATCATGCTTGGCCAGGAAAGGTCTATTAATTGAATTCTCATTGTTCCAAAATCCAACCTCGCTACTCGGAAGAGTGTCATTTACTGAGCCTGGATATGCTCTGGTGGGAAATAATATGCCTCTTGCAACATTTTTAATGCTCACAGGACCATTTCTTAGATTCAGCATTCTGAGATAGGATAAGAGAACCTGACAGGTCCTACCTGATGGTGGTGAGAATTGAAACATCATCTGAACATAATCAAGCTGATTGGGAACCCTTTTCAAGAATTTTAGATTGGATATTACCAACAAGTTATAGCAGAATCAGCATTGGTACGTACTTTTTCACGCTGATTATGGTATCCATCCTTTCTCCTTTAATCACAATTCGATAGAACCTGGTAGAAATATAAACAAACAGGATGTTGATTCTACATGGAGGCAAAATATCATGCTGGCTTCTCAGCAACCTAGCTTGGTTACACCAAAATGTTGAAAAAAATTAGTTGTTCTCGATCTTTTTCAGCTTTTGTTGCCAGCCAAAATGTCTGTTCCTCCCTTTTGTGTTTGTCAATTTTGGGAATCATACAGACATTAGAGCATCAGATTCCTGATGGGTTATGCATGTTAAATGAGACGCAGTTTCATTTTGTTGAAATATTGAAAATACCAAAGTTTCATTTAATAAATTTCATTTGCGGGGCATGAATGTATGTATGGCATGAAGGCCTCATGTGTTCATGCCAATAACAAAATCAAATAAATCAAAAGGAAAGGGGGAAAATGAAGTGTGGTGAGTCAATTTCATCAACCACGGGTAGATTGCACTATAAGGATTAACTGACCCTATAGACTTCCTAATAAAGCAGAGGCCTCATCTTGCAAAACCTTCCATGCTGCAGTAACATGCCTCTCTTCAGTCAATGGTGCTCCCACAGCAAAACGTAATATGTACTTGCCTGATAGAACCTGCAAAGATTGGCTATGATCAGACAAATAAACTACAATTCTCCTTTCCCTTAAGTAGATGATAAATTAAAAAGGAGAAGAAGAAGAAGAAGAAGCCACTGCATGAGCATTTTAGTTACTGCAGAAAAGATAAATAAAAGTAACATTGATCTTACTGTATGTGATATGAAAATTTTCCCCGTTGAGTTTACAGCATCTAATAGGTCATGGTTCATATTGTTTCCGTGATCTTCATTGTTGTTAGGAGGTAGAAGGCGAAAACAAACCAATGAAAATATCCGAGGGGTGACAACCTGCAACATCAATTATGGTATAGAGAAATGAGTATTGATTTGCATAAAAAACCATAGCTGTGGGGAAGTTTCATAAACACGTAGACATAGAAATGATTAAAAAATGCAATGAATGATAGTGGTTGCTTATGGCACCTCTCTTTCACACCAGTTTTCAATCTTTCAGCCTAGTTTAATGCATCTAGCTTATTACATTACAATAGCAACACCAAAAGGAAAATTACTGTTTCAAGGCAAGCAGTGGTTGTGTGCCAAGGTGAGTAGCTAACATAACTGATTTCTTATTCTGGCAACTGAAGGAAGGTTACCCACTTATTTCCTATCTTTTCCAAAGGATTCAATAGGCATCTCATGCTTAATACCACTAAGCCCAGCAATGGCTTATCCCATGTCAGGTGCGCTAGCGGACATGAGAAGCAGTACTTACACCCCCTCAACAAATACAGGAACAGCCATTTCAGCATCAGCTCATCCACCCTTACAATATAAATTCTTTTCTACCAAACTAACAAGACTCAGGACCAGGTTTAAGTAAAAAACAGCCACCATATCAACAAAAATCTGCCAATTTTGTGAAATTAAAGGTGTTACAGATGAAAAGAATAGAGTAACTATAACTAGTTAAAAACGTTTTATCCCTGTGAATAGGTATGTATTAGAAAGATACGTGGATATTCAAGAAACGAGGTCCAATCAGGTGTGCAAAATAGAAACACATATAGACACACATAAAGAGGTCTATCCACCTCAAATCTTGAATCTGCAGCAACAAGCCCTTCAAAATATTTAGCCAAGTTGATATGATTTCTGATGTAGCACTGTAGATTTTCCAAACCATATAACCGCAGTACCATCCACAGTTTCAGTGATCTGCAAGGTAGCATTTTCAGTATGATTAAATTGCACTTCTAGTATATCGTGCATGGCTGTGCAGTAGAGAAACTTGTGAGAGGATGCATTCTCAAAAGTTTTCCAAATCTTTTTGATTTGGCTGAAAAGCCTACGAAGGAAGAGGCATTGAGGCAAAAGTTTGATGGCACACCTAAACCGACGTCCAAGAGGAATTTGCCAATCTTTGTAGTCCACGACCATGTTTGCTTGAGAGGCCTGACATGTCAATATGTTAGGAAATACCATGACTGAAATGTGCATCATAATCCATAAATTATGATTGGTTAAGAATTTAATTTGTTTGATATTAAAAACCCATTCTAATGTTACATAACCCTGTAACCTTTTAAGGCATATAAACATGTTAAGAAAACAAGTTCAGAGATTAACATGTATAACAAAATTTAAATCATGAAAGCTGTAACCCCCATGTTGGGAGATTAACATGAATATCTTCTACGAAAATTAAATGGGCTATTTTGGAGCTTTTGAATTGCATATCGATGAAACACATCCAATGGCAGTCAAATCAAATTCATTGTAGCACACTTTGGGAAGACATGAAAATTCACACCCTTACAAGTCCTCACAACATAATCCTTTACTTAGTGAACTTCAGGTGCAAAAATTGTATGGAAATAAGATTAAGAACATGTTAAGGATTCTTACTTTGTTCTTCAGAAACTCGGGATTCGTAGAGAGGGACTGGATTAAAGCATTTCTATCCTGTTGTCCAGCATAAAAATAAAACTCATTTAATGTATTTGCATATTCAAACAACTAACTAACAAAAGGAACAAGAAGCAGCAGCCCAAACAATTTAGGAATTACAGCAATCATAGTCCTCATGTTTTAATCATAGCAACTAGTTTTTCCTTTCTTCTTGGACAATTGGAAACCAGATATTCTAGATTTACCAAGAATCCTTGTTTATCTGGAACTACATGGACTACTTGACATTTCAAAAAAAATTCAAGAGCTGAAAGCACATTTCTGATGCAGCATTTTAATGATTCCTTTAGTGACAATAGTGCAACACTTCAAGTGATTTCATCATGTGTCATTTCTAGATTGCACAAAACAGAACTTGAGTATCTGAGCAACCTCCTCCGATTCTTATACTGAAGAGGATGGTAGTAAAGATATGAGCAACTCCCAAATATTGACTTTTTGACCAGACAGAAATATGCATATGCACGGAGCAACAGATATAAAAAATCTCGACCATGCATGCATATGCAGTACAATAGATCTTTCACTGCAAGTAGTACAGAAAAAGGAAATGGCAATCGTGTATATCCCATGAAATTTTATTCTAAAGATATTGGATATGATGATTTTTATGTGACTGGCTTACTAAACAAGGACCCTAACCTCAAACTCCAAAAGAATCCCACCCCAATTCTCGTTTTCCACAGGGGGGAACTGCCACTGCCAATAAGAGGTTCAATTACGTATGAACTGCAACTTAAGTGTACGCAAACAGTGTGCATGCCAGCAGGCACATGTTTGTGTGTGTGAGTAGGGGGGGGGGGGCAGGAGCATTCAGATTTTAGCACCACTGAGAGTGAGTGAGCTGTAAGTGCTTGTGGACAAAACAATGATTGATGCAGATAGCATGAAAAAAATGTAAAAATCATTAAACATGGCCCAACATATGATAAATATGAGCAGACAAGGAAAAAGCATACCTTTACCCAAAGAGCTGAACAATCAAAGTTTGTCAGAAACCATTTATGAGCATTCATGTTGAAAGAGTCAGCTTCTTCAACACCATCAATGTAACAACGATATTCTGGACAAATACAAGCACTTCCAGCATATGCAGCATCCACATGAAACCATATTCCATAATTCTGTCCAGAGGCCATGTATACAACCTTTGTTATCACGAACAAAAACTTTCATGGTAGTGTCATCAAGGTCATCATATAGGATCTCACACATGTCTAGAGAAAAAAAAAATCCTCAAAGGGTTTGAGAACTAGAGTGTACTGAAGGAGGTTTTTAGGATGCAGAAATGCTGGAATTTGTTATCATAAACAATTTTTCATTACAGGCCTTCTAATAGACAGGTTAATTTTGATGTCAATGTTTCTGAGTTTTCTAACATGTTTCTTTCGGAAGTCTACTGGGATGTGTGTGTGTGTGTGTGTGTGTGTGTGTAGAGAGAGAGAGAGAGGGTTACTTGGTGAATTCATTTTAACCTGCAGCCAGGGTAGCCTGCTTGTTTGGCTTAGCTTGTGCTAGTTACCAACCTATCCCTTCCTTAAGCTCTCTAAACAAAATTCTACCTATTAGACTTTAATTGTGGGTGCAAGACTGCACTTGCCATTGCTGCTAGATCTTGATAACAATAAATTATGGAGTTCTGTACAGGCTTAAAGCAGATTTCTTGCTTTTTTCACTAAACACAGGCTACCTGTTACCTTAGCAATCTTTCCTAGAGAAAGTAAAGGGTCAGCAGCTGTTGATGATGTGGTGCCTACCTGCAAGAACATGAAAGACCTTCAGAACCATTAAAATACCAAAAAAGAAAAAAAAAAGGAAGGAAGGAGCCACAGCCTACTGCCATAAGAAATTGTCCAACCAAATTGTCTAGTACAAAAAAATTTACAACTTCAACACCCATAAGAAACCAAACACATTTCTTATATATATATATATATATTCTGTGATCCCATTAAGGAGCCACAGCCTACTGCAACAGTAGAAGTTCTAGCTTGCAAACACAAACTGTAAGGTTCTAGTCTTGAGAGAAACCATTACATGCAAGAATTGTAAGTGGCAGTTCTATTTCTAGAGTTTTATCACAGGGAAAAAATAGTTAATGTCCTTTTGAATATCTATCCTAACAATCAACCCCTAAGTGCATTGCACAATTTGGTGTTGCCCAAGTAACCCAAGTCAAAAAACATAAGGATCCACAGATCTATATCCAGCTCCTGAATTCAGTAAGCTTTATATGTGCTGCAGATGACAAAAATCTTACGATTTATTAATTCTCAAGCATATGAGTGGCGGATTTATTTACAGCTAGTGTGATCAAACTAATCTTTTGAGAACCTATTGAACAAAAACATTTTTGCAACCAATTCAAAATTCAGTTACTCAATGTTTTAACAGTTGACTAAATCAAGGATTTAGTGAGCTTTTTCTAGTTTATTCCAATAGAGTAACCAGATGATAAGTAAAGGTTTCAAAGAAGATTTTCATATTCCCAAGTCATCATCGGCATTCTACCTAAAAATAAAACAGTGCTTGCCCAAGTACAGAGCCAGTGGACCCTTTAGGATGCACCAACTTGTTCCATTGACATGTTTAGAAGACAAAAAAAAAAAAGATTACACGTCTTAATTCTACCATATGTTATACTGAAAGAATCACCAAAAGAAAACACATGGTCAAGGTCAAAGAGCATCAAAATAAAGCAACCAAGGAAAGTATTTTCAGTCTTACTGTAGCACATAAGAAGAAAGGGACCAATCCAGTGGAAATGTCATCTGAAATTGCTTTACTAAGTAAATCTGGAGAAAGGGCATAATTTGTTGAAGAGTCTGTTTTCAGCAGCTTGCAATTTTCTGGATGTATCCCTCCTATCTGTCATTAATTAGAAAAAATAAAAATCATAAGAATATAAAAGACATTACAAATAGCAAGAATAACTTCACCATGGTAAAAATATATCCATAAATACACACATCTCTATATAAGTGTAAAAATAAAATAAAATGAAGAACATGTGACTGCTGAATGGAGACCTTGAAAAACTCCTTGGTAATGGAATGTTATGGGAGCTTTTATTCCTAAAGCAGATGGAACAATCGGTTTTAGTACCACACCAACTTCGTTTCCAGCATGTACTTGACATAAATTTAAAGAAACACAAGTGACTGGCTTTAGAAAAAAATAATTGTATGTTTTGTATGATTGCAGATTGCATCAGTCGTTCTTTAAATAATAACATGTAATTTTATCTGATTTAACAATATGAAAATTTGATACACAATGCAATGTAGAAAATGAAAAATTGAAAACTCCCCCCTCCCCTCAGGCCTGAAACCCCTACTCGGAAAATGAATGCTTATAGTTCAGCATGAAGCATCATGTTCAGAATACCTTTTCTGTTGGTCTTCTTGAGAACATGTGAACAATGGAAAGTTCATGGTATGAAAATGCTCTGTAAGTTATCAAGCAGCTGGAAACGTAGCTTTTAGTGCTGCACCAACATAGTTGCCAGCTTGTGCTTAATTTAATATGATGTGACATCCATTGACCACAGTTAGAGAAATTATCGTGTAGAGCAAAAGTAGCTTGACCAAAGGCTACAGGTAAGAGCAAGACTATGGAATAAGAAGTTGAAATGCCGTGTTGGGTCATATATGAAGTGCATTTACTATCACTCACCTCACATAGTACCACTTGAATATTTATACTTTATTTATGAAATGGCACATAACAGTCATTACAAGCAAAATTTTGGACTCCACCCCCCCTCCTCGTCCAAAAATAATCGAGACTCGGAAAACAGAAGTCAATAGTTCAGTATAAAGCATCATCTTCAGAATTTTTTGTGTTATTAATGGATGCAATTTTATGGACGCCTGTGCATACTTTTACAAAGATACCTGGCAGGCTTTTTGCAAAGCAGAGTGTGTTTGATCGGATGCATAAACAACAAGCTTTTCAAGGGCATTTTTCCCAAGCTTCCTCAAGATCCTATCACGAGCAGCCAGAAGCACAACTAGAACAGCTTCACTTGCAGTGCCCTGTATCACTCCACCACCTTGTCCTGCTTTGCAAAATTGCACCAACCACAAACATCAATCATTTAAACTCTTTTGACCATAAATCTGGCATCAAAACTGCTTATGCAAGTGTCCTAAGAGTAAATCATTGTGCAATGCCATCTTCAGACAGCTGTTGAAACATTGCAAGAAACATTTCGGAATATCAACTGAAAAGACTGAACACAGCTGGTTTCTGCTGTACCATTGACAAATTACTGAGCATTTTGTGGCATCGACGTGAGCACATAGACCAAGTTTGTGCGGATATCTTGTTAAAATTGTATGGCAAAAGGCCTGCCGCTTTTCCTTATGAACTTTAACATTCATTCATTCATTCATCAGAACCCTTACCAGTAGAGAGAAAGTCTTCAGGTAGCTTGAGCAATTTGCCAAGCCAATCTAGAACAATCATTTCAAGCTCAGTTGCAGCAGGAGATGTTATCCAGCTAAAACCCACCATATTAATACCAGCACTAAGCATTTCTCCCAAAAATCCAGCAACACTACTGTTAGAAGGATAATAAGCAAAATAACTCGGGCTTTGCCAATGAGTCACCCCCGGTAAAATCTTTGCCTGAACATCTGCATTCATATCGAGAAACTAATCAATGGCAAGAAAAAACCAACCAAAAAAAGTTCATTTTTTCCCTCTCTTTGTTTGTAAAATAAGCAAATTCACCATCAAGAACATTTTGCAACGTTTCAGGTTGATTTGGAGCAGAATCTGGCAGCAGTTCGCGTAGATATCCAGGCTGCACACACAGAAAAACCCCATTTGCCACCAAATTCACACACACTTATACACAACAAAACGAGAGACATAAAGAAATCAAAAGGGAAAGAAACCCAGATAAATTTAATGAATATTAAAGCTAAGGAAGGTTAAAAACCTCAACTTGGCTGAGAACAGGGAAATTCTCAATGGATTTGTAATAATCAGCAATAAAGTCAACCATTTTATGTGCATTCTCTCTCAGTTGCTCTGAATCCATTGGTTGCAACCCCTTACTCTCCCTAAAAAGCACATTAACATCAAGATTAATCCATCATGAACATGCGTAGACACAGTATAAAATCAAAACATACACTACTACTGTAAAACTTCCAAGACTTGCATGTTTAGTGAAATGTGTACTGCCAGAGCTTGAGCTTGAGGAGTTAAGACTTGAGACTATATTCTTTAAAGAGAGAAACAAATGCACTAATACTCTGGTGGGTTTTAACGGAGAAAGCTATGTTTTTTAACACAATCGTTTGGACGGACGGATAGGGAGGCAAGGGAAGGGAAGATGGAGGGAGCTTCGATGGTCTGTTCCTTCATGCGTAAATGATGAGTCAGTCCCTTTAGTTTTAAAAAATAAATTAAATAGTCCCTCTGTTTTGTTAATTTTATGGAATTTGTAAAACTTTACATATAATTTTAGGACGGCTTGATTTTTTCTAAAAAGGAGATTCTAACAAGCCAAGAGATCTAAACGATATTACTGAAATCATGATTTTAAAAAGGTTTGATTTTTCAAAACATTATAACAAGGTTGTTCTATTTTTTCAAGTGATGTTTTAGATTATGATATTGTTTATTTTTTAAAGTATATTAAAATATTTTTTTATTTTTAAAATTTTATTTTTTACATCAGTATATCAAAATAATTTTAAATTATAAAAAAAATAATTTTAAAAAAATACTTTTTCAGTACACAAACCTAATTCAAACCTTTGAATCATGATTTTAGTAATTATGGTATTCATCTGACTTATGTTGATAGTATTTTTTTTCTTTTCTTTTTCTCATCAATCTTTCCATATTACTATTTTTTTCTTTTCTATTTTTTTAAAATAAATTATAAAATAACATAGAATTGATGAAAAAGATTAAACTATAAAAAGGATTAATATATATATATAAATTTAAAACATGAAAACTAATTATTTAGTTTTAAAAATTACAAGGACTAAGTGCCATAAAAAAGTGTTTTATTGCCCTGTTGACATTTACAAGAAGGTGGTCTGATGGGCGATGAAGGGAGATGGGGTTTCAAAAAGCCCTAGATCTTACTCCCCATGTAAGAAAGGCAGACTATGATCATATTGCCTGTGTCCTCAACTGATACAACAAACATATCATTGATGCGAGGCATGTGAGGAAATGTCGCTATATCTCTATCTACATCCAAAATTCAGTTTCTTTTTCGCAACTTTCAGCTGCATATATCAGTTCACAGTTGATGGCTCCGAAAGCTGTTGCGTTTGACATAATTTTTTGCTAATTCAATAACAATGGAAACAGAGGCCATCATCCTGCATTACTTGGATTATGCTCATTACCACCTTGAAAAATTGTTCCGGTGCTTGCAAATTGTTAAGTTAGAAGCTCCCGTGCTCGAAGCTTGACAAACGAGAGTCTGACAAAACGGCAAATAGTTGTGTGTCTACAAAATACTGCAGAACACAAAAATCAATACGTGAAAGCAATTGAAAGTCTTGTGATCAACCAATTCAAAAATCAAGATTGTATATATTAAGCTCAGTTTGAGAATCTAGAAGCACGTATCCAAATATAAAATTGCAAATGTAGTACAAGTTCGTTTGTTAACACGGCAAATATGCAGTGGCTGCGTTAGCATTAACAAAGATTTGTATGTTTTTGATATTATAATAGCTTTTATGATTGTGGTTTGAAAAAATAAATTTTTAAAAAGTTATAAACTGTAACTTTTTTCTTAATCAGGATTTCAAGAGAGTTTTCATTAGGACACATGCAAAACTGTGGTGTGCTTTGATTAATCAAACTCAGTTTTATTCATACCCCACCGCAATATCAAACAGGCAGGCATTATTGGGCAAAAAAAGTTGAGAAGAAGTATGAAAGAAAATGGACAGCGAAGGACTAAAAGAAAATGAAAGTTACCTTAATAAATGATCGGTCCCTACTATTAAAGGAGTCAACGAAGCTGTCTTTGAGAAGTAAAGAAACCTGAAAAGGATCAATTCCAGATAAGTATATACTTGGAATTGAAGGTACTTAAATTTTTTTTTTAATGATGACCTCGGGTGTTCTTACCCTGTCATTGTTTGATTGCACGCTTGTTATTGTATAAGATCTCAAATCTGAACAAAGAGACTCCAAATAGCGTCTCATGACAGTCAAAAATTGTGTTGCTGCTTCAGCCTGGAATTATCAAACATAATCAGCTACCATATAAGAGTGCAGGATGAGAAGAAATCTAACAGTAAAGATTCAATGAAGATGCGAAGAAATCTAACAGAATAATGATGGTGGTGGTGAGTTTAACAATGACAGTAGTGATGATCATTAAGTTGAAAATGACAGCAGTAATGGTTGAGATGGTAGTCTTTTCTTGAGAACAAAAATAGTGATGGAAGACTATTCCATAAAAATCATGCGTTGAGGTTTTCCCTGTAATGATGTGCAAAAGCAATATACACTGGCCCCACACCGTTCTTACAATAATTTTAATCAACATACAACCGGATAAACTTTGCTTAAAGAAGCCACCATGCCTGTCAAAGCTTTTGTGAAGCTTAAGTTTCCAAGAATAAGACAGATAGGCATGCAAGAAGAGAGATTTTACATTGAATCCAGCTACAAGTAATACCTGCACTTCATTACACCTATACACAGGATGCCTTTTAGCAACCGAGCTTTCTAATGATAGCCTGTTGTGCAATGGCCGAAGTTCAGAGACAAGCTCTTTATACCGTGGAAGTGTTGGCAAGTGACACATTTTCACCTTCAGTGGAGAGGAAACAGTAAGAACAAGAACAATTGAAGAGTATCATGTTTAATGAAGTTCGGGCTCTAGTATATAAAAGAAGGGAACGATCAAAAAAGCTTCCCAACCTGGTTTTTGAGCACATTAACATGAACAAGGTTAGAGGTTTTTATCTTCAAGTCAGCAGGTCTGTGCTGTATACCAACCTGTAAGAGAAAAAGGCTATATTAAAACATTTGACAGGAATTTCTTGGTGTTCTGGATAATTTAGCTCAATGTCTTGACCAGCATATATTTCTTGGATCATACCTCACGTAACAAGCCTCCAATATTCAATTTTATATGACGGGTTAACTCAAATCACTACTGCAAAAAGTTACATAAAGCATGTTTCCAAGTGTTTGAAATAAAAAGTTCAATGTCAGAGAAATCGGAAACTTCTCACTGAAGACAATGATTGTAGACCTACACTAGAACTTATATGATATATTTTTCAAAACTATTTCAAATGTTGATCAGAAAAAAAAGACCAAAACATACTGGAGAGCTCATAAACTCTCATAACAGTAGATAAGTTAACGATGATTGGAGCAGGATTGTTGAGAACATGCACCTTTGCCCATGTCCTACTAAGCTGATCCCTCAAAAAAATCTGGGGCAAAAAACCCACCTCCCAGTGCTTAATCTATATATACCGTTCTGGTCTCCTTTTTTTTAAGGACATCTGCCTTGTTGGGCGATCCATTGTTCTGTTTAAGCACCGACCTCTACTAGAAAAAATGAATCACGGTCTTACTCACTTTGCAATGAGCTTTTCTCAATCTTGAGTGGAAGATTTTGAACTTGATTGAAAGGTTCAGTAAGTCTCATAAAAAAGGTTTCCAACACCTTGACAATTTACGCCGAAGAGATGAGCAAAAATGTTAAACTCATCGAAACCTTCATGGCAAGACGTATTTATGCATGAAGATATGAAATAATATGTTAATCCTGCGTTTCAGCCTCATGATATATCAACCCTTATCCCAGGCCAGATTGTCCATGCTAAATCATCTTTCCAACTTTCCAGCATGCATCAACTCCGAAACCTTGTAATTTTCCCTGTAGATTTTTTTTTTTTTTNGGGGGGGGGGGGGGAGGTGGGGGTTAATGACCAAGAAGTGACATTTTGCCAGACTGACAAGTAATTGATTCCCAGTAATTCAAAGTTTGCGAGCTTTTCAGTTACAAACTGACAAAGGATTTTTCTGGAGATGGAAGGAAACTCCCTTCAGAAGCATCCAAAACTGGCAACAGCCCAACACCATTTGATGCCAGACTCAGTGTTAAAATCTAAATTCTCTTCTATCATCCCCAATCCTTTAAAATGTTGCTTGCCCATTTGACTTGTGATCACAGAAAGGACAAGATGATGACATCCTAGTTCCCGAGATAAATAAAATAATAGAGCACAGTACAAATTAAAAGGAAGAAACACAAAAAGCACAGACCAATACAATTGCATGGTAACTGCCTTAGCAAAAAGAGAAAAGGTTAATATCTGAAACTCACTATAAAGGGAACAGGAGCATCAAGAAAATCAAGCATCTGCCGTGGCAAGATCTGCAAAAGATCAACATAAATTTTAGCCAAAAAAAGTCACACCAAATCCATAAGCATCTAGTAGAAGCAGAAGTGAAGAATATTAAAATTCTACCAAACCAAAACCTAAAAAAGCAAAGAAAGAAATTCCAGCATCCATTTTGACCAAAACCAAGAAGCTACTGCATCTCAACACAACTTCACATATCCTGAACAGACCACCACCAATTATCTGATGCAGTATTCCAACGCCAGTTAAGCTTAATGTATATTCAGAGAGTAATATTTCGATCTTTTCTGTCTTTTTAACATTTCCTTTTGGCTTGCATATCAGGATTTTTAACAAGAATTAGTTATCCATTGTTCTTTTATTATGTCTCATTCATTTACATGAACTTTCAACGACACTTTGAGGGGAAATAATTGAGGATGTGTGATGTTATCATTATTTTAGCTAAATCCATGATGTTCTCCATTGGCTCAAAAAAGAAACTACAGGGGTATGAAAATTATGAAACTTACTGGAAGCAATAAACTCTGCCATTGAAATGGACAAATCATGGGGACAAGGGATAAAACAACTGCAGATAAAACACCCTGCAACAAATGGAACTAGAGTCAGGACAGATAACCAATTCAAAACAGCTACTTTGCATAAGAAATTGTCCAGAGCTGCAAATAAATATACATGCGCGCATACTCTATACATATGTGTACAAGCATGTTCATGAACAAATAATTCATCCGTGGGTTGACAAAATTATCTCCAATAACAACATTAACTTACCAGGTTTGGGCACACTACCACCACTTGTTTTTCCAGTAATACGCCTGCAACCAGTGCCAAAACCTGGAAGAAGAAGCATATATCAGACTTCCAACCACCAATCTGAAAATGCAACATGGAAGAAATGGCAATAGGATTGCCTGAACAAATGGAATAAGATTTCAACTACAATGGAGGGTTAAGCTTGAAATTGTTTCCTAACTACCTGCATAGTTTCTCATGATTCCTTTTCATAAAAACAGAAATTTTTGAAAGAAACTTAATGGTTATAATTGCTGATAAACAGTCCTAGCCTGAATCTACTGGACCAAGACTCCACCTCCATATTACACAGCAACCCTTTTCAACAATTATGCAGCGTCAAAGGAATTGATTAGAAATACAAGTGCTTGCTTAAGGATGTTACAAGTGGTGAAGCAAACAGTTGGAAAAAGATTGAACGCACAATATAGCTTCATATGCTAGGGACTTTACATTTTCCAGTGACAGAACCCGACATACAGTTGCAGTTGTCCATATTGACAGTGCCAGAGCTTCCTCAGCAGCAGCTAACTTTGCATTGACCTTTTTCACAGAATACCAAGATTAGAATATCAAGAAAGCATTTTTAATTATTTATCAAGGAACATAGTCTAATGACAATCAAAATGCTAAGAAATACCTTGGCTGCTTCGAATGAAGCTAGATAACTATTGCAAAATCCAAGGTCAGAGGTTGGAGGCCGCTTATATTCGATAGCTTGTAAATGATCAAGAGGCTGAAAAACTATCCCGTTTCCTCGTTGGGGAAGAGGCATTGCATGATAACCACAAATTATCTGTAGCAAATCATTTTTGTTTTCCTACCCAGGATCCAAGAGGTTGCGTTCAGGAAAACAAAAAAAAAAGATGGAATGGAACTCGGTATGTCACATGGGTGAACAAATGTATAAACAACAAGAACAATCATTAACTAACCTTAGCCCATTCCAATATCAAGTCATCACCAAAATCATTTTCATGATCTGGGAAAAGTTCGTCTTCATCGTCCTCTGATACCATGCTTCTAACTGAACTGTCAAAGACAAAAATATATCACTATTGTATCAAAATAACAAGTGCCTTGGAGTTGCAAGGCTTGATGGAGTTGAGACACATCAAGAACTCGACACACAGTTAACATGTGACAAATATAACGACTACCTAAATAAGGTATCAAAACTTCCAAGACGATCTAATCTGCGGCTCCTAGAGCAGGAAAACATCCCAAGTACTGGAGAAACATGACCATTTTCATCACCTCCATAAATTCTTTCTAAAGCATCACAATGGTTCTCCGGAGACAGGGAAGCATAATCATCAAAATATTGCAAATACTTCCTGCCATCCTTATCTACTTCCCTTGCTTGGCTGGAATCTGAAGCCTCACTAGCAGTAACACTTTCAGGAGATTGAGGTTCCCAAATCTTCGGTGATAAGGTTGCAATCACATCATCAGATATAATTCCAGCAGCAGCAGCAGTAAGGGCTACTGCACTGTCAACAGGTATTGCAGAAGCCATCCAATCAGCATTGTACTCTCTATCAAGACAGTCAACATTTTCATTCATTTGCCCGTGCTGTTTAGATACTGAAGGCATGCAAGCAGTGAGTGACATTTCACTAACAAACTGAGTTATCCGATTCAAACGCTCCTGTGCAATGATACTGCATCCATGTAAGTAAATGTAGTGAATTGCAGTGAAGTAACTGAACCAATGTGGAAAACATTAAATTTAGGTGTCTCCCTAGAAGTCAGTAACGACTAATTAATTGATGGAATTAATATTAACCTGTTCAACATCTCATAATGTAATTCAAAGAAAGGAACCCTCGTGAGCACACAGTAGCAGCGAGGTGCAGAAACCAAAAAACGGTAGCATCGACCAGTTGATTGAGAAAGGGGTGACTGGCTGCCTAAGATACCAGGTGGCCTTTGAACGATTTCTGTAACATGCAAGCAAACCCCATAAAGTGTATCATTGTCTGCCACCTGACCACGAGAACAGAAGGCAATTTTAAAAATTCAACCACTATTTCTATTCAAAGAACCCCATAAAAAAAAACCAGACAAATTCATAGGACAAATCAACGTCCAGCCACCAGCATTAGCAGTGAATTTTTTTCTTTGATTTCCAAACGTTTAAATCAAGATCACACAAAATACATCAAGATAACCAACTCATTTATATCCCAAAAGGTTTTCCCAATTTGGTCCTTTTTTCCCTCCAAAATGTGTTCTTCCCATCTTACCTCCTACAATTTTCTTAATTCTATTTTTTCAAAAAAGAAAAAAAAAATGAAGATGAGAATGATTCCAGCAAGTTGGGAGGTCAAGGGATTGTCTAGTAAATTTTGGAACAAGAGGGGCTAATTATTTGTTTCTTGAAAACAGAGCTACTAAATTTGATTTTTGTATTGATAGTTCAGTAGCTTGGGAGAAGGAGAATTCACAACTTAAAACTTCCATTGAGGCCAAGAGAGCATGCCAACTTGGGCTTTGCAATGGCCATAAAAGGTATGTGTGATATGTAAACAAGATAAAGAACAAAAAAGGAAAAGCTTACCTTAAGTGAAAATATGAACGAGAAATCATCTCTGCCCAAATGTTCCTGCAACAAAATGAATGGGAACGTTGTGTTTTGACTGTAAGGTTAGAGAAGTTTGAGAGAGAAATGCTTAACTAATATTAGATTTCGGGGATAGCATATAGCATTAGCATTAACTAGCAAAAACTCTACATGGAGATGACTTGCCATGGTCTTTTTTCTAAAAAATAACCCAGCTTCATTCAGCATGAACATGGACAGTATCTGTCAAAAGATGTCTCGACTAAACTAGGGAGCTGAAGAACAGAGCAACTTCTAAAGCAATGTCAATGAAGACACCAAGTAATGAGAAATTCATAACAAAGGGTGTTGAAAGCACATGAGATATCTTAAATATTCTAGACTCCTGTTTTCATTCCTATTGTGCTGCGTCTTCACAATTGTGTATGAGCATAAATTTCAATACATAAAAAGAAGTGTGGGTGAAGGAAATCGTAATAGAAATATAATCGAGAGAACAAACTGATAACAAATCACTGCTGCTGCTTATCTTGGCAGCTTCAACCTTGCAAGTGTGCGTGATTGAAGAGTGGATTCTCTAGCAAAGGAGGGAAATATATACGAGTCAATTCCATAACTAGTGGAATTGTCAAGTCAGTTTCCAGGGACTGGGAAGAATTGCACCTATGTAAAAGGTTCAATAATCATGATCTTGGTTTAAGACCATGTAGCAAACATAGAGGTGCTAGCCAGTGAATAAGTACGGTAAATAAACCGGAAGTAAAACATTGCTTTTGATGTCAAAATTAACATGGATTCAGTAATTAACTTCCAGGCCCTAGATTGTGCTATCTAGGAATCGTAGCCTCCGCTAAGTTACTCTTATCCAAACATTGTTTTTAATAGGATAGTGCAGCTCTGCAATCACACAAACTACGGGGATTTCTTGAAGAAAAGAGAACAATGCGGACGGGATGCAGTAAGTAAGGAAGCAAGCATGGAAACAGTAAGATATGCGAGGTGAGAGATGGTCTAGCATACCTGTCCATAAACAAGTTCGTTTAGTTCACTCAATGATGGAGTCCTCTCCAACAACCGTGTCTGCACCACGAAAATCCAACAGAAATGAAGAAGAAGATTAAAAAGGAGAAGATAACCAAGAAATCTGTATAGTGGGACCGCCTAGTACAGTTACAATAGAGAAAAAATATATGGATTTATAAGACTAGAAAGTGACTCCCAACCTCAGGATTGTGATGGGAACATTTGATATGTACTAGACCTTCAGCCCCCGCACAATGAACATCAATTAAATTTTTGAAGATAAAAACCGAGATCCTTGAATTACAGGTGACACAGCGAAAGTGATTAAGGGGAGAGATGGCAACTTCAATGCCCAAACAGTAACGAAGGGGGCCTAAATCTTTCATAAAGACGATGTTTTTCTTCCATTATGCATTAGAAAATTAAGTTGTGGAAGTTAGCTCCTTTCCTCTCTACACTTTAGCTACTTTATGAGACTCTGTCAGTAAAGAAAAAAAGACACTTTCCAAAACCATGTTCTTGAGTGTCTTGCAGCTCTAAGGTCATGGTTTTCTAGAGGTTGCAAACGCCCATTTGGAATTACAAACCCATTTTTAGCTCAAAACCTTTCGTTTTCCAACTCTACTACAATCCAAACACGTGCTCTTAGACAGTGGAAGATCTGATATTCTATATGCAAAGGACACATGATCAACGATAGTTGAACTTGGCTGGCTGCATTTTTGTCTATTGGTGGAATGCGACACCATGGCATCATACAACAATGATCGATTTACAAAAGAGTGAGAAAGCAAATGTTTTAATGTCATATGAGTGAGGAATAAATAGCATGTAGTCTGTGCAGTAACTTAAAATAAGCATGAACTGAAGAGCCATGTAGATTAAAAATCACAGAGACTAAAGCTTAATTCATAGATGATCCATGTGAACATCAAACCTTGACACCTCCAGGAAAACAGAAGGCAGCTAAATCCTTTGAGCGCATAGCTAATCTCTTCCCAGGAGGATATTTAAATAGTATCTGGAGCAAAAAGAAAGTAGTTAAAACATGAAAATGAGCGGCAGTAGAACAAAAGGCAAATCCCCTCTATCACAAGGACTAGAAAGCAAAATGATAATAGCTAAATCATTTTCTCAAAAAGAAGCTGCAGGGGAGCTAAATACTTGCGGCAAGCAAATCCCCTCTATCACAAGGACTAGGAAGCACAATGATAATAACTAAATCATTTTCTCAAAAAGAAGCTGCAGCGGAGCAATTCCACAAACTTAAGCAGAAGTGCCAACTACTATCTGGGTTCAATCAAGTATGAAACTGTAGCCAATGCAAAACCATATTCAAATTACTGATGTGGCAAACCTGAGGTTCCAAAGTTGGAAATGAAGGTGCACGTCGCTGCAACGAGTTGAAATCCAGCAAGCCAGACTTCTCCATATCCGACTCCCACTTCTTCTCTCTTGCAAATGCATCCTCCACTTTCTCGAGATTGGCATCCGGGTGAAGCCCCGCAACAATGAAGTGTTCAAAGAGTGATGTGGGCTCCTTATATTTTGAATGATTCTACAACATAATTAAGCACACATAATTCACTAAGTATAACAAAAAGAAAAAGGTGCAAATCTCAACATAACCACAACAGAAATCGGATGATTGTTTAGTTTAGTACCAGAGATTTAGAATTAAACTGATACCATTGGCGTTTCTGATTTGCCAAGATCTCAGGATTAAAACTCGGCATGTAACCTCGTTCCCTCGAATCACCACCCCAGCGCCAAGCATTTTGCATCCGAGTTTTCAATTTACGAAAGCTACTGCTACGTAAACTCCCCGCCCCATTTGTGAAAATTTCACTCTGGCTACGCTGCATTGACTTAAAACCAGGATCAGTTCCTGGGTAGACGCTATGCAGTGCCTCACCAGCCACCCTAAATGCCTCCTCTGATAAATGCTGCAACACCGAATAAGGCGAATGCGGACGTTCTTCTTGTGATTCACCATCTCCTTTTGTGCCCATTTTCTATCTTTTAACAACCAAGTACGTCACTTATCTTGTCATTAACCTCTCTAGATCACGCTTGTCCACCATCATCAACATACTAATACCCCAAGCCAGACGTCAAGTAACAAGCCATTTGAATCTTCCTTCCTTGAACGTTAAGATTTATGACATACGCAGCAGAGCAGGAACAAGGAAACCTGTAAAGTTGAATCGAAAAGAACAGAAATAAATCAAGAATTTATTAACCCAACGTTTGTGTACATGTTATTGAGAAAATTCAAGAAAATTAAAGAAAAAAATGTGTAACGGATGATTGGAAGATTTTGAATTCAAGGGAAAGAAGTTAAATGCAGAATTTATGAAGTGATGGTTACAAATTTTGGTAAAGATGGTTCATAACAGGCTTAATTGGCCTACCTTTGTGTTATGGATATGGAGGTGGAGAGAAAGGGTGAGGATTTTTTTGGTTAGCAGAGGGAAGGAGGGAGGGAGAGAGGTTTGCTAAAATTGGAAGGGAGAGCTGCAGGGAAGGAGAAAGGGCAGTTAGACACAAAGCGAAGGAAGGAGATGGAGTGGTAATGCTTTTTTCAAAAAAAAAAAAATCATGAGAGGGAGAGAATACAGCTTGAGTGGATGTTGATAATTTTCATTTATTGCAAAAACTACCCTCTTGCTTCAAGTATTCTATTTGGTATCCATTTGACATTGCTGTGCATTGCCATGTGTTTTTAGAGGGTGTTAATAATTATGATAATGGTTGTTTTAAAGTATTTTTTATTTAAAAATATATTAATATATTATTTTTTATTTTTATAAAATTATTTTTTGTATTAATATATTTAAAAAATAATTTTAAATAAAAAAATCAATTTTTACTCAAACCTTATTTAGAACGGCATTACTAGAAGGAGGCTTCATCAACAATAATATTAAGACCATATTTGAGGCTCTGTTTACATATATGTTTTAAAAAAAAATGAAAAAAATCAATTTTTAGTTTTTTTAAGTTTGAATATTGGGCTCGATGCTAAGAAAAAAATTCATTCTTCTAAATAGAACAAAATCAAATCAAATAGATAAAGAAGATGTGTGTTATGAAAAAATAAAATAAATTAAAAAAGAACATGAAATAAATATAAAAATTAAATACATGATTTCCAAAACCACAAAAACTTAACTACAAGAACCATATTATAACCAACTCATTTTTCAAATGCTTACGTGTCAACAGCCCTTCACATTCAAGCACGATCCAATAAAAGGTGCTTGATTGAGGAATTGCTTCAAAGAAAGGGGTGTGATTGATGAATGGAAAAACCTACAGGGCTTTTCCATAATTACCAATAACTTTGATTCCAAAATTAAAACAATAGTATTTAAAATAACTTCCAATAACGAGAAAGTGCATTTGACTTTGGACCAGCGGCGTGTCGCGTCAAGCTCATCAACCGTTGACTGCATGCGGGCTCTCGGCTCTAAACTTTACTTACTGTGTTCTTCAGCTGTAGCTTCTCCTTAGATCTAAGCCGTTAGATTTAGACTTCTGGGTCCCGCATATAATTATCTAATTGACCCATTTCACTTTCTGCTTTGGGGCGTTTATTGCACGCTCAGGTTAGAAATCTATAAAACATTAATTCCATGCAAAAGGACTATCATTTTTGTTGTTTGAACTAATTAGTAAAAGCCATAAAATATATATCCGAATAGATGAAAAAGGACTTGCATTCAAATATAAATTTTGTTGAGTAAATGTATGTTTGGTATTGTAATGTATGGTGTTTTTTATAAATATTTTTTATTTAAAAATATATTTTTAAAATTTTTAATATTAATACATTAAAATTATCGAGAATACTAAAAAAATATTATTTTGATATTTTTTTAAAATAAAACATACTTTAAAACTAATCTAAAAAAAAGTTATTATACTTTCAGACACTCATTAAATTCACTTGCAAAACATTATTTTAATTTTTTGAATTAAACTACACATATTGAATAAAAAAAAAATCAAGATAAAATACTTATCATTATGTGCATAATATAAATAAACATCTCAATAATTTTTTTATAAAAAAATCACTAAAAAATATATCTTCGGATAACCAATTTTCTCTTCAGCAAAAATACAAAAATATATGAAATTTTTATTATAATGCATTTATACAAGATCCTTGTGTAAAACAATATTGGTTTTAATTCTCAATATCTTAATCTTTCATTGTCTTTTTTCGTTTTATATTTTTTTTCTATCTTATATGTTTTTAATTATTTAAATATGAAAGGTTTTCATTGTAGCACAACATTTACTTATATTTACAAGTGATAGTTAAGTTTTTTCATCTTTCGTGATTGATAACATAACAATAAAATGAATTTAATTTTATTAATTCTCTTAGCTTTGATTATAGACTAAAAGTTGTATGGATTTCGTAATAAAAAAAGATAAATCATAAATCTTCCCCACCCAATGCAACAGTAAATCAAGAATAAAATGATTTATCTACATGAATATCTATTCTTTTAAATTAAAATATATATATATAATTTTCAGTGTGGTTTAAGAGGGTGCTTGAAAAAATAATATAAATTATAAAAAAATTAAAAATTATTTTTAATATAAAAATGTTAAAAAAATTCAAATATACATGTTAGAAACAATTTAAATTTAAAATTTTAAAAAATATAATTTCAAACACGTTCTAAGCGAAATATTAAACCTCTGGACAAAAGTTAGCGTGCACACAACGCGCGTTATTGCTGTGGACAACGTCATGAAACCAGGCATTAATAGTGGGAAAACCGTGCGAGACTGCACATGCATGCTGCCGTCCTTCTTTCTCGAGCGCTGAAATTTATTAAATTTTTGAATATTTTAAATTTGTTTTGAAAGTAACTTTGCGAGAAAGATTCTCTCTCTGCTGAAAGCTAAGCAGATTGTATAACTTTATTAATTAATTAACATGTAATATATAATATGGGATTGTTATTATTATTATTATTATGTTTCGTGACTATTATGAAAAAAAAAATTATAGGAGCATGACATAATTATTTTAGATCTCATATTTTGAAAATAAAAAATTTATTCTAATAATATATTTATTTTATTTCTTCAACCAATTATATTTTTATTTGTATAATCTCTTCTTGTTTTTGTTTTTAGAACAACAACCACACATTAACCTAAATTATCATGTAAGAATACAGGGTGTGAGAAATGAAGCTCGGAGAGAACTTTTAGCCCTGAACATTTTCTTAATTATTGATGCGCTGTGATTTTTTTATAGAAAAAAGTATTTTTAAACCACTTTATATAATAATTGAAATTAAATATTCTTCAATGATTTTAAAGAGATGTTATCTATACTGATAAGATACCTTCAAAGGAATTTAAATCATTAGTCAATTAACAAGCCTGGATATTATCTTATAAAATTTTTGGGATTGAATTTTTATTTAAAAATATATTAAAATATTTTTTTAATATTAACTTATAAAACAACAAAAAAAACATGATAAAAAACAAAATTAATTTTTTATTTTCTTTAAACACGATCCAACTACAATTTCAAACAACACATGCACATCAGGAAGACTCGGGGTTGCAGGAGGGAAAAGTGGGGAAGGGGTTTGTTGAGGATGGCATAACCAATTATCAGTGTAGACGATGTCTCCGTAGATGAGTGCCATTAGAGGGTAGGTGATACTTGGCGGGCAGTAGCTCTCGAATTTATTTTTATTTTTATTTTTTTGTCCTTTACAATTGCACCTTTTAGGAAAATAAAATAAGTTTGCAAAGCCCACAGAATTCTTTGAAAACTTAATGCCATTTGTCTCTCTTTTCTTCTTCTTCTGTTTTTTTCTTTCTGTTTTTTATGGTCGATGGACCACCTGCGGCGGTGGTCGCGGCGGTGATGCACCAACCAAAAGGCCAAGGGATGCATTTAATCCGGACCTCCGTCCCTTAAACCCATACAGAAATGCAAGGTTGTCTTGTTCAAACGCAGCAGCCCATAAATACGATAGCCGAGGGAAGAACATAAATTAATTAAAGAGAGTTTAATGCATAGGCGTAAAACCCATATCAGTTTTGTCAGATTGAAAGTTGACTTGGAATTTTAACAAATCTAGGTTTGATTTTTTTTTATTAATTTAATAAAATATTTAAATTTATAATCATTAAAGGAGTCAGTAATAATTTTCAAACATGATGGATTAACTTATAATCAAGTTCAAATCCACGACAAAATATTAATTTATTACCCGAAAGGTTTCCGATACTCTATTTTTTAATAAACCTGTCAAGCTTATACTTGCATGAAAATCAAGAGTCCCAGATCCTAAGATTTGAATGGGGATCCAAGAAATGTATTTAAAGGGTGGTTCTAGATATGTTTTAAAATATTTTTGACATTAAAATATTTAAAAATATTAATTTGAAATAAAAAAATAAAAATATTTTTTTAAAAAATATTTTTAAAACATAAAAATAAAAATAAAGATGAAAAATCTTGACCTTATAATTATGCTTGTGTAGGTTGTTTTTTTTTAAATATTTTTATTTTAAAAATTAAAATCTGTTTAGAAACTTGAATTACACTATAGCTACAATCGTGTTCCAAATAGAGCGCCACATGCTTTTTAAAAATATTTTTATTTCAAAAATACATTATAATAATTTTATTTATTTATTTTTAACTTTATAATGAGATAATGGAGTTTTACATTTCATGGACCACATTCTCCTTGCCGTTTACTTCTTATTTTTTTTTTTATTTTTTTTAGATTAACGTGGGTGTCCGGGTCGGTTTTTGCGCACCACGACTAATCCCACGGACCCTGAAGTTAACGACCATATAAGCCTCCAGTGGCTATCATATGAGCAACCAAGTACTCGAACCTAAGATCACAGAGAGAGCAAATCCCTGGATCCCAATAGTCTTTATCTTTTTAGTATGTGCTCTGCATGACTTGGATATTGATGTAAATAACAAAGAAGACAGAGTCCATCCGTGTCAATTAATTCAGTCAAATCAATGTTGTTTTACTTAAAAAAAAAATCCTCGAACTAAAATTGAAACAAAAAATCCCTTAAATTGTCGAAACATAACCATCTAGGTGGTGGCCAAGTGGTAAGGACTTGGGATCAAAGGGTTTGCTCCCTATGTGGTCTCAGGTTCGAGTCCTTGGTTGCTCATATAATGGCCACTGGAAGCTTACATGGTCGTTAACTTTAGAGCCCGTGGGATTAGTCGTGGTGCGTGAAAGCTGGCCCGAACACCCACGTTAATCTAAAAAAAAAATTGTTGAGACATGGTTAGCTGTGCTGCACTGTCTGATATGGCTCCTGTCTTCTGCCCACCACCACCCATCCTTCATGATGACATCATGCCTTGATAAATATTTGTGGGCCCCTGGGGATTTTTCCTCTTCATGACTACCAACTAGAAATCAATCAAAGCTTTTGGGGCCATGAGGAAAGCAATGTGCATATGTTTGGTAGCGGTCGGCTCATGTTGGTGTTGGCTATTGTCTAAGAATATTGTAATAATTATTTTTTAAAATATTTTTATTTAAAAATAATTTTTATTATTATTGATTTTTAAAATTTATTTTTGGTATCATCATATTAAATTAATCTAAAAATATCAATTAGAAATAAAAAAAATTATTTTTGTTTAAAATTATTTTTTGAATATAAAAATAAATAGTTTCGGAAGTATTGTTCTGATTTTTATGGCAGAGAAAACCGATGCCATTATTTTCTATCTCCACATCGGCTAGTTATATTTCTTTAATTAATGTAGATATTTTTATCAGTTCTCTAAAGTTAATTATTATATAAGTTTTTTTATGATTTTAAAATTTATAAAATTTAAATTAATAATTTTTAAAAAATAAACCAATTTGAACTATTAACCTGCACGAAAGACTCACCAGCCCACCTTCAGTGACTGCGTAAGAGGGTAACCCCAAGAGGCAAGATTTCGCGAGTCTTTTCAACTACACCTGCGACAATCCACTCACGAATCCTGCAGTCAATTTCCACGGGAGAAGATGACACCAGCATTAAGATGGCAACGTAGAACTCGAAATCATCGAGCATGAACTCCTTTCCAGGTATTTCCACCGGCACATAACTGATTTCTTGGTTCTTGGAGCTTGAACGCGAGCGAGATTGAATGGCAGAACCCATCTTGTCCTTTCGATCGATCAATTTCTTGACGCGTTAGCGACACGAGGATTGCTGGGATTTTATCACTCATAGCCATGATTAATTAGATATCATGATTGTTTTAGAGGAGATTTGAAGAGGGGGAGACTTGGTTTATACAGTGTTGTTCAGGGAACCATGTCTTTTGATCCAATCCTTACAGGATTCGGTTTACAGCATATCCTGAATCCTCAGGAAATACTAGTTTTCAGCGTATCCTGGAAGGTTTTTGTTCCTGTTTATCAAGTAATAGAAAAGGTGTTCCGGATTACTGAAGATGTTTATTTTATGTTTTAAAAATATTTAAAATACTTTTTATTTTAAATTAATTTTTTTATTAAATTATTTTAATTCTCTGCTATCAAAAATAATTTTTTTAAAATAAAAAAAATATTATTTTAATATTTTTAAATAAAAAATAATTACAATTATATTCTCACTCAAGTGTTTTAAGAATTTTTTTTGTTAAATAAAGTTTTTTAAAAAATTAATTTTTTTTAATTTAAATTATTTTTTCATTGTTATTGTTTTAATGTATTAATATTAAAAATAATTTTAAAAAATAATAATGAAAATATTGTTTTAATATATTTATAAAAAATATATTTTAAAAAAATCACCATTATAATTTTAAATAGTGAGTAATTTAGTTGCATAGCCCAAACTTAAAAAGGGCTAAACCATTGAGTTAGCGGGTTAAGGTGGTCATTTGGCTAATATTTTTCACTAAAACAAAGTAGTTTTATTTGAAGACAAAAAATATTGTTTGCCTAATTAAGTTTAAATCAAGTTTAATCAATTTAATTAAATCATCAAAAATCTAGCCGGGTGAACCAAGTTTTACTAGATTAATATCTTACCAAAATCTATATAAATCAGGTTTTAAATCTTGAATTTTTCATGTGAAATTATAAAATCAAGTAAAGTTCAATAAATATATTTTTAAGATAACGTGGATGGATACACAACCCGGCAAAATGCAAGGAAGGTCCATGTTTTTCTTTGGATATATTTTAATCAAATCCTTATGGGGAAAGGGTGAGCATAACTTATGCCTTGTGTGAAGAGGCTAGGGCATGCCTAATAAGTAATAAATCTTTCCTCCACATTAAGAAAAATATGTTGTCGAAATTAGCAATTCCTGTCGATGCTTGATCAAGTTCCCTTTTCAATGTAATTGCTTGAGTGTTGATGCATTCGCGACAAGCCTATTATCATAGTTATTATTCTTTAAATTATATTTTATTTATAAATATATTAAAATAATATATTTGTTTATTTTTAATTTTAGCATGTCAAAAAAATAAAAAAATAATTAAAAAAACTTAATTTTTTAAAAAACACAATCACAACATGATACTACATGCCACGATACTAAATGAGAAAAAACAATGCTTTTCAACTGTAATTTCAATGACATCATTAGCATGTAAATAAATAACTAGTCATTAATTGCTTGGATGTCAATGTATGATTAATTGTGTGTTTAGTATTGTGATGTAAATAATTTTTATTATGTTTATTTTTAATTTTTAATTTTAGTACATCAAAACCTTAAAAAAATACTAAAAAAAAAACATTAACGTGAAATTTTTTAAAGCCAAACACACTCCAACATAATTTCAAATAAAAAAAAAAAACAGTGACTAAGTTTCCCGTGTCCTGCCTTTTAATTTTATAGTCGTGGGTGTTTGTTGATAAAAGGAGGAGGAGGAAACAATCAAACCCATCAGACTAATATTGACCGCAAGATAGATCTTGTGGTGTTGAATGAACGTTCGAGGCCCAAGCTCAAGTATGAATGGAAGGCGTTGAGCCACCGCGGCCCATTACTAATGCATGAAAGAAAAAAGATTTAGAAACAAAATCACAATTGTAAAATTAAAGAAGGGATAAATATATTAATAATAATAATAATAATAATAATAATAATAATAATAATAATAATAATAATCAATAGCAAGGATCCCATGATGATTCAAGTAAAAATTAATCTAAACGCATATAATAGAATTATCACAATATTATTTATAATATATAGTCACATTCATAAATAAATCATTATAAAAACAAATTGAATTACCTGTATTATAAAATTCAATTATAAAAATAATTTACAATTCAAAGAGATTAAAAATCAAGAATAACAATGAAGGAATTTTTTTAAAAAATTTTGTAAATATTTTAAATAATATTTTTTATTTAACTTTCTAGTAACTAAATAATATTTTTATCATTATGCTTGAAATGTACACAACAAAAAAAATTTCCCATCAAGTCAATAACTTTATTGTCAAGAAAATATCATCATTTCTAGCTCAAAAAGAAACGTTGACTTTGAAAATATAAAAAAGACTTTGATTTTTTTTTTGACCATTCTCTGTTTCTTTTAAGAGAAAAATTAAAATCAAAACCCAACCAAGAAACGGTAACAGTGGACTGGACAAAAGCTCTCGCCTTTCCGAGCAGCACCAGAAGCTCAACCTAACTAACCACTTGCCAGGAAAAAGTCTCGTGACGCACCAAGACCGGGTGAATTACAACGTAATCCTTATAGTATAGAAAAATAATCAAAGAATCCCTATAGTTTAGAAAATATGTATTTAGTCCCTAAATTTTAAATTCACTTATATTATGGCTCTTTTGTCAATTTAGTTTTGCTTTTAGGGGATATGAGTGGTATTTTGGATATTGTTTAGGGGTGCGAGTGGAGTTTTATGTACACCCATCTCCCTTTCTTTCCAGCCTTCTTCCGGCCTTCCTCCCCTCACTCACTCTCTCCCCACCCCAAAAATAATAAAAATAAAAATCAGACTCTCACTCTCTATTTTTCAATCCCTCTACACTTGAATTGGGGGTTTCTAGATTTTGATCAGCACATGGTAAACGTCAAGTCGTTTACCCAAAAAACCCTCAATTCTGCTGTAATTTACAATGGATTCAAATTCTGTTGTGTTCGACATCAGCTCAGACGAAGAGCCGGCGATTGAAGAGCCCAAGGAGTTCGACGACGATTGTAACTGGTTGACGGAGCTGTTACGGACCGTTGACAAGGAGAAGGATGATTCTGATGAGGTTGTGATTGTCGGGGAGTATAATCCGCCGAAACCTAAGTCTAAGTCAAAGTCGTCGAATCAGGTGGCGGATATTAAGTTTGTTCTCGATGGTGACGATGATGACTGCGTTGTGTTGGGCGGTGATCCTGATAAGCCGGTTTCTGCTGTTGATGATGTCTGCCAGAACGACACCGATAGTTCCGACGACGGTGATGATGTTCTTGTTGTTGCTGAAAAAGGCCAGGTAATTCCTTTCATTTTTTTAATATGTGTGTAAATAAGATGGATTTTTTATGTTAGGGTTCTTGTGTGTTTGAGAGTAATATAATTATGTGGTTTTGTTGGCGACGAATGGTGTAATTATTGTGTGTAGGAAATTGTTGTTGATTCTGTGTTGCAGTAGTGTGAAGGTGGAGGATGAGAAATTGAGACGAGTAAGGGGATATGAAAGTGCAACCCCGCTGGCGATTTTACCATCAATTTGTTGTTTTTGACTGATGGTTTGTGCTGTATTCATTAAATGTTGGGATGATTATTGTTCTGTTGGAGGTGAAGGATTAGGGCTGGATTCCTTCAAGGAAGGTGAAAGAAAGGAAATTAAAATACATGAGCTATGGTGAAAGCTTCTCGAGCCTGTCATAAGGGAGCTTCTAAACTGATTATTTGGGACTGCCTCACCGTTACTTAATGTGATAAGGGGTTTAATTGAGAAAATTACATTTCTTAAAGGTTGAGCATTTGGTTTTGGTTATGAGATTATTCATGGAATCTTGGTTCATTTTGTTCATGATATTCACTCCTGTGTCACATGCAATGCAAGTTGTGTGAATCATTTAGGGACTTGGTTGGAAGTTACTTCTGGCCACTATATGTTCGGGTTCGTTCCCTGAATTTGTGTTCATTTTTAACATGTGAGATGTTTGTTAACAGACTTGTAAACTACCCTTGGTGGGTGTCTTTTTAGTCTGTTTGTTGCTCATGTATTACTAGGCCTGACTTGTTCCTGGAGTTGTAATTTGATGTAAGACAGTCAATTTAACAAGAGGAATTATTCTTCAGGTGAGCTGCTTTGTGAATAGTATTTATTAGTAGCATCTGAAAAGGTCATTGAAATTTCTTAGGCTGCACAATTGTGTGATCCTGCTGGCTTCCCGTGCAGCATTAGAACTGTGCTGCACACTTACAAACAGAGGTTTAAAGCCTGTAATTTATGTTGATTTAGCTTGCATTCATTCATTGAAAAATAAAGTATTGCGCTCACTTCTGCACATACGTGGGATAAATAGTTGTAAAGCTTAAATGCTCAGAAAAATAAGAGCTTTCAGGCTATCGGATTGCCTACGACTATATATTAAAACTCTTAGAATGTAGATAACCTCAAGCTAGGACTCAATGGTGGAAATCCAACTCAACATTAAGCCTGGAAATTATTACCAAAATCAAGACTTGTGAATGAAGAGAACATAAATCAATGAAATCAATTTCTTCCTAACCTAATTAAATGTGAAAATATGGTGTAAATCTGCTGATATGGACTTTGAAAACTCTTTAGCAGGCCTTCATCTGCTTGATAGAAGAACTCTATATGTTGTGCATAATCCATGGATTTTTACTATTCCCTGTTAAACCATCAAAATGTGCCTGCTTGCAGTCTGATAATCTCTTTATTTTGGTAGCCCTAAATCCCATTTTTTCCCTTGTTTGGGAACGAAGCTGTTGGTACTATTTCTCTGATGCTTACCTTCCTTTTTGCAGGTTGCATGTCGAGACTACCCTCATCCAAGACATCTTTGTGTTGAATTTCCTTTTGGTTCTACTCCACATCCAAGACATTGTCACCTGGCAAGTTTGCTCTAAACTCTTCTGTAAAAGCCAAACATCAACTCTTTATAGTCAATACTTGCATTCTGCTATTCTGATTTCTGTGTTTCATGACATGCAGTGCTACTGTTACGTTTGTGACTCACTTGCACCATGTGTGCACTGGGGTACAGGTGTCTCTACTATTGACCATTGTCATGCCACTGATAAGCAGGAGATGTGGAAAAATCAGCGTAAAATTTATAGAACAGGGAAAGATGCTCCAGTTCCAGTTCCAAAACTTCCTGACGTTACTGTTCCAATGGCCTTGCCCCTACATAACCATTTAGGATCTCTAGATATTGTACCGCATAATCAGTCCTTAACACACAATCCTATGCTGCAGAATCAGGCTTCCAGGACACATAGGATCTGTTCTTGCTCCTCCTCCAACATGGTCATCATCAGAAACCGTAGAAGTCATCAACCAGGATGTGTTCTAGGCAGAAAATCTCTCTCAGTTTCACAACAAGCACTTGGTGTGCGTACTGATGTTCAACGGGATAGACATCCTAATGCCTTAGGTCAGCGATTTGTCTCTTCTAGTACAATGTATAAAAGGCCAGGACTAGTTGCGCATGCTTTGGGTACAAACGATCCCACGCTTGTATCATTGAACATGAATTATGCTCCTGCTTCAGGATATGCAAGGAATGTTGCTCCTCTGGCTACATCAAACAAAAATCCCTCTAGTTTGCATTATGTTTTAGGCAGTGCAAATTTTGAATCACAGACATACCAGAGCTCCCCCCAGCCCAACATGGGCAGTGTCATTGTAAATACCGTGCCTTTGAGATCTGAAGCAGGCTGTCAAGCTACCCTGCAGTCAAACGATGGCCAAAGTCTTTATCAGCTTGGGAATCAAGGTGAAAATGATGCGGATTCGTTTTTCTCTGATTTTGACTTTTGTCAAGTTAACAACTCAAGTCAAAGTGATCAGGGAGCTTCTATTGAAAATATTATTCATGGCACAGTTTCCAACAATGAGCCATCAACTGTTAAGCTGTTAAATTCTCAGTTTTCTGAAATTGAAAGTGCTCAATTCCACTACAAGGATCATGAGCTTGTTGATAGCTTTTTTTTAAACCAAGCTGTTCCAGTGGTTTCAGATGGTTTTGTGCCTCATGATCTGAATGGCTTTTCTCCTGAACGACCTGCTATTGAAACAGGTATGCTTTATTTTGATGAAAATTTTTGGAATGATCCGACACATGTCTAGCCATGGCCACCGCTTGTCTTAAGAAAATAAGCATAGATGATTGTTGCCGCTAATGCTTCACTAAATAAACATAATAGCTGTTATTTTTAAGCTGATTGTGTAAAGTCCTTGACAAAAATTGTAAAAAGTTTATGCAACCAGTAATGCCTTTTTGAGGCTGGCTGTTATGTTTTCTTGTATTTATGAATCCAAATGTTAGATGAACAACTCCGCACATTTTCTGTCACTCTTTTCCACTGGAACCTCTATGTTGGCCTCCATTTCCATCCATCCATTTTCTGCAATTCACGCAAGTCCAAGAGCTGGCCGTCCATCTTTCTTCAGTAGGCTATTTGCAGAACGCTAGAAGTATTGATGTTGCAATGTGATGAATGGTTATCAATGCTCGGCTGTTGGTAACCATTGATCCAGATGCAGGTGCTGTTAAGAAAGGTCCGATATGCACAGGGCTGGGTCATGTGATAGTGTATGGCCACAGCTGGGTCAAGTATCAGTCTGTTGAGAGCCAGAAATGGTCTTTTATTTCCATAATCTGCTGTTGGTCACCAATGGTCGTCACGAGATGATTGTCATGTCTGAGACTCCGCTGACAGTGATAATCCCCTGTAGCATATTTTATTTTACTGGAAAAGAACGTAGCCTTATTAGTTATGAAGAAGCACTATGTTCTATGGTTGGTTCCATTTTATCGGCCTGAGAATTTTCACCAGCATTTCCTGAAACATTATGATCGTCTTGCCTGAAACCATGGATGGACTTGAACGAGGTCCTGACTGTTTTTCTGGATATGATGATGGACTTAATCGAGGTCCTCACTATTTTCTTGGTTTGAAGGGTAACTTGAGACAATTTAATTTGTTTGTATTTTTGTTTTTTATTTGATTATTTAAAAAAAATTAATATTAAGTTAAACGAGCATTGAGTGTTGCAGATTGAGTGTTAGTTTTTTTCATGAGATTATTATAGTTTTATGATTAAGATTGTGGATTTGATAAGTTAATTTTAAAAGAAATGTTTTGAAATTTTTTTATGTAAATTATATTTGTAATAATTATTTGAGTAGAATTAAAAAAAAAAATAACTGAAAAACATATTATTAACATCTTACCTGCAGTTTTAGTGCCAAATAATAATCTAGTATTTACTAAATGTGCAAAATCTAATTTGGATAAAAAAAAAAAACTGAAAGAAATCTGTGTCCCATAAGCTGCCATGGTTTAAATGATGAAAAGCAAGGACTTTTTCCTTCCATAATTGGGTCAAATTTAATTTATTTTCTATACATTAATTATTTAAACAAACTATATTTGTAATTTTCATATAAAAAAATAACAATTCATTGCAGTAAAATCTTAAAACCATTGGTGTTAAAATCTGTACTTAGATTTCTTTCAAACCAACCATCTACTAAAATTTAAGTGATTTATCTGCAATCTGATTAACTCATTTATATATATATATATATATATATAATCCAAATTAATTTGTTAATCCTGACTTTAATCAGGTTTAATTCCATACCAAGTCAGATAATTACGCTAAAAAAGGAGGTACTGTTACTCTACTATAGACATTTGATTAGAGATATTTTGACTCGAGTGAGTCCATTGCAGATTAAAAAAAGTAATTATTGCAATTGAATAATACTAAATATTAAGGAATATAATAATAAAAAAACTTCAATAATGCTCATATAACATGAATTAGTAAAATCTATTCATAGATTCCGAATTAAGATCTTTGGAAGTTTTTTATTATCTTTTTTTTTTTTGTATTTTCACTATATACTTCTTATTTATTTATATTCAATAATAAATAAAGCTACTGGAACACCTCGTCGGTCTCAGCTTCCGAAGCTTCATGAAAATCTCCGTACTGGCTGCGTGCGTGTCTGGTAGTCTAAAGAAGAGAAGTCCATAACACTGGACTCCTTCTGTAAACCACGAGACAAAAACACAAACACCTTTCGTGTTTCAAGAAACGCCGACGGTTGCTGCCTCTTCTACTCATCAGTAGTCTGTGTCTTTCCTTCTCTGTGTGTCGTAAACAGCAATTAGGGAAATGGCGCTGTGGATGGAAGCAGGGTCAGAACCCAAAACCGAGAGCGAGATTGCTGACCTCCTAGCCATCTCCGCTCTTAAACACTCTACTGCTCTTGAACTTAAGGTAATTATTTATTAATTTATCTCTTCTTCATCTTTTTCAAGAATTACTGCTATTATTTTTATTTCCGTTCAGATTCTTGAATGCCCGTGATTTTTCTTTTTGAAGGAGAAAGGTAACGAATATGTGAAGATGGGTAAGAAGCATTACTCTGATGCTATCGAATGCTACACGAGGGCGATAAACCAGGAAGCTCTTAGCGATTCTGACAACTCAATCGTCTATTCCAATAGAGCCCATGTGAATCTACTACTCGGAAATTACCGGCGAGCTCTTACAGATGCTCAGGAGGCTATTAAGCTTTGCCCCACCAACGTTAAGGTAGTTTTATATTTGTTGTTGTTGTTATTTTTTTTTATCTCAAGTCCTTCCTTAGCTTGCTTTATTTTCTGGAAATTGCTTTGATGTTCTGGTCTGCTGTGAATCATATGGTTTAATTACTAGGCAATGTATCGAGCTGCCAAGGCATCTCTGTCATTGAGTTTGTTTGTGGAGGCAAAATCTTTTAGTGAAAATGGACTCGAGCTAGACCCAGATAACGAAGAACTGAAAAAGCTTGCCAAGCAGATAAATTTAGTGAAGATGGAACATGATAAACGTGAGGCTGAAGTTTCAAAGGCTGTGTCAGAGGCTAAGGTTCCATTTTTGAACTTTTAGAATGAATGATGAGCTGTAAACGATAGGTAACAATCTTTTCTCTACTTCAAATGTTCAGGACCTACTTTCTGCCATTGAAGATAGAGGGTTGAAGGTGGGGAAGGCAATGTTTGGAGAACTTGTTGGATTGAGGAAACCAGTACTTGATAAAAATAAAATGCTTCATTGGCCGCTTCTTCTTCTGTATGGAGAGGTTATGTCCAGTGACTTCATTGAAGACTTCTGTGAAACAGACATGTTTTCGGCCCATCTTGACATGATATCCATTTTATTAGCATTCTTTGTTTTTATTACCATATGTCCTATTAATTTGCATTTAATGTTCCCTGGCCTTATGTGTGTGTGTGTGTGTGTGTGTGTGTACTGCATTATATGATATCCTTAGCTTTCAAACATGTTCTCAGAAAGTTGTCCGCCATTGCCATGGGATACGGAAAACAATTATACCCGTGAAGCTGTTGAATTATACTATGAGGTAAGCTCTTTCTAGTCATAGCAATGCTCACAAATCATCTCACATGTTATTCGACATTGCAGTGTTCTATCAAGAGATTTAATCATGATCCTCTTGCTATTGTGCTGTGTGCAGAACAATCTTATGTATTAGGGCTTGCTAATATTGTGTTTGTTTTGTGTGCGTATCTGGAGATAAGGCTGCATATATTTTTAAACTGCTAATTATTTTCAAACATGATATACCCCTTAGGCGTTTTGAGTGCTACATACTCATTACTTTGAAGTAATGTCCAGATCATAATGATTTAGAGATGATTATCTGTCCGAAAGTTCTTATACATCAGACTGACAATATGATATAGCAGTGGGTTGCATATGTAGCTTTGGTGATGACTCTTTACTTCATTTCTAATTACTGCTCTTCATTCAACAGGCTGGTTCTGGAGTTCCTTTATCCAAGAAAAAAATTCTTCATTATCTACTAGATGGGACCTCTGGTGCCAATGTGGAGTGTGTTGATGAAGAGAAGGACGCCATTGAAAGTCATGGTTCAGGTATCATAAAGTTTTCTAATATTCCCTTATGAAGACTGTTCTTTTCAAGCAAGTTTGATCACTTGATTTTGGTTCCACTTTCCAAGGAGAAGGGGATTGCAGCCACTTTATACCTGCTGTATTTTGTTGTTTGCTGTTGCTTCTTGCTTATCAGTTCCATGTATGCTGTAGACTGATAACTTCTGGTATGCCAAAACTGAGGTCTTCAGTTGGGGGTTGGGATCAACTGACTTGTACCAACAGCTATCATTTAGCGGTTTGTTCCTTCTGTCCTTGATGAATAGGAGGGCCTCTGTTAAGCATGTGGATTGTGTTCTTTAGTTTCTAACATTCTTGGTTATGATTCCCTAATGATCATATTCACTGAACCAAATCGAATGGAATGACGTGTCACCCTGTCATCAATGTTGGCCAAATAAGAATAGTTTCCTTTAAATTCGTGCTAGCCAGCTGCATTATGTTGACTCTGTCACAGAATTTGTCAGAAACCATTTTATTGTAAGAATTAAGGAATAGTTATCTTTAGAAACATGCTAATCAAGTGGATTATGTTGACCACAACCATTTTATTGGAGGAATTAAAGAATGATGCCTTGAAATGTTGAATACTGTGATACTAGATAAGTTATTAGGCGCACCTGCTTCTCCAATGGCTTCATTCTCTAATTTCAAGTTTCCATGCCTTGAAACATGCTTATTTTGCTAAGACTGATGATATAGGTTGATGTGTTATTATTTAATTAGTTTGGTCCACATTCACAATTGTTAGGTAGCCAAAACTAAGGAGGTTGAAATCAAAGAACCTCTGCTATATAATCAAAGAACATGTGCTATATACTTGCCAGAGGAAGTACTAACTGTCAAGGAGTGAAAACTACGAGGAACTAGCTAACTACTGGTGTTGGTACAAGTCAAGTTTCTTTTGACCATTTATTTCGCATCAACATGGATTGTTTTATGTATTACCCAGGTGAATGTATCTAAACTTCTTCTGTTTAACTTTCCAGGAAAGGGCTCTTCAAAATGGGTAAAAGTAAATGAAAGGAGAATGCTTTGTGATGTTTTGAAAGAACCTGACTTCATAATCTCTGGGATCCCAGGTCTGCGTTATGTTCTTGACAATTTTTGTGTGCATAAGTTCAGCCATTTTATTTCCATTTCGTTTTATTTCTCTCCATTCAATTGTGATACGTGCAGTTTTTTATGTCGTTTCAACACGCTCGAGCTTCTATAAAGAGTTCAAAGCTGGCAAGTGGTCTCTTCCACCATGAGCAAGTTGTGTCTGGACGGTGACTAGTGACACTGGTTTTCGAAGGTTGTTGACATCCACTAATGAGTCAAAGCAAACTACCTCGATGGCACCTAGTACCAGCCACAATTTCATTGTTAAGGATTGCAGATGTAAACCAACCATAAAAGTATCACTGCGGTCAGCAGCCCCAATACCGTGTCTGGAAAAACAAGGGTGTGTCATGTATCAACTGTTCAGGCTATCATGCTGCTTAAATTTTCTCATATCAAGAACCATTGAAATTGATTACTTACTGCTTATTTTATATGGATAGCCAGAGCTGAAAGCGCTTGAAAGATATGTAATGAGGCTCCTGTAGCCCAACGTTTGCTAGTCCACTGTTGTTACACCATTTGCAATTGTTATTTATCAATATATTGACCCAAATCTTCTGTGTTTTTTCTCTCCCTTTAATGCAACTCCAACCAATTAAGTTCCTTGGGGAAAAAATAGAAAATCTTGCCTTTTTTTTGTGACATCCTGTACCCTTCCAAATTCTTCTGAACTTTTCTTAAAAAAGAATCTAGTGGTGGCAAATCAGGCATTATCTTTGATACTTGATTTTCATAGTGACATGCGCCAAGATCCTCCTGCAGTCGAAGAAGGAATAAAGGGAAGTCGGTTACAAAGTCGAGTCTACGAGTATTTGTGTCAAAATGATATTCTATTCAACCCTTGGATCTCCTTGGAATCTCCCTCAACCCATGAATCTCTCTATCTTTCCTTTATAAAACAAACCCTACATCTTCCATTGAAGCACGCACATAGCCATTTTTCTTCCCTTTTTTTTACCCTTTCTATTTACAATGGCAGCTCTAACTTGCTCTGCCTCTGACCTCCACTCCTTACTAGGTGGTGCTGCCAATGCCACGGCAGCTGCTGAGTACATTTGTACTCGCTTTGTTGCGGTTTCAGACCATTTTGTTGACACAGCCTATGCTATTGACAACACTTACCTTCTTTTCTCTGCCTACCTTGTCTTTGCCATGCAACTTGGCTTTGCCATGTTGTGTGCTGGGTCTGTACGTGCCAAAAATACCATGAACATTATGCTAACCAATGTTCTTGATGCTGCAACTGGTGGCCTTTTTTATTACCTTTTTGGTTTTGCCTTTGCCTTTGGGAGCCCTTCCAATGGATTCATTGGCAAGCAGTTCTTTGGCCTTGAAAGTTTCCCATCACCTTCTTTCGACTATGGCTACTTTCTTTATCAGTGGGCTTTTGCCATTGCAGCTGCTGGGATCACTAGTGGATCCATTGCTGAAAGAACACAATTTGTTTCATATTTGATATACTCCTCATTCTTGACTGGTTTGGTTTATCCTATTGTCTCTCATTGGTTCTGGTCAGCTGACGGTTGGGCTAGTGCTGGTAGAGCTGATGGTAATCTTTTATTTGGATCTGGGGTCATTGATTTTGCTGGTTCTGGTGTTGTGCATATGGTTGGAGGTATTGCAGGGCTCTGGGGTGCTCTCATTGAAGGCCCTCGAATGGGCAGATTCGATCATGAAGGCAAGTCGATGGTTCTCTGTGGACATAGTGGTACATTGGTTGTTTTAGGCACATTCCTGTTGTGGTTCGGGTGGTATGGTTTCAATCCAGGTTCATTTCTCAACATCCTAAGAACTTATGGAGGTGTTGGTTCTTATTATGGCCAATGGAGTGCTATTGGTAGAACAGCCGTGACAACAACACTTGCAGGGAGCTCTGCTGCACTAACCACTCTCTTTGGTAAACGCGTGCTTGCTGGAAACTGGAATGTGACTGATGTCTGCAATGGTTTGCTTGGTGGCTTTGCAGCAATCACCTCTGGATGCTCGGTTGTAGATCCATGGGCAGCGATCGTTTGTGGATTTGTTGCAGCTTGGGTCCTAATTGGCTGCAACAAGCTGGCAGATAAATTCCATTATGATGATCCTTTGGAGGCAGCACAACTTCATGGAGGGTGTGGTGCATGGGGTATTATCTTCACTGCATTGTTTGCAAAGGAAACATATGTCAACGAGATTTATAGTGGGAAACCAGGGAGGCCATATGGACTGCTTATGGGAGGTGGTGGAAGGCTCTTGGCAGCACACATGGTCCATATTTTGGTGATCACAGGATGGGTGAGTGTGACAATGGGAACATTGTTCTGGATACTGCACGAATTCAAGCTTCTGAGGATCTCAGCGGACGAGGAGATGGCAGGAATGGATTTGACAAGCCATGGTGGATTGGCATATGCATATTGTGATGAACATGATGATGCAATGCAGAAGAAATCATTTATGATGACAAAGGTGGATCCCTAGGTTGTTTGATTTAGTTTCAGGAACTGCATTTGATCTTTAGTCTTCTTAATCTGTTCCTTTTCGTTGTCTTAGCCTGCCTGTCTAGACTAGGAACCAATGAATTAACTCAAGGAATTTGGATGGATGATGAATTCCTTTGAGAAATCAGTATTGGAATCTTAAAAATCCGGATTTTATTGCTTCATTATTTCTTTCTAAGATGGATTATGCTTTAGATTATGAAAATGCTTCCCCTACAATGACATCATCAAGTGTCTTTCCTCGATCAACAAAAGGCATCAACAAGTTAGCAGTCGCATGTAGGTGTGGCTTTCTCTTGACACTTCAAATTTATATGAAGGATCTCATGATGATTACATCAAGATTTGGTCAACGTCTTCAAAATTTCTGCTGCCTGGGATTTTTGGAAAAGATTTCCCACAACAAGAACTATAAAATAGCAACCTCCTGAAGAAGGCAAGGCAATGCATGGCCTGGCATGGCGGCACCTGCTAATTGCAACAACTGTTCAAACCATTCAAGCACCAACACAAGCATTCTATTTACTGAGATAATAACCAAATACAGATGAGAAGGGACATCTCAAATCCTCCTATTTTATTCGAAATCTATATTAATTGTATAAAGCAATTGAAATGCTATTTTTAAGTTCTAACTCCACCCACGCATGTTAAGTAGAATTGCCCTGAAATCAACTCCACCGAAACAATGTGCAATCATGTCCAAAGACTTTCCACTTCCCACTGCTAATCTTCATCTTTCTCAGACAACACCTAGCTGCTTTTTTACTTCGTCTTCATGATCAGTATACACGTAAGCAAGCCCACCATGGCTTGTCAAGTCCATTCCTGCCATCTCTTCTTCTGCTGAGATCCTCAAAAGCTTCAGCTTATGCAGAACAAAAAACACTGTCCCCATAGTGACACTCACCCAAGCCACAATCACCAAAATCTGCACTATATGTGCAGCTAAGAGCCTGGCGCCACCTCCCATAAACAGCCCATATGGCCTCCCTGGTTGACCTGGATAAACCTCATTAACATAGGCCTCCTTTGCAAACAATGCAGTAAATATAATCCCCCAAGAACCACACCCTCCATGAAGTTGTGTTGCCTCCAAGGGATCATCATAATGGAACTTCTCAGCCAACTTGTTGCACCCAATAAGAACCCAAGCAGAGACAAAACCACAAAGAACTGCAGCCCATGGATCGACAACGGAGCACCCACCAGTTATGGCAGCAAACCCACCAAGCAAGCCATTGCAAACATCAGTAACATTCCAGTGACCAGCTAGCAACCTCTTGCCAAATAGAGTGGTCAGTGCAGCTGTGCAGCCTGCTAGAGTTGTGGTCGCAGCAGTTCTACCAATAGCACTCCATTGTCCATAATAAGAACCACTTTCATAACTTTTCGAGATGTTGATAAAAGAACCAGGATTGAATCCATACCAACCAAACCACAACAAGAAAGTACCTAAAACAACCAATGTGCCACTGTGTCCACGGAGAGTAACAGCACGACCAGCATGATCAAACCGGCCGATACGGGGACCTTCAATGAAGGCACCCCACAAACCAGCAACAGCACCAACCAAATGGACCACACCAGAACCAGCAAAATCAATAACACCAGAACCAAACAAGAGATTTTCTGCTCTTGCAGGGCTGGCCCAGCCATCCGCGGACCAGAACCAATGTGAGACGATAGGATAAACCAAACCAGTCAACAAAGAAGAATATACCAAATAAGCAACAAACTGAGTTCTTTCTGCTATAGAACCACTTGTGATTCCTGCTACTGCTATAGCAAAAGCCCACTGATACAGGAAATAACTATAATCAAAAGATGGCGATGGGAACTTGCCCAAGCCAAAGAAGTGTTGGCCAATGAATCCATTTGATGGTGAGCCAAAAGCAAGAGCAAAACCAAAAGTATAGTAAAACAGACCACCGGCTGCAGCGTCAAGAACATTCGTCAGCATGATGTTCATCGTGTTCTTTGCTCGGACAGAACCAGCACAGAGCATGGCAAAGCCAAGCTGCATTGCAAAAACCAAGTACGCAGAAAAAAGAAGGTACGTGCTATCCACTGCGTATCCTGTATCAACGAATTTGTTTGAGATAGCCTCAAAACGGCCACAAATGAACTCAGCAGCAGCCGTGGCATTGGCACCATCGCCCAGAAGGGGATTGAGGTCAGAAGCTGAGCATGATAGAGGCGATGATGCCATTGAAAGGTGATGTAAGTTCTCTCAGTGCTTCTGCCAAAAGGTTTGTCGATGATGCATGGTGGGGTTGGTGACTAAATATAAGCAGGAAGGGAAGGACCATGGAAAGAATCTGATGGTGGGGACTTGCTGTCTATGGTATCCGGATATTCATGGCAAACTATGGGTGGCTATTTGTTAGCCGTTGACTGTACATTCTTTTTGGCTAAATGAAGCCTGAGCTCTATTTCTGGCTCCTGGAAACGATAGAAATGAGCTGTATCCTCTGCTAATTCCCAATTTTAATGGTCAACAACATAAACATATGATAATAAAAATTATAAATATAAGGTTATAGTTGGGCTTGTCTTCTTTCTTTACATCTAGGTTCGAGTCTTACCATGCACACTTATCACTACTGCGGTGCCTTACTTGTTCACTGGGCTTACAAGATGTTTAGTAGGCTGTATGGATTAATTGTGATGCGCGTAAGTTGACCCAAACACCTCACGTAAATCAACAAAAAAAATTATAAATATATAAGTGAACTTTAAATTAGGAGAATAGAAGATACGAAGATACAGAGGAAGAATAAAAAAGAATAACATGATTTCATATTTTTCTATAACTAAATATATTTGTATCTTTTGTTTTGTTTTTTTTTAAATATTAACTGATTAATTTTTTAAAAAGATTATGATTTAATAACTAGTGTGTATTTTTATTTTTATTTTTTCTTACCATATTTTTTTATACTTAGTGTTGGTTTACATCTCCTAGATGTTATGGGTTGAATTAAAAAATATTTAAATATATAAAAAGAACAATCAAGCTAAAGAGAAATATTTGATATTATCATTAAATCATATTTAACGAGTTAAATTTTAAAATTTTCAATTTAAATCCTTGTCGAATTCATACTTTTAATTTATATAAAATTTATTTTAATGTGATCCAGTTTGTTTAGTGGGTTTAAAAATAAATAAAAATCAAAGAAAAAAATATGTTTAAAGGTAATGTGACAAGCATTAAAAGGGATTTGATTTTTTTTAATATTAAAATAATAATATATTAAATAAATTCTAATCAATTTAAGTTAACTTATCAAATTTATAATCTGAATTATAGATTTAAATAGGTTCAATACTATTTTTTTATTTTAATTATATGATAAAAATAAAAATTAATCCAAAATCAATCCAATATTAAAGATTAAAATTAAAAAATAAAAATAAAAAACTCATAAAAAACATAATGTTAAAGGTTTTTCTTAAAAAAAAAAAAGTCAAGCCAAGCATGCTATTGGATTAGGCAATTTAAATAACTCATAAAAGATGGTTTTACTTTTTAAAAAATAATTAAAATTAATATATTTTTTAAATTGATTGTGGATTATATTGTTTTAATAATATTTTTTATTTTAATTATTTAATAAAAAAAATAAAAATTGATTCAAAAATAATATAATATTAAAATAATTAAAAAAAAACTCAATGTTAAAGACGCAAAGCCTTAAAAAATTCAAGATTTGTAGGCCTAGATAAAGCCTGCACTCATAGACAATATTAATTTTATATAAGGGATTGAAGATAAAAAAAACTCAATAAATATCATTAAATTCTTTTTAAATTATCTAATAACTTTAAAATGCTTAAAAAAAAGTAAAATTAACTTAATTTAAAAAAAATCAAAACAAAACATAATTTTTTACACATATTTATGAAAAAAACTTATAATTATTAAACTTCTTTTCATCGAATAAAATTTATTATCAATAAACTTGATAATTTTTATCATTGGTATCACAATAACCAATTATTTTCTCACTATTCATTATTATTGGCAACATTATCTCTCCTCTTTTTAACCTAAAAAATAAAAAATAAATAAAATAAAATTTTAAACTAAAATAAAATTTTCATGAAGTTAGGATGAATCATATATTCTCTTCATGTTTTTATTTGGGTTTGACGTCATATAATTAGACCTAAAATAATGCAATTGAAAGGGAAAAAAAATGCAGAAGGTTTAGTGTTCATATGAACAATGGCTGACTTTTAAATTTGAGGTGAGTTATGCATTTTTTTTCATGTTTTAATTTGGAGTTTAATCTCAAATAATTAGACCATAAACTAATAAAAATCTAAAAAATGAAAATAAAAAAAGGTTGAAGGTCCACCTTCATATAAACAATAAAAAATCTTGGAGAATTAATAGAATCTAGAGAGAATTTTATTTCAAAATCATAATAATCTAACGATTTATGCGTATTCTTGAATTTATTATTATTATTATATGTTTACCATTAATCATGTAGTTTGTGTTGATTTTTTTTATATGTAATCAAGAAATGCATAATTATTATACCATAATTATATTTATCATTTCCATTTAAAAAATCGAGAAATTGAATCGCGGCACCATTGTCGATTTCTCATCTGGCTTTCTATAATTGCAGGATTCACTTGTTGGGGGGGACGGCCATTGATTCCACAAATACATCTTGGGAAAAGGAACCCTAATTTATTTTAAAGGGGCAAGAGTCTGCGCGCAGATGGGATTCCATGCATCTTGGTTCTTGACAGAGAAGGTAAATTAATTATTTAATCGGTGTTTTCGGTTCCAGAATTAGTCATTAATTGACTTCCTAGCAGCAATTACAGTCCATTGCCAGCCTGTAATTAGCATTTTGGTTGCACAATTAGCCATAAATTTACTACTTACAGTTCATTGCCACCCTAAATTTATACTGACTGCTTGGCCTAAATTCAATGGGAACCGAATTGAATTTAAGGTTTCATGTATAAATGATTTTTACTTGGAAATATTTTAAAATATTTTTTTATATTTATTTAATTTTTTAATATTAATATGTCAAAATCATCCAAAAAATATTTTAGAAAACATCAATTTGATATTTTTAAAATAAAAAAATATTTTTAAAAACAAAAATTACCGCATTTTCAAACACTTATATCTATTTGCTGGGATATATCTCGTAATTAAATGCCAAACCTTTGGAGATATTTGAAGGGACCAAGTAAATTTAGGATATAAATAAAGTTACGTAGCCGGAGTAATAGAGATGGATACATGAAATAAAGAAATTTTTGAAACAATTTTAAAATGATTTTTTATCATTTCAAAACAAAATTAAATAAATAAAAGACATATTCTCATTGTCCTAATTATTATGTTATTTCTGAACACTAACTAAATACCTTTAAAGAAGATTCCATTAACGCCTGATTCTTGAGATAGGATACACTGCTAGCTGATGGAGTGCACTGCATGGCAATCCCGAATGCTCGCCGGACTTTTGTGTGTTTGGAATTATGGTTTAAAAGTGTTCTTTATCATATAGTTTATTGTTTTTAAAAATATATGAAAATTATTTTTTTTATTTTTTATTTTTACCATAAACACGTAAAAATCATTAATTTAATATTTTTTCAAGTCAAATATATTTTTAAAAAACACAAGTTATCCCAAAAACAATCTGGTTCACAAGGTCAGATTTCCATGTCTTGAAAACTGGATCAATTAATAGGTTTAGTGGAGGATTCATCTATCACCTTCGGAGGTTAGTTTCACAATTTTCGTCTTCTCCTCGTGTTGTTCATAAATCTTGAGTTGCGAATGAGTATCCATTCACTTCAAAAACTGCACGACAATCTCTCCTGCCATAGCCTCACTCCATTGGAACAGGTTCTGGTTGCTCATGTCTTCACCAGCATGCCTGCTGAAAGGATTTTTATGCGCTATGGGATGGTAGGAAGTGAAACTGCAAGTAGTTCCATTAGCACCAAGCCTCTGTCGACTAGGTTAGTGCTAGATGCCGAAGGATGTTAACCATTAACTAGTGTAAATATACATACGCACAACATACCATTATCCAGGAGCCATAATTATTTCCGGAAAAGAATCAGTCCTTCCATCAGACAATTCAAAAGGTCGGACCAACACACAGATGCTTCAGCTATCATCATATTGTGACATTGCAATAAGTAACACAGATATTCATTTAACACAAACACAGCAAACATACCATCCTCATCCATGCAAAACCTCAAGATTCCATCAACATTTCAATAAGTTACAGCACCACCTTTCATACAAGAGCTTATAAGTACATTGTGCACACGATTCTTATTTGATGCATAAAATCCTTGTGCCGAAAAGGTTTTTCTCTTTTCCATTCAACCATAAAGAAAAGAAGGCAACAGCACGCACATCGCATTCCCTATAAAATAAGGCAGGCAGGCCATGAAATGCCATGGGACTTAACCTTAGACTTGCATATCAAGCACACACCGGAGGCAGCTACCTTCATGCAGCAGATCAAATGCCTTGTTCATCTCTGGAAGGGTCAGATTATGGGTGATGTACTCATCAACCTTAATTTCCTGTGATAAGAGTGGATAGGATAACTCAGCATCCTGTTTAGTTTAAGTATTGAATGCACAAGGAAATATATAGTTACATGATATGCTCGAACCTTTTTCATGTACTTGTCTACGAGCAAAGGCACCTGTGAACGGCTCTTGAAACCACCAAAAGCTGTTCCTTTCCAAACACGGCCAGTCACTAACTGGAAAGGACGGGTGCTTATTTCCTGGCCAGATGCTGCAACCCCCACAATAACCGAGGTTCCCCAGCCCTAAAAATTTCCAGGCAAGTCACAAGTGATCTCTAGATAAACACATGGCTATTACCACTAATTCATGCATACTTGCCTTATGACAGCACTCCAAAGCAGCCCTCATTACAGAAACATTTCCGATGCACTCAAAACTATAGTCAACACCACCATCAGTGAGATCAGTGAGCACCTGCTGAATTGGTTTATCGTGGTCCTTTGGATTCACAAATTCAGTAACTCCAAAATCCTTTGCTGTTGCATAGAAATTTACAAATAGTAATTAAGACAGTCGTCTAATAATGATGTATATTGATATAAGCATCTTACAGATAATCTCTTAGGCTAGATAAAGCAAGGAAGATGATGCTGGAAAATCGACACTCCCATATTCCACATTAAAAGGCAGTTCTGATATGTAGATATGTTTCCTTTCAAGTACTAGGTTTTGGAGGCGTTTATTTGAGCCACAGTTGAAATGCAGTGCATGAGGCATGGAGGTGTGCTAATTTAGTTATAATACACCACCCCATCGGCATAGCAATTTTAAGCATATCCATGTCATCCAGTATAAGACATTTTATTTTCCTACTAGTTGCCAATTGAATGGACCAGCAGACAATGAGCTACAACCATGAGTGTGGGGATTCAGGAAGGGAGAGGGAGGAAAGGAAGTGGAAGTATGTGAAGGGAGTTGAGGGGAAGAAAAAGGAAGGAACAATGGGAGTTCAGAAATATTTTTTTGGGTTACAGAAAGAGTGGGGAAGGTGATGATTATATATCCTTGAGGTTATAAGGTAGCGTTTATTATAAAGTTAACCCCTTCTCCTTTGTTACCCACCAACTTGGAAGGGTCCTTTTCACAAAAAAGGAGAGGAATGGAGGGTTAAAAAATTCCCTTTGCCTCCCATTAAAAAGTTCTTCCAGACAAGGTCAGTCAATTAAAGACACAATATCCCTTGGTTTGAGGACAGAACAATGACTGTCAAACAGACAAATTATGTATATTTATTCTTAAACACTCAAGCATGCTAAATGGAATGGAGAACAAAGAGGTACCTCTATCAAACTTTTTTCTGTCAATATCTATACCTATAATCCGTGAAGCACCGGCTGCTTTTGCACCCTCTGCAACCTGTCCATAAAATAAAGTTAATTTTAAGTGGACACCAGAAAATGGTTCTATTTTTCCAAGGGTGAGGGAGACCAAGCTAGATAGGCGTTTTTCACAACTTACTGCAAGGCCAACTGTCCCAAGTCCAAAAATAGCAACAATGGACCCTGCTTCAACTTTTGCAGTGTTCCAAACTGCTCCAAGACCTAAACATAACAAGTGTGTTATACTTGCATACATGAAGATGAATGCATTACATCATCTAAAAAATCTAAATAGACATTGAAATACACGAGTAGGCTTCAATCAGAAGAGTAATCGCATAAATAAGAATTAATGTTGCAGCTAAGCTTAATTTTTAGCAAACCAGCAATTCAGCTAGTGATTCAAACAGAAACTTCAAGTGCAACAAAAGAATCTTCCTAGAGAAGAATTTTATTTTACAGGGATAGATTTAAAAGTTCATAAAGCAAATCAATAGTAACCACAATGTAGCAAAAAGAACAAGCAATTAGGAAAATGTGTCAGGGAATTGTTGAATATGAACAACAATATCCAAGGAAAACAATGCTTTAGGAACTGGCACTCCACAAAAGTATGCCAAAGATTAACAATAGAAATGCAGTATATCAACAGAAAAAGTGTCGTAATTTAAAGTATTGAAAAACTAAGATACACTTACCGGTAGGAACACCACACCCAAGGAGGCAAACCTTATCCAAAGGAGCTTTTGGGTCAATCTTGGCAACACTAACATCATGTACAACCGTGTACTGGCTGAATGTTGAGGTTCCCATGAAATGGTAGATAGGTTTTCCATTAATTGAGAAACGAGTTTTACGATCGTTCATCATGACTCCAACACCAGTTGCTGCGCGAACTTTCCCACAAAGGTTCGTCTTCCCTGATTTGCAAAACTTGCACTCTCTGCATTCTGCCTGGTAGCAAGGGATAACATGATCACCCGGTTGAACCTCAGTCACACCTTCGCCAACGCTTTCTACAATCCTGTGTCAAGAAAACCAACCACATCTCCTGTTCCAATAAAAGACAACACAAGCAGTTGAATAAATTGGATAATGTCTATGATATGCATACCCAGCAGCCTCATGACCAAGAATACAAGGGAAGAGCCCTTCCGGATCCTGCAAGGCAAAAATTAAATAACATCAATATCAAACAAATAAATAAAAACAATAATCACAGCAAGGATATGAAGTCCAAAAAGAAAAGAAAAAATGGAAAAAATCTTGAATGTTTATTAGATTAAGCAACAAGGCATTATGTTTAGTTCTTCATAAAAACACAAAATAAAACTAATATATTTGTAATAACTGTTCCTTTTCAGGCTACTCAAAATACACCAAATCAAGAGCATCTATTCTTTTACTGCCCTAAGCCTTGCACTTTCTAGTTTAGATAACATTCAAGCTTATTGCACTGACAGATGGCAGCAAAGATCAACCCTTTTTGACCAATGAAGACCTGGAAATTCCTAATATCAAGTGCATCTTTTCTTTTACTGACCTATGCCACGCACTATACAGTTTAGCCAATATTCGAGCTTATCACACCCATAGATGGCAGCAAGGATCAACCCTTTTTGACCTATAAAACCTAAAAATTCAACACAAAACACCCAAAATCAAGTGCATCTTTTCTTTTACTGCCCTATGCAACACACTATCCAGTTTAGCTAAAATTCATGCTCATCACACCCATAGATGAAAGCAAAGATGAGCCCTTTTTGACCAGTGAAAGGCTATAAATTAAAAGACAAAATACCCTAAATCAAGTGCATCTTTTCTTTTACTTCCCTATGCCACGCACTATACAGTTTAGCCAATATTCGAGCTTATCACACCCATAGATGGCAGCAAGGATCAACCCTTTTTGACCTATGAAAACCTAAAAATTCAACACAAAACACCCAAAATCAAGTGCATCTTTTCTTTTACAGCCCTATGCCACACACTATCCAGTTTAGCTAAAATTCATGCTCATCACACCCATAGATGAAAGCAAAGATGAGCCCTTTTTGACCAGTGAAAGGCTATAAATTTAAAGAAGAAATACCCTAAATCCGGTGCATCTTTTCTTTTACTTCCCTTTGCCACACAATATCCAGTTTTGCTAACATTTGAACTTCTCACACCCATGGATGGAAGCAAAGATCAACCCTTTTTGACCGATGGAAAAGTAGAAATTCAAGACAAATACCCTAAATCAATATCATCTCTTCTTTTACTGCCTCCGCCACACACACTAACCAGTTTAGTTAACAGAGCTTATCACAAATATAAATGGCAACAAAGATCAACCCTTTTTGACCAATGAAAACCTAAAAATTTCAAGAACGGCTTTTTCTTTCTTTATTTGCCCCCCTTTTTTCTATAATAATTGCCAACATTTCCCACAAAAAAAAATTAAAGAAAAATATATATGGGCATTATCAAAAAGCAAATAATAATAACAGTACGAAACTCTTGAGATCAGGAAAATTCCAGGAAAAAGAAATGAAAATTATAAAAGAAAAGACGATACCTTGCCACTCCAGGTGTAAGCATCAGTGTGGCAAAGAGCAGAGAAGAGAATCTTGACTCGAACCTCACCGGCCTGTGGTGGAGCCACCTGCACTTCCTCTATCACCAGCGGCTTGTTCGCCTCCCAAGCAACCGCAGCTTCACATTTTCATTTCCAAATCCAAAATCATAGATTCTGCTTTACTAATAAACACACACACATACATAGATACATTACTTCTGTGTGTGTGTGTGTGTGAGAGAGAGAGAGAGAGAGAGAGAGAAAGTACCTCGGCAAGTGATGACCTTTCCCTGAGTCGCCATGGATGGATGGATGCAGTGGTGGTTAATTATGGAGCTAAGAGAGTGGCGGTCGAAGAAGGTGTGGACGTGTTTTTATAGATAAGTAGGGGCTAAGGAGTTCCCCATTTAGTTTTTTTTTTGTTTTGTTTTTTTTTCTAATAAGAGCCCTTCATATTGTTTTTTTTTACAAAAAAAAAAAACTAGTTATTTGTTTTTTCTATTAAAATAATTTATGAATATATTATATTGATATAAGATTATTTAAATGATTGAATGATATTTTTATTATTATCAAAAAAAATTATAATATTAATAATAACAATTCAGTAATAATGAAATAAGTATTGATATATTGATATTATCATTTATTTTCTATTATTTAATCATACTTTAATTAACAGTCATTCATAGAATTCAATCGTAGTTTAGAATTATTTTTCATGGTATTACAATCCTAAAATTCTTAGATTTTTTAGATATAATCTCTCCCATTCTAATTTCATTATAAACATAATCTAAATATTTTATTAAAAAATAAAAATATAACATTGAAATGTAAATATTAATTTTAATATGTGAATTTAAAATATTAAAAAAAAATAAATATTTTGCAATCAAACAGGAGAAAAACATAAATCCAATAAAAAAATATATTGTTTGATATTAAATATAAAAAGGGATTTTATTTATTATTAGTGATGGCATAGGCCAGATTTATAATTTATGACCAAGAAGAAACAAAATCTTTTCGTACGAGGTCAATGCTTTGACAACTCTATGGTAGCCAATAGGCATGTTCCACGTTCTGCAAGAGAAATTCTAAATGCAATGGATTAATCATTTATTTAATGTTAAATACAATTATTTTAACTGCCAAGCCTACCTGGAATTTTTTAAGTTTATTCTAGGCCAAATAATCAATAAAAATATAAATAATATGGAAATATTTGTTTTTTAGAATAATTTTAAAAAATATATATTAAAATAATATTTTTTATTTTTTAAATTTATTTTTAATTTCAAAATATTAAAAAAATAAAACTTAAAAAATTTAATTTAAGGTAAAACAATTCATTTTTTATAAAAAAAGATATTTTTTAAATATAAAAACAAATATGTTTAAAATCTAGTTTGGTTGTGGAATGGATTTTATGATATATAATTTAATAATTGCTTTAAATTATTTTGAACTTTATATATATACACACACTGACCACCTAATGAATTGATACTTAAGACTATTGAATTTTGTAAAAAATAATACTATTAAAATAACAATAATTCACTCGGATGTATGCAGGCCTAAACTAGTTCAGACTTCAGAGCCTGGGCCACAACTATGCCTATACTTAGAACTTTCTTCGCCAAAGTGACCTGGGTTTGTAGTGGGCCTGCACCAAATTAGTTGGGTTTCGGACATGTGAGTCTCTCTTATTGATTTCGGGCTTTTGAAACAGACGCAACAGTGGGCTTTTGCGGGCTTTGGTGACAGATTTGAGAGCCAGGTGAGTGCAAGGGAAGTGACCTGGGCTCAAAAAGCCTCAGAGCCTGTTTGGTGTGCTCGCTATTAAAAAAGATTTAGCGACTATTGAGGAAAGGTCAATTGTACTGTGTTTCAAAATGACATTTCGTAGTGCAGTAATGATTTTTTAAAAATATATTAAAATTTTTTTATTTTTAAAATATAATTTTTTCATATTAAAATAATTTAAAATCATAAAAAAATAATTTCAATAAGAAAAAAAAACAAATTCATACCTACTTTAGTAAATCACTTTCATTTCATTTCCATCAACTCATCGTTTACATGATATATTAATGTTTTATTTTTATTTTATTTTATTTTTTAATATATCAAGAGAGAGATAATTTAGTTAACGACCTTGTGGTCATTTGTTTTTTTAGAATATGGTATATTTAAGCAGTATTTAAAATTATAATCATATTGTTTTTTTAAAGTATTTTTTATTTTAAAATTTATTAAAAAATAGTTTTTAATCTTTAAAATTTATTTTTACATAAAAAAATAATTTGAAAATAAAAACAAACATGTTCTTGGAAGGATTACTCAGTGATGACTCTAGAATTCGAACATTGTATACCAAGATGAAAACATACTTTCCTGATCACCGACCATGCTTTCCCATGTTGAAACTGTGTTCCAACCAGGAAATGAAGATCCGGAACTGGCCGTACAAGGTGGCGACGCTTAGCTTGTCAAAGACAGGAGAAGGTAAATCAACGCGGGCGTTGCCATGAGCATGAAGCAAGAAAAGGGAGGAGGAGGCAATCCTTGAAGAAGACGAGTACAAGGACAAGAAGTGATAGAGCCATGCCCATAAAGCATCGTCGAGGAACATGAGATGCATAAATAGTAGAGGATAAGATGAAAGGATTTTATGTGCGTGTTTGGTAATGAAATGCGTCATGTTATTTATTTATTTATTTTATATAAACACGTTCAAATCATTTAAAACACATATAAAAAATAACTTGAAAAACACATTAAAATAAAGTTTCAACTAAAAAAACAAACAATCATCATGGACTGATGGGCAACCAGAAGCTTGAGAGTCAAAACGGGCTCTAGAAAAGTTGGTGACAACATCATGTTGCCATCTTTCGACATCCCTCCTGAACAAAATCTTGAGAAATCACGAATTAGATCTTCTGCTTTTGACGTTTTTCAAGATCAACTATCTAGACACACGTAGGGTCGTAGAGTAAGAGACTATTATCTCCCTGGGGCGAGCCCCTCGCGCTCGATTTCGAATGGAAAATGACTCCCTCGAGTCCTCAACCTTTTAATTTAGCCTGCAATTAAACATTATTTAGTTTTTATTGGCTATTTGACCCGAGGCAAGGTTAGAAATTTTTATTTTTATAAAAAAATATTTATGATTAATAAAAGTATTTTGATAGTTTAAAAAATATAACAAGTTAAAAATTATATATTTTCATGATAGGTATAGTTATTAAACCTGACTTTGAAATTGACTTGATCAAGGAATCGGGTTCTAGGTTACATTGATTGAATCGGGTCAAACTAAAAAAATCAAAAAAGATAAGGTTTAAATAATTTATATGAAAAAAATAAAAAATAAAAAATTTATGTGGATATAACATGTATGTGTTGCAAACAATTAAGTTGAAAAGATTATCTTACAGGCTTTTTTATTCTTATAAATAAATATTATGTTATTCTTTTAAATGAAATTATTTAAATTAAAAGAATTATTTCATATTAAAAAAAATATAATTTTTTTTTGTGAATATAAAACATATATATTATAGGATTTCAAATTTTATATTGAAAAATAAAATATTTTTTAGTATTTATATAATGAATTTTGAAATAAGTTACTAATTAATTGAATATATATATATATAAAGGAGTCTGGGTAGAGAAAAAATTAAAAAAGGAAATTTACCAGGTTTTTATGAAGTAGTTTGAGTTTTGAGTGGACCTAATTCGTCGACTAGATTTCTTCAACCCAATTATAGTCTTGGATTTCAAATAAAACAAACTCGGCTAACCCTGCTGGTTTTGGTTGTAGCAAGACCCGCCGATATCGAGTCTCGGTTATAGCAGGCACCTAATTTTAGTAGGTCTTGCTCATAGCTCTAGACTTGCCACTACTGGGTCCTGCTTCAATAATATCCAGTAGGAGCAGGTCTTGCTGGCAATTAGGGCTAACACCAGGGCTCACTACTGCTAGGTCCTGATGTTAACAAGGCCCAACTTTAATGAGTCATGCTCGTAGCTTTAACTCTTCATTATTGGGTCATCCTGTCCACAATATTTATTGTGTACACCTAGATCCTTTATTATTGGGTTTAAGGGTAAAGCTAGATCTGATAAACTTAGGTCTGCCCACTTAGCCAAATCCAGTAAATTTAGATCCTGGCAAAATAACCCAGTATTATTAGATAATGCTGGATAGAAGAACCCAGCAGCGTTGATGTTAACCTTTAAATAAAATCTTTTTTAAAATAATAAAATTTATTTTAAACTTAATTGTAATAATGAATTTAATAATATTTATGATATTAATAACAATAAAAAACTTACCTGACTTGAATCTTTATAATTTTTAATCCCATCAAATAAAACTTATTATTTTTCTTTCGATAATAATAATATTTTTCTTAATATTTAATAATCATAATAATAATAATTTTACATTTAAAATCAAATCTATGGTTGTTTTTCAAAATTACCTATATATTTTTTAAATTTCTTAATTATGATATTAATAATATCAATTACAATGAAAATAATAATATTTTAAATATTAATTATTATTATTATTATTATTATTATTATTATGATATTCATAATATAAATAATAATATCCTTAAGTATAGCTACGCAATCAGATCCTAGATTGATGGGTTACTTGTCAGCCAAACATGTTTTTTTAAAAGTATTTTGAGTCTAACTTAGTAGAATCCAAAAATGTTACGAATTTTTAAAAATATGTTAGGTATAATTTGACATGCAGACCCGATTGCTTTTAGCAAAGAAAGCAACACTCCCAGTAGCGATTGTTGACCAAGAACACGACAAAGGAACACCGTCAGGGTGTTATAATACTGATTATATTCATAATTATATTTTGATATCAAATATTTTGATTTACATCTAGTATTTAATTTTTCAATTTAGTTTTTAGTTATCTTTTAATGATTGTTTTTATATCCATTAACATAAATAACTTTTAATTTNATCCATTAACATAAACAACTCTTGGTTTATTTAATTAAACATTAGCCTTTTAATTGATAATTAAAATACCTTTTAAAGTCAAAAAAACACTTTAAAAAACCTATTTTTTTGTTGAAAAAAATCAAATCAGTTTCTCGAGAGAGTGTGGAGAAAGTAGTGGTTTCATTTTATATACAGCACTGGTTATTTGAAGTGTACTTTATTATGGGTTGTGATTTTAAAAAAATAGGTATGAATGCTTTTTTGATATGCTTTTTATATCATAAAATTTAAAGTATAAAGAAAAAAAACTTATATAAGTATCTAATTAAATATATCGATAATCGTCCATATAAATAAATAAATAAAAGTATTTAACAATAATTAAAAGAGAAACTAGAAAAGTTAAGGGATAAATATAGATCAAAATATTTGATTATGTAAAATAAGATTTTAACTCATTTTTTTATACTAAATTTATTTATTAAAATCAATAAAAAATAATAAAAATAGAAATACATACGAAGTTAATTCAATAAAATAAAAGAAAAACATATGCAAGAAGGAACACATTAAATAGATTATTACAAAATAATTATTTTTTTATAAAATAAAGCTCATCTATATAAAATAATAAATCTTCAAAAAATAAATACAAATAAATATTTATTTTTATACAAAAAATTTATTTAAAAAAATCTACAAAACTCATGATCTAGATCATGAAATCAGGATAAACTAATAAAACATAAATTGAAACTAATCTCGAAATCAATTTTATTTTTTTAAAAGAAATATAGAATAATAAATTATAAAAAAAATAGTATTGAACCACATTAAATTTTCAAACTTATCACTCATGTCATTATATTAGAAGCATTATAAATTGAAAAACAATGAAGATCAATTATTAGCAAATTAAATGTAATTACATGATAAATTATAATTTAAAAATTAAATTGAAAACACAAAATTTTTCATAAAAGGACAAGGGAAAAAATAAACAATAAAAAAATAGAAGGATTCAGATTAAAAAAATCAAAAGAAAAAAGAACATACAAATACTTTCTTTAAAAAACAAAAGAAAAAGAAAAGGGAAACGACCGTAATTGACAATCAACTTATCAATTACTACCACAATCCATACCAATAGAAAAGGAACTTAAAAGACATGATTGAAGGGTAAGTTTGGCTATTAAATGGTACAGCATGCACCGTTTATTAAAAAGGAGTGAATATTATCCACGCTTTAATAAATTTTTGGAATAAAAATTTAAAAATATCACAATGATATTCATGAGCTGAAGAATTGTAAAAAAAAAAAAAAAAGAACAATGCGTGAAAGTACACAAATATCCTTAGATGGAAGTTTTGTTTTTATGTTTTCTCCAAAGTTAAAAATGTGTTTTAATTTCATTTTAATGCCCATGGATAAATAATAAGTAGCTTTATTGTTTTAAAATTTTTAAAAATACAAAAAGATCAGATTGCTAACAAGCAAGAGAAAAGGATCAAATTACCCCACCACCACGAGGGATCCTGTTTCTTCAATCAAAGGATAAGATGGTAATTTGAGAAATTGCAATCTAGAAAATCCCACGTACTGTGAATTTTTATTTAATGTTATGTTAAATTTCGTGCGGTTCCCATTTGACAAAATCGGATAAATATTTGCACGTGGAATTTGCCCAAGCGTTCGACATTCGATCAATTCTACGAACAGCAGAGGAGAGGATCAAATGGATTTGGATCCACGGAGTAAAAGGAGGACCTGACACTTGACACTGCTATTCCATGTCGGTCGGTATCTTCATCATACCACGCCGGTCAAGTCAAACGGTGTGATATTTATATTCATACCCAATGATTCCCTGCCAGCTGTGCAGCCGAGTCGACCTTTGACCAGTGGTCCCCTTTGTTCCCGATCCATCTTTCTTGCGTGCCGTGGCGAAGCTTCCGTGTGATTATGTATTTCAACCCCTTTTTTGAATTATTTTTGTTTGAAATTGATATTTATTTAGATATTTTTAAAAGAATCCAAAAATTATTATTTCAATATATTTTTAATTAAAAATTATTTTTATAAAAGTAAACACACAGAGTTACTATATTGTTTTCAATAAAATTAAAAAAATTCTTAAAATTAATTTGATTGAATTTTATTTATATTTAACTGGTTCAACTAGATTGTGATTGAATTACGAAGGTATTATTTAGAATGACGGTATAATTATATTTGTTAAAAATTTTAAATTTTTATATTTGGAAAGGTTTTAAATTAATATTTTTAATGTTCTTTTTATTATACTAATATTAAAAATTAAAAAATGTTTTTTTGATATATATTTTTTTAAATAATTGAAAAAATAAATTATAGCACCCTTCCAAAAATGCTATTAATCAGTCTAGTTTCACCCACCATATCAAAATTATTCAAAAACCTATCATTGAATATGTAGTAATTCAAACTTGAAAGAATATATTTCACTTGATCCACCTTGCCTGGTTGTAGTGATGAAATAATAGTTACAAGCCCATGGGATAAAATCCTTAGGTCACTATCCATCAAGAATTACTATGATCGATAGAGTATCTCCTTGGCATGGTCGGTTTAACCTCATACATTGTTGATCGTGACATGGCGTGATGTGATAAGTCAATGGTTAATAATGAGGAGGCACTGACTCCTGCCAACACCAAGCCTATTTGGTGAAGAAACGTGCTATTTGGTGGAGTTTGATGCAGAAGAGACGTGCTATTTGGTGAAAGGCAAGGTGAAAGTGTACCCAAAAGGGTCTTCGGAGTTTGTGGAGTTTGGTGCAGGGGATCTTGTGACCATACCCAGAGGACTCAGTTGCACCTGGGATGTGTCTGTTGCTGTTGATAAATACTATAAATTCGAGTCATCTTCATCCCCGCCACCTTCTTCGTCTTCATCGCAGTCCAGCTAGCAGTGTCCCAAATGTTATCTCTTCTTCCTCTGCATGATTAATCAATTTATTCTTTTGAATTTGATTATGGTTAGCTTCTATTATTGAGATTCTTCTCTCTCCTTCCGCTTCTTTCTATATGTTTGTTTTCTTTGCTGGGTGGTGTGCAAGGCGGTGGTGGTGGTCTCTTGGTCAAAGAACGGGAAAACGATTAGTAAATTAATGCATGCGCTATATTCAAACTAATCTTCTTTTTCGAGTCTTTAAATAAGCTTTTAATGTCCCCGTTGACTGGTCAAATCTAAGATATTTTTTTTTATTGTCTCAATATTTCACGGTGAGAGGGATGATTTGGACAGTGATCGTTGTTTTTATCAATGAGAATACTCTTATTGCGGTAAAGACGAAGATGCCCACTTCTGACTGCCTTTTACAAAAACAGAAAAAACGTTTTAGGGTCGGAAAAGCTGCTGGGTCAAAAATCAAATAAGTTGTTGATGGCTTTTATGACTCCTAAGAGCCATTAACTACTTAATTGATTTTTTTAGCTTTATTATGTTTGATTTTTTAAGTTTTTTTATTAGAAAATATATTAGATTAATAACGCATATATTTTTAAGTGTTTAAATTTCATTATAAAAACATAAAACAATATTTTTTTTTCAAAAGCAACATAGTGCTATAAAAACAAACACAATATTAGTTAAAAAATCTTGGGTTTCTTCCCTGTTTTTTATAATGTGTATAGAATTACGAGCTTCAAATTAAAATCTATCATGATTTCAATTGATAAGTGGTGTTAGAATAATATGATGAGTTGTTTAAAAATATGACTTGTGACTGGATGACTTAAGATTTGGGTTAAGTTTCAAAAGAAATTTAAAGATAACTAATCTATTATGAGATGATTAAAAACTTGGTTTGATCTATGATATGATTAAAAACTTGGTTTGATCTATGATCTGGTTAACTCACGGTAAATTTAATTAAAATTATAAAAAAATTCATTAACTATTTTATAAGAAATAATTTTATTTTTATTCTTTTTATAAAATATATTTTTTTACTTGAGTTAACTTAAGATAATCCTGATGCGTGATTTGGTGTTTATCCCACGCTACTTCTTGAAAAATAAAAGAACAATCCAAAGTTAATGGTAAAATAAAAAACAATAAATCAAATTAATATAAGAATCCAAAAAAAACCAAGAGAATGTTATCTAAATTTTAAAAAAGACACAAAACCAAGACCATGGATCTGATGATGATATTAAAAATAAATTAAAATTTAATAAAAAAATAAAATTAAAATTAACATGAGAATTTAAAATAAAAAAAATAAAAATCAAGATTGTGGATCTAAGGATAAAATTAAAAATAAAGCAAAATTTAATAAAAAGCCTAAGAATTAAACTTAAAAATAAAAATATTGAGGTTTAAATAGAAATATCATAAAATAAAAGGTAAGGTCGATTTTAAAATCATGACAAATATTAAATTTACTAGGAGGAGAGTATAAAGAGAAAAAGTTATTTTGACAAACATAAAATTTATTAGGAGAAAAGTGTAAAGAGAAAAGGAAACTGACAGGTTGATTGTGCGACAAATCATCGTTGAAAACACCACAAGCATTGTGTTGGGAAATCCGACCGGTGATGTACTGATATTTGCTCATAGGAGGCCAAGCACACTGACACAATATTTAACGTGGTTCGGCAAAACCGCCTACATCCACGGGAGAAGTCAATATATTTAGAGATAGAGAAAGAATACAAAACAAATACATGGAGGAGGAGGATTACACCCTCTCATACTCAACTCTCACCTCTCTTTGCTGCACTTGCAGCTGCTGCAATGGCAGCAAGGCTGCTGCCATTGCAGCTCTCTCTTCCTCTCTACTCTCTTCACATTCTCACAATTCTCTTCTCTCATATTGCTCTCTAACATATGCCTCTATTTATAGGCATTCATGGAGGCTTTTCTTCAACAAAGGTGGCTGCCAACTCCAACTCTTCTTCAACAATGGTGGCTGCCAACCTTTGACATCTTGTATGAATGCACATGTTTGGTGCAATACCAAATGGTTGTTGCACATTAATGGCAACCAACCTAACACATTGCTCTTTGTGGAACAGGATGCCATGGAGCTTCAAACTTCATAGCAGAAGTTGACTTTTTTTCCATTGAACAATAGCTTACGTGTCGCTCAAAAAGCAGAAAGCTACCTCACGTACAAGTGCATGTTCCGCATGTCCGAATAAATTTTTTTAATAATTTTTTAAAAAAGAAATAAGATTGAATTTTCCTTATCCTAATTTAATAATAACCAAAAAAACTATAAAAAATGATAGAAAGACTCCCATATCAAAAACTTAAAAAAATTAATTTTAAAGGCAATTTAGAAATTATAGTTTTTAGAAAAAAGAAAAGAATACCCCTTAAAATAATTGAATGAAAATAACTTTCAAAGCTAATTTAGTAATTTTAATATACTTTATGAGATGACTATATTGACCATCATTAATCTATCAAAAAAATTTAAACCTTTATGAAAATACTGAATCACCCTTTTTAATAAAGCAAGTTGTTTTATTGTGCAAAACACAATTTTATCTTTAAATATTACTTGATATGCTATCCATGCTTCAAGACAAATCAAGAAACTTTTTTTATGTAAATAAAGTGTTAGGCTAAAAAAAATCAATTCTTAAGTTATTGAATCAGGTGACATTTTAAATAATATAATAAAAACAAAAGGATAGTTGATAAAAAAAAAAGAAGAGATAAAAATAATTATACTTGAGTTTATTCAGATTATCAAATATCTCAATATTAACCCAATAAAAGAAAAAAAAATTCTAAAAAAAAAGAAAAGAAAACAAATCAAGGAAACATGGATAAATACCTTAAACTTGGTCTAATCTTAAAAATTTACAACTCGTTGAGTCAGGGATCTAAGTTCAATTAAAAAACTTAATTGTTAACTAATTTAATTTTAAAAATAAAATCATTGAAAAATAATTAAAAAAAACTTGCAAAAGCATGAAAAATGATGATAAGTTTTTAGAGAAAAATAGCTACGAAGGACAAAATTTGAAAAAAAAATAATCCAAAAAAATAAAAAAATAATACCAATATAATTGGAAAATATCTGTAATTTGATAGATTATTAATTTAAAAAATGATATGGGGTGAAATTGACAAAAATTATAAAGGGCTAACCCAATATAATCAAACCCAAAAATTAAGAAAACAGAAAAAAAAAGATTGCAAATAATAAAAAGAATAAAAAAAGAAATTTTTTTAACAAAAAATTGATAAAAAATAAGATAATATTAGCTTAGGAAAAGGAAAATAAACTTTTTAAATCTAGTATAACCTCATCAAATCATAACTTATAAAATATTTGATTTGTATTTAATAAAAAATAATGAGGATAAAATTTAGTAAAAAATCCAAAAAGAATGCAATTTAAAAAAAAATAAAAAATGATGTCAAATAAAATAAATTATAATCAAAGAAATAAGAACCAGTTTTTAAGATAAAAAAATTATAAAGCCTGAAATTAAAAAAATATATGTAAAAACTAAGTAAAAGCCTGAAATTAAAAAAAATATCTGTAAAAACTAAACAAGTTTAAATAAATATTTTAAATCTAATTAATTTATAAAACTATAAATTAGAGCCCAATCAAGAAATTTATGATATACCAAATTAAAAAGCTTGGTTTTAAAAAGTTTTCAAGGCAAAATGATTGGTTTTATTTTTAAGAGCATAAAAATATTATTTATGCGGTTTATTTTTTTAAATAAAAATAAAAAAAAGTTCATACTGAATTATTTTATTAACAATTAAATTAGTAACTATTTTTCGAATAATAAATTTACAATTACACCCTTGTGATAAATAGTAATTTATACATTGATCCATGTGGATTTAGTTTTTTATTTTGTTTTTGCTAACAGGGGTCCCGTCTCTCGCTGTATGCTTAGGTAGGCTGTCTGATTAAACACAGCCGCTCTTTCGGCTTCCATCGTATTCTATGCTATTATTAGCCTTGAAATCTGACTTAACACTCTTCCTTCCAAAGCAGTATTGCTTGTGCTTTTTTTAAATAAAAAACATATTTTTTAGTTTTTAAAGATATTATTTGTCCTTAAAAATTATTGTGTTTTTTTTTAAATCACAATTCCTCCAAGCTAAATACATTTTTAATCTCCAAGTAATGAAATATTACCTAACCAAGCATCAAAGAGTATGGAGCATATGAGATCGTAGGTTTATTATTATTATTATTGCTATTATTATTATTATTATTGTAATAAAAAAAAAAGGGGCTCAGCTTTTTAACATGTATTGTAAGAGAAGAGATATCATGAATCCAGATAGTGAATTAATCTTCGTGTACTTCATTGCACTAAATAGTTGCCTTGAAAAGAGGGGCAAAGTCTTTTTTTTTTTTTTTCTGAAGGAGATTTAAATGTTATTTGCAAATTGCTCGAGGGTAATTTAGTTATTTACTTTTTAAAATATACAATTGCCCTTGAGAGCTAAAAAATTATGCCTTTTGTACGATGATTTTTGTGTATTTTTCCATTTATTTATGTGGTTAATTAATTATTTCACCCTTCAAAGCTAAAAAAATATTGACCATACAAAAATGATTTTTTTTTGGTCTCTACACAATTTCTGGGCAGTAAAATAATATATATAAATAACCTTTGACTTAAAGAAAATAAAAGGGCTGGAGAGGGCGTTTTCAGTTTTGCAAATTGGTTTTTCTGTATTATTTACATGCCCTTGGGTTCTGTTTAGTAATTTGCATTATTAGAAATTTAATAAATCAATTAAAGAGGCAGGTGCATGTACATGCACCTGTGCATCAATGTCACGTGCGCTATTCTAGAGACGTGTGGGGTGTCTTTTGATAACAAAAGGTTATTGGTCCTCTTCTGTAGATTTAAATGTGTTTGGTGGCGACGCAGAGCTAGAGTCGCCTGTGTGGTCACGCTGGCGACCGTTTGACGGCTAGAAAGTTTTTTCCTTATTTTTTCTCTGGTATTGATGCAGAATCTTCAAAAAATTACTTATGTCTTTTTATTTTTATTTTTTAATTTTACTATTTATTGAATTTTTTTACTTGTGCCCTCATTATTAAATTTTTATATTTAATTTAGTCTTATTCGTTGTTTTTTATTCTTTGCATTATTTTTTTTTTAATTTTTTTTGTTTCCAATTTTATATTCATATGGTTTTTTTATTTTCTCTTTCTCATTACCTCGAAATTCATGCATGACTTTGAAAAAAAAAATTATATCCTTTGATTTGTGATTTAATAAATTTTAGCCCTCCTATACTGTACAGATATTTATTTGGTTTTAATATTTTTTAATTTCATTATTAGGTATTTATTCAATTTGATTTTTCAATTTAATTTGAACTTTTAAGTCTTGTAATTTTCTTGATTATTTTTTTTAATTTCATCCCCTCTAGTTTTATTGTATTTTTTTCTTAATCAATTTTTTATCATACTTCTCTTAATTGCTATATTCTTATTCTTTTTTTTTAATTTTATTCATAAACGTTTAATTTCATTTGATTTTATATCCAGTTTTGGTCCTTATCCTTTAAATTATTTTTTTAATTTGTTTCTTAATTTTTTTAATTTAACTACTAATTATTTTCTTTTGTTTTTTATGCCATATTTGTGTTGCATTGATTGGATTTTTAATTGTTTTATGATTGAATATTTTATTTTGTTATTGTTTTCATGGTTGCCTTCCAATTGACAATCCTTTATTGAAGGTTTTTTTCCCTCAAATTCATTATTTGTCATTTTATTATTAAGTTCCTAGCTTAATTGCTTGTTTTATTTTTTTATTATGTTATCTTAATATTATATCCTGTGTAACAAACAAGTTAGTTAAGTTAATTATTGTTCACTCAATTTTTTTCTCAATTGTTTTAACATTTTTTTTATATAGTTTTATCATTTGGCATTAAATTATCAATCATTAAATTATGTTTTCTCGCTTTTTTTTTGTTGGGTTATCCCAAGTACAATGTAGTGAAATTAACCCGGGTTAACTTGTATTTTCTTATCAAGTTTTTATATATATATAATTTTGATTTTTTTATTACGTGCTTCTTTTGAAAGTCTTTTTTAATCTTGGTCTAATGTCATGAGTGGCGAGCTGGTTGAGTTAATCCAGGTAAACGCGATTTCTTTATTAAATTTTTATTTTATTATTTTACATTAAATTATTTTATCTTAAAATTTGTTATTTTTTTGCATGTCTTATTGTTTAGTTATTTCGAGAGTTAAGTGGGCAAGCTAATGTGAGTTAATTTGTATTTTCTTTCTCAGTTTTTTTATTTAACTTCTATAATTTTTGTCAGGTCCTTCTTTTATACGTCTAGTTTTTTTACCACTATCTCATGTTATGGGTGGCAAGTTAATTGAGTTAATTCAGGTTGGTTTGATTTTTTTTCCTTGGTTTTTTATGAGTGTTTTTTTTTATTTCATCATTTTTCATTTAATTATTTGCCCTTAAGCATGATTATTTTTTTAAATTTCTTTTTGTTTGGTTATTCTAAGAGCAAGCTAGTAAAATTAACCTAGTTAGCTCAATTTTATTTTTTTACTTTTTTTTGTTGAACTTTGGTTTTTTTGCTAGCTCTTCATTTTGATTTTTTTTTGTCTCAATCTAATATCAAGAGTTGTGGATTCGTCAAGTTACCCGAATTGACTCAGGTTTTCTTCTTCGGCATTTTATTTTTTGATTTTTTATTTTATATTTGACAATAGGTTATTAGGTCTTAAATTTATGATTTCCTTTTGCTTTTTTTTTATTTAGTAAATTTGACTTGATCTGTTTTGGATTATTGTCGCCAAAATATTTTTTTTACATTGAAATAATTTGGCTTGACAAGCGGCGTAGTGCAAGCTGCCTATGTAGTATAAACTATTTATTTCAATGATGCATTTTCTTTAATCTACATTTTTTTTTCTAATTTCATATTTTAATATTTATTTTATTGGATATTAAGTTTCATAATTTATCATAACGTGCTTTGTACATGGTTAGCTCAGTTTCATAACGCCAAAGGTTTAATGAGTTGATTCAAGTTTTTTTTNTTTTTTTTTGTTGATTGACAATTTATTTTTTCAATTTTATCCTTCAATATTTGGTTGATTGTAAATTAAGTTTTTTTTTTTGGTTTTTTATGAGTTTATTGAATTCACATGGCTCAAGTTGCAAATTTGATGAATTAACTCAATTGAATTAATTTTTTTTAATTGATATTTTTTATATTTCATCTTTAATATTGAGTTGATTATGAATTAAATTTCATAATTTATTTTAGTTTACTTTTTATGAGTTTATCTCCATGTCTTATGACTCATACCATATATTTTACAGATTAACCTTAGTAGTTCTAAGTCTTTTTATTGTGTTCTTTTTTATATTAATTTTTTTTAATTTTTAACTTTCAATGATGAGTTTATTGAAAATAGAACTTCATAATTTTTTTAAAAATTGTTTTCTTATAAAATTATTATAGTCTCACAACTGTGGTTATAAGTTAGACAAATTAATCCAAGTTTACTTGAGTCATTTTTTACGTAATTTCTATAAAATTATCATAACGTTATAACTCGAGTTATAGATTTAACAGGTTAATCCCAAGTCAAATTTGTTAATTTTATTCTTTAATATTAAATTGATTAAGAATTGAACTTCATAATTTATTTTAATCTTTTATATAAAATTATTATGGTCTCACAATCTAATTTAACACATAAATCTAAGTAGACCTAAATCGATCAAATATAATATCATCTCAATATATTATTTTAAAAAAAATATTTTAAATTTTTATTAATCAAATTATATTTTTATAAATTATTTAAATTACTTTTAGATCTATCAAGTAACTATAATCCAAGCCTTAAATCAAGTCACCCTCAAATCGAATCAAGTTATAAAGTTTACTATTTATAACAAATGTGGAGTGAAACCCATCATCCTCGTAACTTTTTCTTAAAGCATATGTTTTTTGAAATTACATGTATTTTACCGGGGATTACAATGCATCATTGCTTGAATCATAACTCAAAGGCATCATAGGGTAGAAGAAAATGAGAGTGTTTCAAGCTTGTTATAGTTTTTGAGTGCGAGAAATGTTTCCTCCATCTGCTAACATGACAGAGGTAAAGTCTCCGTGAGGCAGCACCCATTGAAGAGGGCAACATCTCATTATTAAATAACAATTCATTTTGGGCAATAAAAAAGAGTTCAATTGAAAGAAGGAAAAGTCGTTTTCTTTTTCTTTTTGTGTAAGCATAAAAGGAAAAAGGTAGGATTAAAAGGAAAACATAGAGACTTGTATTAGTATGCTGCTGAGGCACAATATTTTACATTTTAGCACATAAATCAGAATACATTTCCCAATTTGCTGGTGCAAGGAAATCAGGAAGTGTAGACCTCCAGAAGTTAGTCAAACCTGCTTCAGATCTGGTACTGCAAGACGCGCAGCGAATGTTAAACATCTGCCTCGTGTACAATGGAGCGAGCTTTCTGGCCCTAGGGTAGCAGACATTGCAGAACCTCAGTCAATGTACGAACATTGATAGGGCAGAATATTAAATTTCGTTACGGTTTATAGAAAAATGAAATAAGGTGGCAGAGTCAATACCACCAGGCCTGAGCTGCACAGATTGCACAAACTGGAATCATGGGGCTTTAACCTTCTAAAGCATATGTCTGCACCTGCAATCGACACAAAAAAAGAAGAAAAAGATAAGAAATTACATATTCTGAGAAGTAGGATTGTATTGCCGACAATCTACAATGGAGGAAAAAAGTTCTCAAATTTTGCCAAGGCACTGAAAAACAGGGTCAATCTCCTTTCATAAGAACAATTGCTGATTTTAGTTTTACAGGGTAAAGTATTTGGTTTGCTCCGAGGGGCAAGAAAATAGCAGGTAGAGAACTCACCAACATGAACAATTTAAGGCACTTGACAAAACAAAACAAGCTCGACATGAACTAACATAGTCATACAAAAAAAGCTACCCAACCTACCACGTTTCCCATTATATGGCAACCCGGTTCCTGTTAACAAGAGGTAAAGACTAACATGTGAACAAGACAACATGAACCCGCCAGATCATTTGGGAAAAGCTCAAACAACCACCTTACACCCCGATTCCCATTTGCATTCAAAAGGTGAACTTATCGTAGCAAATCACAGTGCTGCTGATAAAAGGTGCATGGGAAAAAAGCGAAAATCTCAAAAAAAATGATCAACCTTAGTCAGTAACAAATTTATTTCCCATCATTTTCCCACTTTTACATTTGACACTGCATAAAACTTTGATTTTATTAGAACTGTAATTGCACTGGTGCACGGTTCTGCCATCCAGAGTAGATTCATAATTGGAAGCATACAAAAAATCAGGGAACTGAAAAATGTCATCCTCTAGTTAATAAAGTACAGAAGAAAACATGAAAAAAAGAAGATAACAAAGCAACCTTTCATTCTATTCTACCTCAGCCATGTTCTCTTCAGGAAAGTAACTAGGTCCTGTACAACAAACACCATGGGCACCATCATACTTGAGGACTCTAAGTTTCCCTTCCTGCAGTTCACCAAAAACGGTTATGCAGTTCAAAAGTGCAGACTAATAAGATCAGCATGATTGAAGAGAGGTGTAAACCTTGGTTCCATAAACAAGACCTCCCCCGGCAAAGGGATGAAAACAAGCAACATTGACCTCATCCTCTGCACTAGGAAGCACTCTCACCAGTTCCATATCTGAAACTCTGTAAACCTGATTGACAGAAAAAAAGGATTAGACCAAATTCTGGTCTACAGTAGAGATGAGATTGCAAAACAACCATCAGCGATAACCTCAAAAGAACTAGATTCCCAGAAGCAATATAGATGGCATATAACCCTTTCCGCTAAAATAATAGGATTAAAGTTTCCTTTTCCAAAGATTTTTTTCTTTTCCAAATTCAAAACCATGGTTTTCAATAATTGTAGCAATTGCAATCGTGGTTCTGGGTGTTAATTGGAAGCACATACATTACCCATCAAGGATCATCTTGGCACATATACACTCAAAGAAACCATTTCCAGTAGTACAAATTTCTATGTTTTTGTCCATTATTAGCACAATAACTTCCAGGTTTTATTGCTATTCAAGATTCATCCCTTCATTATCAAATAGAAAAACTATCTCAATCAATTCTCTGCCATCAGATCACAAACTATGTTTGCCAGAGCAACAATTTTGTGCTTTATTGGAGAGCTACCTCTGTTAATTTGCTCTTTCCCAGGCAACAAGTGTTAAAGCATGCCGATGTCAGTGAATAAAGCAGAGAGTTGAGTTGTTTTTACATGAATGAAGCATAAATCAATATGGAAAAGGACACCTTATAGCCGAATAACAATCACCTAATTGAAAATTCACAAGTAAAAGCGGAGGAAAATTAAAGGGCAGAGGGCATGAAAATGAACTTTATACCTCCAGAACCGTATAAATAGGTGATTTTGTTTCCCCGTCAATGACAATGCTTTTTAGAAGAGATACATGACGTCGACCGTAAGCCAGTAATATGTGCTCAGATGTTGGTGAGAACTGATCATGGCATCAAACACAATGCACAACAATATTAAAACAAAACAGAAATGTAAACGAACAAGCAAACATATGATCCTCAACATCCACACCAAAATAATTAGAAATTCAAACACATGAGATGAACATATTCAAACTGGTATATGAAAGAAAAGAAAAGGTATATCAGGACTGGATATTCTAATATTTGCAAAATAAGTACTCAATAGAGTTATCTCTGAGTCACAGCATGTAAATCTCAGAGCATCATGTCTGAGGGTTCTTTTTCTTCCTTCACCAAAAACAAATCAAAAGTCTAGAACACAAATTGTCCTCTCACAGAGTCCAACCCGCAAGAAACTAATGACAACAAGGACAAAAATTAAAAAAGATGTAAAAATTACTAATAGACCAGAAATACAGCTCAAAAGGTCCTTTTGTTATCAACTTAGCCAGAAGTGCTTAGCGCCACAAAGAAAAGCATGCAATGAATTACAATACAAAAATCCCCCTTCAGTTAACATTTTAGCCAACTGTGCTTAACAGTTAACACCACAAAGAAGTGCAACAGCATGTCCTTTACAAATTAAATGCGATTGTATGTTGAGAGTTCAGATGAAAAATCAAGGGAACACTAATGAGCTGAAAACCAGCAGAAAGAAGAAAGGTAAGATTTGAGCTTATTATGCCCAATACATGATACCCAATCAGCAAGTGGCCAAAAAAAAATTACATCTTGTTGCAAAGAAAAAGGTCTGATTGTAACGGAAATAAACCAGTAACTATGATGAAAACATATACATCCAACATTTTCTTTCATCTATGAAAGAGATCACTGACCTGGATTGAAGTCAAACAATGAGCAGCTCTAATTGCACGTGACACAAGCACTGAACCAAAACTGTATAAATAGAAATTTGGCAGATAAGATAATCACTTCTTTGGATGAAAGAACAAGAAAAATCAAGTGCATAATAAGAGCTGGCTAGAATTTTACGTTGCCTCCTCCAGGGAATATATGCGAAGCTCATACATAACTTGGTGAGCTGATATTGGGTGTCGAGTAGGAGAAGTTGCGGTTCCAGTATCTTGATGGACAAGCGTTTGCAAACCAGGATCAGCTTCCATATGGGGCAGCATGCAAGCAACACAGGCAGCTAAGTATCTTCCACATGGTGAAAAATGAGCACCCATTTCACTGAAAAAACAATAGTTGTCAGAGGCAGACAAAGTGAATATATTAAAAGGCCAGCCAGAATGTATTAGTAAAATGCAACACCAAAAGACTTGACCAAGCTGGTTTTATGACTTGAGACAAAATTGATGCTGTTATTTGATGTTCACTAAACATAAAGATGCAACAAAAACACCCCATCCATGCTGTAGCTAGCAAAGAATGCAGTAAGAAATCAACAAATAGATAATTTCTTTTTAGTCCAAAAATTTTATTTCCATCATGCCAATTGGTTAGGTAAAAATCAGAGAAGCAAAAAGAAAGGGAAAAACCACAGCCTTCAACATACCTACAAAGGACAGCATGGGGTATGGTTAAGCGACATTTATCAGAATTGAGTGGAGCACAAGGATGTTCTATGTCATGTGACCACACTCTAAGCTTTACAGTGCATGGTAACTCTGCAGCAGCTGCCAATGACGTGGCAATTTCAGATTGGATTCTATTAAATAAGGGCTGATTATCAATACCCTCATGTTGCGTATTGATGGGAGCCACACTTTCCCCAGATTCAGGCACAGAGAACCGGGAGCGTGAAACGCGATGCCGCGAGCCAGATCTCCCGGAAACCCCAGATAGGCTGGTGCTTCCAGGCATTGCTAAAGAAGCCACTGCAGCTTCCACATTCTGAGTAGATAGATAAGATGCTAATGAGGAAGGACCGAAATACTGGGCTGAAAGTTCATGACCACCACTATTAAGAGGAAGTGTCGATGGAACACCAGCTTGGCTCTGACCCATTAACCATCCTTGCAAAAAGGGTGGGAGCTCCCACCTTGTGGAGTCTCTGGAGGGTAGAAACTGCTGAAGTTGCCCAAAATCAGTGGTCTGCTGCCTAACTGAAGTATGTGCAGGTGCTCCATCTGTTGCACTATTATCAACACCAGATGTCTCTAAATTAACAGAGTTTCCTTGTGGGTTCCCCCCTACAGACTGCATTTCATCGGTCTCCATGGCATCTTCTCTGTTGTTAGAAAAACCATTTCCCATTCCAGAAGGGAAAGCATTACTTACTATACCTTCTGCACTGGTATATGTACTAGAAGGGACTGCAGGAAATGTCTCCATAGGAGATACCAAGGGATCATATCTATCTGCTGCATTCGTATCCATTTGAGGCTGAGTTGAAGTAGAGGACTCCACTAGCATTGTACATGAATTGACATGTCTATTAACATCTACTCTACTATCATCTATGGAAAATGAAGGCACGAACAGCAAAGGAAAGGACACAAGAGGTAGTTCAGAAGCCAAGCTAACACGATCATTGGACTGACCATTTGCGACAAAAACAGCAGGAGGAGGATATCTTGGGTATCCGGGAGATGTTGCCCGTGTCATCGAGGAATCTGAAGAGTCAAGATCATTGACCTGCATATCAGTCCAAAATTGTAACCTGCGCGATAGAATGAGTAAATAATCAAATAAGTGACCTTTGAGTTATTCACCTCAGCAGTCAAGAGAAATGGAGCCCCGTGCGGGTGAAAGTGCACTGCTCGAAGAGAACGCCTAGTCCTCAATACAATGGTTGGTGAAGACGCCTCCCCTCTCTTATTGTAGTGCCATATGTACAACTGACAAATGAGATTGAATGTCAAAATGCAAGTTAAAATACAAATTCATCACACACAATCCTCTAACATAGAGAGGAAAAAAAAATCTCACACGCTGAATTATAGTAAATGTAAGATTAAATACCTTGTGACCTGATGCAACAGCCAGCAATTCTCCTTCTGCATGGAAAGCAATGGAAGCAATAGGACGATCTGAGAGGGGAAACAAATTCACCTTGTCATACAAGCTCAACAACTATAGAAGAAGAAAAGCACCTAAAAATAATAGAAGCATAAAATTGAACTTACAGAAATCACGAGATCCTATACACTCTGATGTGCTTGCATCCCATAAGCGAACTTCATAATCCAAGCTTCCACTTGCAAGAATTTCCGGATGCAATGGGTGGAACCTGACCTATAAAACTAAGACCTTTAGATAAAACAACAAAAAAGAAGAAGTAATACCTTCAAATGGGAAGAAAAGGAAAAAGAACGGAGATCAACAACAAAACTATGATTGCATATGAAAGATAATGGGAATTGGTTGCACAACAAAAAGGAAAGGGGAACAATAACCCTTAAGAATATGCAGTTCTTGTAATTGATAAATTGTCTAGACTAACATAGCACTAATTGAATATACTGCTGAATGATAGTTACAGAGCCCTGACCAAAAAAATCAGTATGTTCACTGAACATATTTTTTATTCCAGGTACTTTTTAGCAAGAGATCTCAATGGGAGGGGGGGGGGCGATAAAACTTCACATTTGAGCCTATGCCAAATAATTGCAATGAGGCATAAAATTTACCAATTATTCATTCATGAGTAACTGGTCAGAATTACAAAAAAATCATTGAAAAAGAGCAAGCATTTATGTAAATCCTTGCAAGAATTCCAAATTCAAACATACCACCCATGGAGTCCTCCGGTGACCCATCAACACCTTCAAGCAATTTCCAGTTTGGCAATCAATTATCTTCACCGTGTGATCACCACTGCGATTAAAAGCAAAGAGAACTAAGTACAACTTCCAGTTGCGCATGACCAGAAATAAAATCAGAGTGGGAAGAAAAACCTAACTGCGTAGAAGCAAGTGTTTTTCCATCAGGACTAAATGCTGCTGCTATGGTCGACCTTGGAGGAGGCACCAACGGGCAATACTTGGCCGATAAATGCCGCAACGACTCCGCCTCAACCCTAAATCACAAAACAAACTCAAAATGTGAAGCAAACAACACTCCTACAAAAGATAAAAAACGGCACATCCGTTACCATGAAATAAGACCGCGTTTTGCATCTCTAGCTTGCTCAGTTTTAGGCGAGGACGACGAATTCGAATTGCAATGAGAATCTTCTCCCCACCGCCTTTTCGGTGTGTGCTTCGTTCTGGGACAAATCTCTCTCTGCACTAACAAACAGAAGGCATTTCTACCACTGAAAACATCAAAACAAATCACACACACCAAATCAGCACCAAAATTCAATCAAATTCACCTCCCTACCAATTTCAACTTCAATTTAATCTAAATTCTAGCTCTTGTCAACCATCACTGCAATCAGACGCAAAAAAAATTCAAAATTCTTCAGAAATCTGACCTTTGAAGAGGATTAGTGGAGGCAGGAGAATCGAGCGGATTTCGATCCAACGGAAAGGATAGTCCAGTCATTTCCTTGGTGGCACAATTCAGATTCATATGGAGAGAGGAAACTGAAGCTAATCTTCTGCAATAATATCGAAGATCGTAAAAATTAGAGAGATAGGAACCCTAATTCATTGATAGATTTGGATCGAGAGGCTCGTCGGTGTATAAGAGAGGGGGATCGAGAGGGGTACGAGTGTTGGATTTTGGATTTGAAATGGCGAGAAAACCTAGTGAAGGAAAGAGAGGAAGAGAAGCTGATGAGCCAATAGGAGAAGGGGGGGAATAGAAGAGAAGAGGAGAATTTTAGAGAGACCGAGGTTAAAAATACTGATTTACTGTAGTAAAAAGACGTGGTTAATATTGCTGTTTTTTTTACTGTATTTAATATTATATTATATAAGATTGCAAATTGGACCTACTTTGTTTTGTAGTTTTAAAATGTAGATGAGATCTAGATTGGTTTGAATAAAAAACATATATATATATATAAGATACGTTAATTTTAAAAAAATAATTATCTTGATCAACAATATGTTAACCAGTGTAATTATCCTACACTGGGTTTTAAAATTATATTTTATTTAATTATTAATTTTTTATTATAAAGGGTGAATATTATATATGTTTTTTATTAGATGGAGGGCTACAATGTTAATATTCATTAGGATTTAAATGTTAATAATAAAGTTTTTAAGTGAATACATGAAATTAATTATGATGGATCTAGTTTTGATTAAAAGATAAAAATTGTAAGTAGAAAGGGGTAATATTAGATTTGTTTTGATAATTATTTAAATCTGATTTTTTGATAACCAAATATTACCCAATTAGGTCATGAGTGTTTATAACCCGACCAGATACAAATGCTATAGCTTGCAGCTATTTAATATATGTTCAGTATATATATAATTTCTTTTAATTATAAAATTATTTATTTATTTTAGATCGGTTTTAAGTATATTAATATTCATGTTTAATCTAAAAACTGACATTTTATATTTGGGTATGCTAAACTCAATCAATTTGAATTTTTTTATTTATTTAGGTCAGTCTAGAAAAATATCCTTCAAGTTCATATCAAATTATTATTTCTAATTAAGAAATTGATGAATAAGAAAGAAGAGAAGAGATTGGAGATTTACTTTGTTTGTTATTTTCCTAGTGTTCAATAACATTTGAGAAAGTAGTGTGTGTTTTAAAAAAAAATAATTTTTTATATGTTTTAAATCATTTTAATATTTTAATTTTAAAAATAATTTTTTAAAAATAAAAAAATATTATTTTAATATATTTTAATATAAAAAATTATTTAAAAAACAATCATAATTCTATTCCCAAACAAACACTTAATCAATTCATATGTTCATCAAAGTAAGTAAACAATTAAATTTTGTATTTTATAAAACAGTAAACTAATGGATGTCAATTGAAAAATGAATTATAAGATTAAGATTAAACAATTCCCCATGTCTTGGAATTATCGAGGAACTTTGGATAATAAGGTTTTGTAGAAATTAAAATAATTTTTTTGTTTACATATATCTATTTTTAATTTATTTTGCACGCAAAAACTTGTTTTATAGTTGTTTTGAAATATAAATGTGTTTTTTAAAGAATCTATTTTTTAAGTGTAACTAAAATTATTTTTTAAAACTTGTTTTTTAAAATTATAATCATAAAAGCTATCTTAATGCTAGACATACTTAATATATATGTAACTAACCTCTTAAAAAAATTAAAATTAAAAATACACAGCAACCATTACAAAAAAAATCATTCTATATCTTTTAATTGCTCTGTAGCTAATTATACACCTCCTGTAACCAAAGTCAACCAAAGTTTTTAGAAAAAAAAATTACAAATTTGTTATTTATTTTTCTAGTTATTTTTATTTTTGTTTGGTTGATAAATATATTTTTTTAGAGGATTTTATATTTTTCAACTTGATATGGGAAGTCAAATATTGTTCCTTCATTATTTTTTTTCTTTTTAGTTTATGAATCCTTTTAATGGTTTTATAATCATTTAAATAAAAAAATCATGTTTAAATAAATTTATAACTAGTATAACTAGAACTACTTGTTTGTATATCAACAAACCATGTAAAAAAATATTTATTGGAGAAATTTTGAATTAAAGTTTATGTATTGAGTCCCCTTCCAATAACATCATGCATTTCTCTATAGTTATTGTTTTTTCATCTATGTTGCTTAATAACACAACATAATGATTATCTGTGGTTAGTTTTATGTCTCATTGAATAATCAATATTAGAAAAGGTCAAAGAACAAGATGTGCTGATGTAATAAGGGATAAAGAGGTTTTTTCTTATTAAAAAAATGTTTTAAGACTTGATGATAAAAAAAAATGCAAATATAGATTATATAATTGACTTGTTAGTTGTAAGAGGTGAGAACATCTAAGGGTTTTGAGGAGACTGGTTGTGGATCTATAGATAGCTTTGAAAACACATTTTAAGAGCAAGAGTAGATAAGACAACCTTGATTTTAGTGATCACATTTATAATGAGATAAATGTGAATTGATATTTTTAACCAATTTATAATATTTATTTTGATTATAGTTATATTGATAATGATAGTACAAACAATAACACGAATCATAATGATAATGTCATTAATAATATTCTTGTTGATAAGTAACCAACTAGGTCCTTAATCATTTAAAGCTATAGTCATTTAAATCATTTCATTAATTTTATATGCAAATTAAGGCAAGATCATATAAAAATACTAAAAAAAAACATCTTGATCTCAAACAGACAAAGTATAGGAGGTCAAACTTGAAATTAAAAATATAAAGACCTATTTTTTCACAAGAGGTTTAACTAATTTAATAATCAACTGAAGTGAATATTTTTCTTCCTAGTCAAGTGCTGCTAAGATCACATAGAGCATTATTTATCAAACTTGTAAAATATATGGTTTGTGTATTAAAAAGGTGGAACCACGTAACTAACCTCTTTTTCTAAATACAATCTAGGGTATTTTAACTTAAAAGAATGTTGTATGGGTGCAATTTATGTGAGCTAAATATTTTTCATCTAATCATGCGTTAGGTTTCAAAGCAAATTGATATAATATTTAATATTTTTATTTAGGTCTAAATGTTTATAGGTTATAAAAGTTAGTTTTGAACAAATCATTATAAGTTTTGAGATATGGTAAAATTGTGAAGGTTTGTTCAATTAACATGGTAGAGTTTAGTCCTTTTTTTTTATACCTTACGAAACAAGGTGAGCTTTCAAGAGTTTTCAATGGTGTTAATGTATGTGATTTTGTTAATTATATTGGGTATAAAATTAGGATAAACCCTGACAATAATCATATCTTTATTGTATTGATTATACATTTCTTATCTATGTTTCTCACATTAAAAATAACAATGATCTTAATTTTTTAAAAGAGGGGAATGATGAGTTTTTAGTTGTTTGAATAAATATATATTTGAAAAGAAAGAAATGAGACTTTTAAAATGAAATGTTAGAAAGTAGAATGGAAGTGAAAATAGTTATAGTAAATCATAAACATGAGAAAAAACCCTCATAAAATAGTAAAGGCTCAAAAGACACTTAACATCATAAAAACAATTGTTCATGTATTGTGCAATCTAGTTATGACAAAAATCTCTCCTGGTGGATTTAATGAATTTAAAGTGTAGGATTCTTTTATAGGTTATTTTAGTCTATTTGGTTTTCTAAAAATGTGTTGATGGTGTGTTTTAGTAAATTCATAAAGGAGTCAATTATTATATTTACCACTGCTATTTGATATTTCTAATGTTGATGTGATAAAAAGGGTTTGACAATATTCTATCGTGTTTAATAATAATTTTTTTAGGTGATATTCGGGATGAAACATCTAATTAAATTAAATGAAAAAAAGTAGATCCAATTAGGTCATAATACAAGATATAATAAAGCTTAAAAGGTGGCACTTCTAAAACATCGAAGTTGTTATCTAAAGTATCCCTGGTTAACCTATAATTAGCTAACCAATTAATCATTGAGTTTGCTTTTCTTGTAAACATGTGTAGTTAGTACCTCTGATTTTTATCCAACAACCTTCTAATCTGTATGATAAAATTATAATTCCTATTCACGGTAGCATTATTTCTAATGACATGATGAAAAGATTAATATCTTCTTCCAAGTGTAAGAGTGTCGAAGCAATAAATAACCCGGCAAGACCGGGGTCGAACCATAAGAAGGTTAATTGTATAAATTACATATAACAATAATACAACAACAACAACAATAACAATAACAATAACAATACAAAAAAAGAAGGAGAAAGAGAAGAAAAAGATGAGAATTTTGAGATGAAATATTAATGTATGGATTAAAAAATGATAATAACAAATGTCAAGATTATAGGTTCCACTAATGGTATGTTAAATAAGTATAGTATAAACTCTTATCATTCAATTGGAAACCACACACAAAGGAGATTCCAATCAGATTATAGATTGTTAACATGATTATATTAGTCATCCTATTTTGTTAATGTTAATACTTGTAAATCTCGTCAAACATTCATAATTATAACTTATATCAATAACAAATTAAGTTTCTTTTATAACTCAGGTGTCTGTTATACCATACATTATGAATTATGAAAGTATTAAACATTAGTTCTCATCTTTTTTTTTATTGTTATTGTTATTGTCGTCGTCGTTGTTATTATTATTATTGTTGTATTATTGTTATCTGTAATTTAAATAATTAACCTCCTTGTAGTTCGACCCTAATTTTGCCGGGTTATTTATTACTTCGACACTTCTGCACTTGGAAGAAGACATTAATCTTTTCATCGTGTCAAGTTTTTGGCAATTGGAAACTATTAATTTGATAACTAATTGATGAGTGGGTAACCAACTCTTAACTTGATGATAATTCTTATCTTCTTTTGTCTGCCTAAAATGTCATTAATAACGTCAAAACTGGAGCCACTTGAAAACATAAAAGTTGTAGGAAATTATCTTAGCTTTCTTGTGTAAAAAATTCAGGTCATTTGGACTCCTAGAACTCTAGATATGGGCCAAACACTAAATAATGCTTGGGCTGGAAGACAAATTCAGACTTTTTTGTTGTTGCTACAATTTGGACTTGAAAATGACCTTTTTAAGTCTTGGGCTCTACATGAAAGTTATAAACTTATGTCTTATCTTTTCATCCATATAAAATAGACCTAAATATAAGATCTATAACTCCAGATATGACCCAATTACAAAATAGTATTCTGGTTTGGATTGCACTAACATCTCTTTTCTAAGTTTGATTATTTCTTTGTCCTTTCAATTTCAGTTCTTCAATCTATTCTTTTATTTATATGATAGTCCTAAATTTAAAATGAATATTTACCATAAATTAAAGGTATCTTATATTATTAGATATATTATTATAAAAAATGTGTTAGTTAAGGAGTTATTGATATTTCAAGTGCAAAATGATGACATAAAACCTTGATAAAAATGTATTTTTAAGTACTAATCACCTAGCTATAAGATTACTCACAATAACAAAATTTGACTCTTATATAACTTTTCTAAACCTTTTTGTTATACCAACTCTAATCCAATATAAATTGCACATAACTTAGCAATTACTAAAAAGCAAACCCTAATATTCCTAGCAAAATCCACTATATCCCCATACCATCTTGAATAACTCCTTTTGCATCTGCCATTCCTGAGTTATATTTACTACAACCATATATATTGAGCTTGACCTAATCTTTTATAGGATAAATTCAACCAATCTATTTGAACTCTCTATTGATGATATTTTTTCTATTTTTATGTGTTTAAATCATTTTAACATCTACCACCATTTTTTTATAGTTAAAATAATATAGTAATAATTTACGTTCTTCACATCAAAAACTCTTTGACATCTATCCTTAAACCATGATGAAGTGTTAAACTTTAAAGGCTAATATGTATTATAAGAATCTCTGTTTCTTGAAGCAAGATTAGAAATTAATTAAGCATATCAATTTATGATTGTAAAAATACCTTTTCTCCTCTTGACATAAGATTTCCCAATCTTTTATGTTTTAGGACGACTACGCAAAGTATGAAGTAAAGTCTCTACTTCTGTTAAATAATGACTGCAACATGGATTTGACACAATTCTTCTTCACCTCACTTTATTGGTCATTATAACATAATAACCACAGTTCAATAAATGTTTTACTACGTTCAATTCCTTTTCATTTTCAGATACTTGGTAATAAAGGAATTCGATCCATCATAACATTATACGCTGAACCTTTTTTTGCAATTTAAATTTAACAAGTAAAGGCCTTATGAGATCTACCTCAACACATAATCTAACAAAATTCCCCCTTATACTTGTTAATGTATTCCTATCAACCTTTAAAATTTTCCTAGTTTTATTACCTATAGTCCATAACACTGAGGTGTGCCAAATCAGGAAATCTAACCTAAACAATTACCTTATATATTATAACCTTTCAAGGATCAAATTTGAGAAGCCATATACGAATCATAAAATAATGATTAACCACCATCAAATGACTTCCAAATAATATATGTTGTTTTTTTTAATATTAGAGAACTTCATATAAAAAAATTCATTGCCCGAATTCATTAGCTAAAAATCACCTTGTAATTTTCATATTGATTTAAAACGTTTGAACAAATACAAATACATGTAACCCTCCTTTCTTTTTATAATTTTTATAATTAAGGCTTGTTTTTATGGTGCACGAATTCTCTTTTTTTCTTATATTGAAAGTTAGATAATTAGATAATCATCCTCATCATAATCATTCTCATCATCTTTGGATATATATTCCTCGATAAAACTATCATTTTTAGAATGTTGTACCATTTATGAGAGAATCCTTGTGATTATTCCTATATTTTGCCATTTTTTGAAAGTCATGCCTAGAATCATTATCAATAAATTTATTATTTTCTCTAATCTTGACTTTCTTACTTGAACGTGCCAATAAATTAGACCCTTATGTGGTTCTCTATGTAGCTTTAGGAAAGAGCACAATATTTAGTTGAAAAAATAACTTGACAATGCTTAAAAATAATCAGTTTTATTATGTTAAGACTAAGCAAGCTTTAGAAAACTACTTTTCTTCAGTTTCCCACCACTTATATGTGGACAAATTAATGAAGCAACTAGATCTATTATCATGATGGGTGGACAATATCAGATACAGATAAGGCATGCCAAGTAATGTCAGATTTGGTCAATCATCTTGGGATGCTTTCAATAAATTTCAAGGTGGTTTTGCATATAGAGTAAGAGTATGCAATGCCTTTGGTTCTAGGCTGGAAGCAATAAAGATCATATTAAAAATGACTTGAAATACTAAACTAAAATAACTTTAACTCGAATAATTTCTGGGTGGTGTGAGAGCTTATAAGTAGTCAAGTTTTTATATCATGACATCAAAACAAAATTTATACCATAACATCAAAAGATAATGATGTCATTATAGATAGTTTTAAGTTATGAATAACTAGATAATCTCTAGAAACCATGATTTTTATTTGGGGTATATGAGCACAATTAATTGAAGGGGAGAGAAAAAAACTAGCGAGATGATTTTTTTTTCAATTTAACGCGTGGTCATTTATTCAAGCATAACTTTTTTATACATTTGAATCGTTTTAAAAGTTTATTTGGTTTGAAAAAACATCATATTGATATTTTTTAACTATTTTTTATGGTTATAATGTGTAAATCTAAAAAAATAAGAAATATTATTTTTTTAAAAAAAATATTTTTTGAAAAACACTACACACCACAATGTCAAACATAAATAATTATTGATTATACAAGCATTAATCCATGTAATAAATTGATTTTATGATAGATAATGTATCAAGATATATGCGTGGTCAACCTTATCAACTTTTTCACAAACATGACGAGAAATTTTATCATCCTATAATATTTTTTCCTTTAAAAAACACAATCCATTTTCAAATAGGACCATCCATCAGCAATAAACAAGTAAAATCAATGAACCTATTAATAAAAAAGCCCTTCTAAATAAATATAACAAGTTTCAGCCTCATCGTTGGTGTTTTTTCTAAACAAGTAAACAAGTTTTTATGTTCAAATTTCAACAATGATGAAATGCCATCGTTTAAAACTCATGTCCAAACCATGCTTCTAAATTCAGACATGATCATGTTTCTTTGTGTGACTAAATCATGATTTTTATTTTTAAAATTTTTTTTAACCTTTTAACTATTTTCTTGGTATTTTTTAATTTTTTTGATATGTTGATATAAAAAATAAAAATTATTATTTTAATATATATTAAAATAAAAAACTTTAAAAATAAATCTCGATAATATTTTCAAACTCATTAATCATCACTTTCCCAAAAGCTAATGTGTTTTTTTAGCCGAGCTAGCAAGCTTAAAAGTACATCTACTTGTATAATTATCTTAATATAATTATTTATAAATTATTTTTATCAACATGACACATCTACTTGTCCTTCAATGTCCATATAAGTTTTTATATCCAAATCCATAAATTAATTATTAAGTTGTCTAAGAAGTAGAACCGATTGCTCATATTTTGTTTTTTAATCCTGTTATTTCTAAAACAAATATTTTTATATGGTACAATAATATTACAAATATTTTTTAAAATAAAAAAAATATTATTTTTATATATTTTAAAATAAAAAATAATTATTATTACACTCCCACGCAACACACCCCTAAATTTGTTTGAATTGTTTGTTCACACTAGAATCCAATAATAAATACCCATACGAGAATTTTAATAATAAATTAATATTGTATACTTGAGATATAGCATGAATAGAGAACTCAAACCAGCCCAATCATTAATTAGAAAAGAAAAAATGAGCAATGGATCTCACTCGCCGGGCCAATTAAGCATTCAACATGTAGATTTGGACCTAATGTTTATTTTCTCTCTCCTATTCCATAATTAACTTGGTTTGAGGTGTCAATTTACATTATAGATCAATTATAAAATTATAATAAATATTGCTATTGTAGTTGTGATGATTAATTGGTACAACTTTATCACTATTCTATAATTGGGCTTTAATACTGATAAGAAATCTAAGGTTCTTAATCCCGGAATAAAAGAGAATATGAATACACAAGTTTGTCCACGTGTTTATATGCTTTTCTAGCGGAAAAAAAATCATTTTTTAAATTATCATTTTCGTGTTTTTAAATTAATTTAAAAAAATAATAAAAATATTATTTTACCTTTAAAGCAACCATCGCAATAATGCCAATCAGGCCCGTACAGAAACGGACCCTCATAAGGCCAAATGAGAATTTAACATGTGGATTTTTCCATAGGGATTTATTTGAGCACCAAAGAATAAGTAAAAGGACTACCTTAAACAATTAATTGATAGAGGACTACATTAAGACAATTACAAACAATAAAGGACCTTTGAGCTTATTAACCCTCCCCTTGAAAGAGCAACACCAACAACAATTAACACTGTACGACACTCTCGCAATTAAAGCTGCCTCCTCCTGCACTCTCTCTGTTTCAACAAACTCTCTCTCTCTCACTCCCCCCCCCCTCTAATTCTCTGTACTCCCAATCCCTCCATTAGTCCTTCTCCAACACAAGCCGCTATACTCTCTCCACTATAAATTTATACGTATGCGAGAGTATTTACACAAATCTACTTGTTTTTCTAGATCTTTACCGCATTTTATGGATCTGCAACCCCACTCCACACTCACGCTGTCTAGATTTTTCTCTTTCCTAGGGTTTTGATTTTGACCGACCGTTTACTCTCTCACTGACCAATGCTTGACACTGAACGCGACTGTGAGCTCAGCCGGAGCTCCTCGAAAATCCGTTGGATCTCCGGCAAGCTTCAAGGTCGTCGGTTTTGACAATGCTTTTGCTCGGATTCTGGATTTTGGTTTGAGTCAAGATGCATACCTTGGTGACATCGCTGCTTGTTCTTTGCTTGTCTAGCTTTGTTTTTACTTGTTTAGGTAACCGTTTCTTGCTCGTGCTTCTTAATTTAACGCCTTCTTTATTTTTTTTTATAGCTATTTCAGCTTGATTGAGCTAGAGGCAGCTGGATTTTCTGGTCAATTTTGCTTGCATTTTTTAGAAAGCAAGCGAAAAGTCTCCTATTCCTTGCCTTTTTAGCTTTGACGCTTTTAAGAGTTTAATGTGGTGTTAATTGTGGTGAATTGTTGTTTAGTACAAACTTTAGCATTGCTAATGTGCCTGTTTTTTTTTCTAATTAACGATCAGTAGTTTCAAGACATTAAATTACGTGATTTTTCTGCGGCTAATGGGAGCAACTGTCTTTTATTTCTTATGAATTTGAAGTGTCATGGTTGTGCATTCATGTTTCTGCCTCTATAGGTAGAAACGATCTCACGGATTTGATTTCTGTACCTTCTGTCTTGAGGTTCAGGACATTTTTTATGGAATTGACAGAATTTTGGAAGCATATGGAGAAGAATTGCAGAATTCGAACATTTATCCACGCCATGTCCTTGAATGGGATTGGGTTTTGATATGCGGGGATAAAATTGAGAATGATTCTAAAAATCACAGGAAATAGAAACAATGTCTGATGTTTATTTGCTAAAATTGAAAGAAAGCATACATGGCAATTGTTTTTAAAAGTTGATGAAGTCTTGTGATCTCAGATAGATAAGATATGGCCTTCATTATAAGCTCAATGATGCTAATAAATAAAGTATAATATCAAGGTTCTAAAAGGTATCGCTCCTCCTGATGCACATTGCTCATGGTCTTGCATATCTTACTTCCTTTGTTTCTTTCTTGTTTTTTGTGAGGGTAAACAGTCTGACATAGTAGGATATATGCTGGAAGTCTGATATGTCTATTTGTTTGAAGTTTCTCGTCTTAATTACAAAATAGGAATCCCCATTTTCTTTTCTTCTTGAGTCTCAATTTTAACACCAAAACTTCAAATTTTTATTTTATGTATAAAGGAGATGCATAATGATGAGGAACTACTCTGGACAATGCGACCGAGATTCATTTAGTCAAAGGAAATTGTCTCATTTTTTTAAGGAACTCTTTAGAAATTCAAATCTCATTTCTAATGCTTTTCTTAAAAGTACATTAACATCAGTTTTACATTTTGGCAATGTGAAGAAATTATTCACCTTTTATGATTCTTTATTGGATTCTTCTTGGTTTTTTCTGATCCTCTAAATCATGATGCCTAAGCCCGTTGCCTATGAATGTTCACTTTATCCGAGAACTAGGGAGAAGGAAAATTCTAGGTTGGCATCTATTCATTGACTGTACTTTTTATGAAATCAAGCAATGACTTTAACTTTAGCCTGTTTTTTGTAGGCTTTAGGAGAGCAATTAGTTTTGGGTTGTTAATCTGGATATTTGCTGTTTAGTAGGTTAAAATGATCTTGCCAGTTTTTTGATAGCGTGGTTGTCAAGTGTACTGCATGTATTAAGAGATTAGCATGATCTCACTGGTTTCTATACCTTCTTTCTGGAGAACTAAGAATTTTTTTTTTAAAGAGGGCAGATCGAATTTGGAAATTCAATTTCTGTCAAGTATAATGTGCATTCATTTTGTGCTGAAGGATAGCTTAAATTTTAACACACGCCCATAGAAATTGAGAATGATGCAATAAACCTGAGGAAATAGGCATGGTGGGACATGTTTATTTGCTAAAAATCAAAAGAAACCATACATGGAAATCTTTTTATGCTGAAAAGGCATTCACTTGCATAAGAAATTGATTACCTAAGTCTTGGGATTGGATAAGATATGTTCCTTGTAAATTTGACAATGCTGATTCATCAAGTAATTGTTTTAGGCACTATCACTTTTACAAATTCTCCTAGCCACTGGTTTTCTTTTCACATGAAAGGAAACATCTTATTTACAAATATATATCCACTATGTTTACAGTTGGATTTACACTCTAAGCATGATGTGTCTCCTTGTTTTAAGGTTCTAGTCTTAATTATGAATTGTCAGATTCTTAAAATCTTGAATTTATTATGATAATCTCAATGCATTTTGACATATAAAGGAGATGTATGATGATGGGGAACTACTCCATATTGAGAACACATTAAGCGGCCAAGTTTCTTTGCATAAATAAAATCATCTCATTTTGTTTCACTGATGGAATTCAGTAGACTTCAGATGCTTTATTTAAATTACCCTAACAAAATCAGTTTTAATTTGGTAAATGTGAACAAAAAAATTTCCATTGTTTATGCTTCTTTGAAATTCTTTTTTCTGACCTGTTTAACAGGGATGCCCATGCCAAGTTTTGTGAGATACATTCACTTTATCATTGAGTTTGTTTTTCTTTTGCTTGACTTTTCTATTATTCATTAATTGTTTTCTTATCCATTCCATTCATCCTTGCACGGTTATGGCATGTTAGATATCAATTATTTGCATATGATTATTTTTGGTTAGATTCCTTGTATTATTTATCACTAAGTGTCTCGCAATATTGCTTCATTCAAGAGAACCGACTTATCTGCTCTCTATCTTTTTCAGGACATCCACTACTTCATATGTACTTGTCTCCTTCTTTGCAACCAAGCTGGCCATTATCTGTGAAAGACATTTTTGTGAGGCATGGTAAGCTGCCAAGGCCAATGTCATGCTGTAGTGGAAACATTCAATGATAATAAATTAAGGCACTGTAGTCTGCTAGTCATCTTTTTTTGTTTCATAGATACCAATCTTTAACTGTGTGTGATTAGTTGTGTGTTATTGCTGACTATGGATAATATGCAACCTACTGTTTACAGGAATGTCGGTTGCAATGAAAATGTCATTTGCTCGACAGCGGCCATCTCGAAATCACGTGGTTAAGCCTTCTTTGGGCCCTATTATCTCACCTGCAACTTCTTTGGTGCATCAAGGTACCATTTGCTCTCAATTTCTCAACAACGTGCCTTGGCACTGCTGTTAGAATTTCAGTAATACTGCCTTTTCTTTTTTCAGCTCTCCCCCCTGTTCCTAGCAGTGCACCCTTACCAAGACATCATGGTGGTCATCATCATCACCATGGGAAACCTGTAGTGACTGCTCCATTCCCTTCAGAAGAGCAAAGTAAAATTTGGCAACTGAAGTTTTTAGTTCTTTTTGAGATGCTTTTGCTTTTATGTTGACAAAAGATTTTCTGGCAGGCTGTGATCAAATATGCACAGAGCCACTCACTGCATCTCTCTCTGGCTCACCATGTGGCTGTGTTTATCCTATGAAAGTTAGACTTCTCCTAGATGTGGCTCCATACGCTGTTTTTCCTGTAATGAGAGAGCTAGAGAGTGAAGTTGCAGCAGGCACGTATCTGGAACAGAGTCAAGTGATAATAATGGGTGCAAGTGCTGACAGTCAGAATCAGGGGAAAACTGTCGTGGATATCAACTTGGTTCCACTTGGAGAGAAGTTTGATAATACTACTGCAATACTTACATATGATAGATTTTGGAAAAACAAAATGCCTTTAAATATAACTCTTTTTGGTAATTATGAAGTAATATACATTAGTTATCCAGGTAGTAATCTCAATTCTCTTGTAAATCTTCGTGGCTTTACATATATTATTATAACGGTTATGACCTAACTCCTAAGAGTCTACCAGGGATTCCTTCTTCACCACCATATCCAAACTACACCGGGAGTGGTCCGAGTGGAAGTTCAGGATATCTCCCCATTACTGCTAATTTTGTGAGCAAGACCCAGAGGATGAATCTTAGAACTATCACCACCATTGCTCTGTCAGCATTTGTGGTTTTAGTGGTTTGCATTGGGGCAATTGCTGTTGTCGTGAAATGGAGGAAGTCTGGAAGACCATCTAGTGCTGTTGGTCCGGCATTTACATCCTCTATAAATAAAAGATCTGGTGTGTCCCTTTATATTCATTCTGTTGCAAATCTATTTGGTCAAAGTGTCATGTAGTATTTATGCTTTTATGTCTCCACTTTTGAATGTCAATCCTGTTATTTTGCAGCTTCTACTATAGTTTCTAATGGAGAATACAAGTGGGAAAGTTCACAGAAATGCATGCTATCAAAATCTTTTAACATCATCTTGCAATTCTCTTTTGGAATAGAGCATACAGTTTTAGTAGCTGTGTTTTACTGTACTTATTTTGTATCATCTCTAAATAATTATTATTAAATAAGATTAGTCCATGCCTTAGTTAATTAGTACTGGATTGCTACAGGTAATGCAGGCATTAGGTCTTTCTTGTCAAGCAGCATTGCAAGCTCAACATCAATGTCCCTCATGTCCAACATGGCTACTTGTATGCTCTCTGTCAAAACATTTTCATTCGCAGAGCTTGAGAAGGCAACAGACAAGTTCAGTTCAAAGAGGATTTTAGGTGAAGGAGGATTTGGTCGTGTTTACCGTGGGAGTATGGAAGATGGAACTGAAGTTGCTTTTAAGGTGCTTACAAGGGAAAATCAGAATGGAGACCGTGAATTTGTCGCTGAAGTTGAAATGTTAAGTCGATTGCATCATCGAAACCTTGTGAAACTTATTGGCATATGTATTGAAGGGCGCACACGGTGCTTGGTGTATGAACTTATTCGGAATGGCAGTGTGGAATCGCACTTGCATGGTATTTTCCTCATTGTCTTATTTTTTTCTGTTTTTAGCTGCACCATGTGCATTCTGTATTTTGTCCTGGATACCTCCTGATGATAAGGAGCCTCTCATTTGGTAATATTCATTCAATTGTCTTGCAAGTGATTTTATTCTCCCTGAAATGAGAAGGTAAAAATGAAGTTTCTTGCTCAATGCCCCATTTATTGATGTTTTAGGTGTTGACAAGAATAAGGGACCTCTTGACTGGGATGCACGGTTGAAGATTGCCCTTGGAGCAGCTAGGGGATTGGCCTATCTTCACGAAGATTCTAACCCTCGTGTAATTCATCGAGATTTTAAGGCTAGTAATGTTTTACTAGAAGATGACTTCACCCCCAAGGTCTCTGATTTTGGCTTGGCGAGGGAAGCAACAGAAGGAAGTCATCATATATCTACTAGGGTCATGGGAACTTTTGGGTAATTATGCTCGCCTCGCCAGTTTTTAGTACTCCATAATTAACAGATTTATTTGTCATCACCAGTGATGTTGAACTGTATTTATTTTACTATTTCTTATCGGGGTTGGTGAATTCTTAACCATCCGTGAAAGTCTGTATGAGTTATGTTGGCTGATCTTTCTTTTATTTTGTTCTTTACATGGTACTGACAGTTATTCAGATATTACTTTAGTCCCTTGTTAACTCATAAATTTTTGGTTTGTAGGTATGTTGCTCCTGAATATGCAATGACAGGACATTTACTTGTAAAGAGTGATGTCTACAGTTATGGGGTTGTGCTGCTTGAGCTTCTGTCTGGAAGAAAACCTGTGGATATGTCCCAACCTCTGGGACAGGAAAATTTAGTGACTTGGGCACGCCCGCTGCTAACTACCAGAGAAGGATTGGAGCAGTTGGTGGATCCTTCCTTGGCAGGAAGCTATGAATTTGATGACATGGCTAAAGTGGCAGCCATTGCTGCCATGTGTGTTCACTCAGAGGTGACTAACAGGCCATTCATGGGTGAGGTTGTCCAGGCTCTGAAACTGATATACAATGACGCAGATGAGACTTGTGGGGACTACTGCAGTCAAAAGGAGTCCTCTGTTCTGGAATCGGACTTCAAATGTGATCTTGTTCCTTCGGACAGTAGCTGGTGGAATGCTGGCGGGACCACCCCTCGGTTAACTTATGGGCAGGCCTCATCCTTTATTACAATGGATTACAGTTCCGGTCCACTAGAAGAGATGGAAAGCAGACCGTTTTCAGCTTCAAGTTTAGCCGGGGATGGCCTGTCTCTGCCAATTAGACACATGAACCGTTCCGGCCCCTTGAGAACTGTAAGAAGTAAACCAGCCTTTTATAGATTAAGGGGCAGCGTTAGTGAACACTGGGGGCTCCTGTCAAGGCGTTTTCGGAATGACGGGTATTGGGTTTGAGTTTTTCTTTCAAGAAAGTGTACAGTTCAGGAGGACCATTAGATTTCTGTTTAACGGTCGAATGATGTAGTTTAGGTGTTTGGTATTCGTGGGGTTTCCATGTCTGGAGAGATAAGACAGACCCTTGCTTCTGATTTTGAAAATCCTGATTCATACTACACAAAAGCTGGAGATGTAAGATGAATACTCGTATTGTGTATCCATTTAATTGTTTATTACGGTCCAATGCTGTACCAGTTACCGAATGACTTAGCTCTGCTTCAATGACAAAATTCTCAAATTACCCGCCGCCGTGTAACCATAGTTATTAACAATCGAAGTGCACTGTTCTGTTTGTTTACGTGGTATACCCCTTCAGCTTCTAAAATCAACTGCGTAAATATGATGTTTGGTAACCAAAGAAAACACTTACCTGTTTGTATGGGTCCTATGTTTTTTGAGTTGAAACCGCCGGTTCCACAAAGCAAGCTGATAGCTGCTGCTTCTTACGTCTGCCAGGTGAATAATTCGCCAGTTTCTTCTCGCGTCTGCCCAGGTGAATTATTCATCTGGACATTCTTGATTTCAAGAATGAACAGTACCCTGAATTAATTCATATAGTCACTGTTCATGTAAATAGCATCACGTGAATTTTTTGGCATTGTTGATATAAATAGTGTCTTTACTACATCGCGTCTACTTGATAAAAAATTATGTTTTAATTAAAAATTAATATTTAATATTATTTAATGACATTATATAAATCAGAAGAACATCACATCACATGATGATATATTATCTATAGAATTTAATTGTAATTTTAATTTTATTTATAATGATATTTTACTTGATTTTATTGCATGCTCAAAAAATTATAAACACTATAGTCCTTATCAGATGAATTTTATACATGATGAAATTAAAGATAAGTTAATAGAATAATAAAAAATATTTGATATAAAGTATTATTTATTTAATGATGTAATAATAATAATTAAATTTATAATATTTAAATTAAAAACCACCAATATTAATATTAATATATATATTAATTATTTTATAACCTTAATTTAAAAATTATCAAATAAAAAATAAGAAAAATCACTTGGAAGTTGTGCCTATTACATGGAAAGTTTTCTTGAATACAAATATGGTTGGATAGCTATGTTTTAGCATTTTTATTAATGGTAAAAATATTAGAAAGACTTATATAGATTGTGATTGTGACTGGATAACAAATATTTTGACATAAAAAAAAACAAGCCGTAAGAGATTTTTTTAAAATTGTATTTTATTCAAAAAATTAGAAGGAGATCACTTGATAATGTAGCATTTGCAGAATTTGATCGAACAATAAAAATATTTAATATCAATATTATTTATTTCATGATATAATAGCAGTAGTTAAATCTATAATATTTAAATTAAAAACCACCAATATATATATATATTAATTATTTTATAATCTTAATTTGAAAAGTATTTTTTTAACCAAACACATTAAATTACTTTTTATTCAACCTCAATTTCAACTACATTTTTAAACAAACATATATAAATTCAAATCAATCTCAACTAAAAGTACATTTTATAAAATAACTTTTTTCAAATCACAACTACAATAGCTACCACAATACCAAACATACTCTTACGTGTTAGTGTTAGTTTTAACATTTCTTTAAAAAATACATTAATTAGTTGTTTGGTTCTATATTATTAAAACATAAAAAACATGGGTCCTATCATTTATATGCAGCGGGATCTCAATTTTTAGGAAGCAGTAGAATACTGTTTTTTTACAAGTTCAACTTGTGGTTGAACTTTTTAGAGATGAGTAATGTGGAGATTTACCAAAAAGCATAATATTCTCTTATTGTTTGGTTCTCATTTGCTCTTCTCATTCATGTTCTTTCATTTGCGTTCATTTTCCTTCATATTAGCTATAACTGCGCACAACAACTCCACAATAAACCATTATTGTAACACAACCCAAAACATAATTGATGGCTCCGTCTCTTTTTGCACATTCAATTGTCATTCATTTCTCTTTAACAATAGAAAATGAAGAACAACAACAAACCTTATAATTTCAAGTAACAACTCCAAATATATATGCAGATCAAGCTTAATTTAAGCACCAGAGTTTAAATTTCCAACGAGTTAGTTCACTGGTCCAATCTTATAGAAATTTTAAGTTAATTATTGTGTATTGTAGTGAAGATCTATTTATTCCCTTTTGTTAATCTCTTGTTGTTTACTCTCGATAGTTATATATGATAATTTTTCATTTGTTTCTTCTTATTAACGAAAAAACAAGATGAAGAGTAACCTGTGTAATTGCAATCAACAACCCCACCATAAATATCAACATCATGCTTCATTCAAACACCTTAGTTGTAATTTTTAATGGGTATTGTGCTTACTGCACTGGTCTCTTGATATGGTAATTTTAAGTTTATTTTTGTTGATTGCAGTGAATTTGATCTGTTTATGCCCTTTTTTAATTCACCTCTATTTTTACTCTCATAAGCATTACTAGTAATTTTTCATTCTGTTTATTCCTTCCATGTATTTGCAGTTATTTATGTGTTGGTTGCTATGTTAAACATATATTTATTGTTGTGTGCTGTTGATTGCTACCAAGTAAATAAGTGTAAATTAATAACACAATTAATTTCAGTTGCTAATTAGAGCATCCCCTATTTTCTATGTTAAAATGGTATTAGTTGTTGTGCACTGCAGATTACTAATAAGTTAATAAATGTATATTAAAATGTTACTTATATATATATATATATATATATATATAAGTAGAGCATTCCCTGTTTGCTATGTTAAATTGGTATTGTGTGTTGTTGATTATTAACAACTAAATAATAATAAATTAAACAAATAATTTCAGTTGCTAATTAGAACATTCCTTACTAATTGATGAAACACAATGGGTAGGTTATTATGTTCTTTCCCCTATCAAGTTTCTTAGTTCACACTTCACATCATTCAATCTTTTTTGAACTAGTTTCTTAGTTTATGTTTTCATCTATTATCAACATCAAAGCTATTGTCAGCTATAGTGAATTGTGTGTTTAATTATTTCTTGCATTGTCAACCAAGTTACTATAGATAATTTCTTTATTTATGTTTTTCATTCCTTGTCAACATTCAAGCTTTTGTGATTCTATGGTTGACCTTTTACTGCATATATAATTTCTTGTTCTGTTACTATCTTATTTTAGGCCTTATAAGTATTCAATCTCTTGTTTATATGGTTAATTATTTGTTTAATTTTTCTTTACATTGTCAACCATAAACAATGGATGGGTCTAACACATATGACAAATCTTTTTGGAGCAAGGCAATGTTGCACATGTTTTGTGACATTTGCATTACAACTATTGAGAGAAACATGAGACCAAACATATATTTTGACAAAGTTAGCTGAAAATTTATCGTACAGTCATTCAAAGATTAGACAAAACTTTTATTATCAAAATCTCAGCTTAAAAACAAATGGGATGGGATTAAAAAGGACTGAAAAGTGTATAAAAAACTAATAAATAAAATTAGAGTTGTTTGGTTTACTGAACCTGGAATTATCTTAACAATTGATGAATGGCGTCAATAAAAAAATTAAGTTAGTTTGCTAATTTGCAATAGCCTCATAATTTTTTTTTTCATGTTGTATTATTTATTAATCTAGTATCATTGCTAAGTACATTTAGTTATCACTACACAGGAAATGAGAGGAGCAAAAAAGTTTAGGCATGTAAGTATAGAGCCCTCATTGTGTGCTAAGTACGATATCATGTTTACTAATACAGTGGCCATGAGAAAATATGCTTAGACTCTTTTACAAGGACTCTTATCATATAAAGATAATATGGCTGCTAGAATGAGAAATACAACCAATGAGGATACTAATATGGAAAAAGAAAAAAGCAACACTGAAAATGATGCAATTCCTGATTTAACTCGTGATGTTAGCAATATAGTTGATGGAAGTAATATCACAAACAGTAGCAGCAACCCCAACAATGCAAATAGAAAGAGTGCACATCATACTACACCTCAATTCTAAAAAAAAAAAAAAGAAAAGGAACTAGAATGGGAGAAGAACTAGTTGCACGTTTGGATAAAATTGTTGAGATTGTCTCTATGCCTAGAGAGATCATAGCTTCTTCTAAAGATAAAAAAAAAAAAGAGAAAGAGGTTATAACATTGAAAAGGTAATGGAAGAACTGTATTCTATCGATGGAGTTGCCCTTAAAGGTGCATTACATACCTTTGTAACTTAATTTTTTTATGTGAGAAGACAGAAGGAGATGTGGGCTGCAATGGATTGTATTGATAGAAAAATATCATGGCTAAAAATAATGTTTAACCAACATAGACAAACTTAGATGGACAAGGTCAGTTTTTAACTTTTTACCTTATTCATGTCTTTGCATTTATGTTGAATTTTGTAATTTAGTAACATATTCATTTGTCTAAAATCTTTTTCATTAGTTTTGTAGAGTTTCTGTGCTACAATTATTGCTGGTTTTAGAAGGAGTTGCCCATGTTTTGGTGTATTTTCATAGCCAAGTATTTGGAACACCATTACCATATATGTTTTGATATTATATGTATGACTGAATATTATTGATGGGTTGGAATTTCATGGATGTTAATTTCTGAATTGTAAACCTTAAATATGTGGATACTTAACTTTGAATGTAATGTTTAGCTTATTAAATTCAAAATTTTCAGTTCTATTACTTGATGTTGAATGGTTGGTAAGAAGAATTTATGAAATTGAGACTGTTGCTTATTGGTATTATACTTTGAATGTTTGGTTAGTTGCTCTTGAATGGTAGGTTTAGGTTGCTAATTTTGAAATTTTTAGTTAGTGTATGTAACATGTGAATGTTTGGTTACTTGCTCTTGAATAGTAGCTTTTTAAAATTAGGTAACAATTTTTGAAATATTATTTTCATTCCTATGTATTTGTATATAACTAACCGTAAGTATGAAAAGTTATTCACTTGTATATTGTCAATTTCAATGGGTAGAAATCAAATATATTAGCGCCTGCAATTAAGAATAGTTGTTTTTAATTGCTATGTTGTTGATTGCTGATATTTAAGTTCCATTTAATTTGTGTTTTCGAAAAAGTTGGAATATTTCTTTATACAATAGCTTTAAGTGCTTCAAATAGAAAAATTCAAGAGAGATTCCAACATGCAGGAAAAATAATTAGTAGTTAATTTAATGAAGTTCCTAGATTGGTTTATTCGCTCACTACATATATAATTCAACCTACAAATCCCAGGTTCGTATACACACTATGTAAAATTGTGAACAATCAGAGGTCTATACCACATTTCAAGGTAATGTCATTAATTGTATTTGTTGATGGTGATTTGTATTTTATGAATTTGTGAAATTTATTTTTTTAGTCAGCTCAAATTGATATTATTTGGCTTGTTTATTATATATTAAAATTGTACAGGAGCTATTGACGGTTCACATGTGCATACATATATTTTTTCTAAAAATTAAATTTCATTTATTGGATGAAAAGATGTGCCGACCCAGAATGTTATGGTTGCATGTAGCTTTAACTTGCAATTTATATTTGTTTGGGAGGGTTAGGGAGGTAGTGCATATGATACATGAATTTTTCTCGAGGTAATTGATAATCCATGTATAAATTTTTTTAAGCCACCAGAATGTAATAATGTGTGTGTGTGTGTGATAATTAATGTTATTTTATTTTATTTTATTTTGTAATTTTCAATTTAAAAAAAATATATGTATGAATAGGAAAATACTACTTGGTTGATTCAGGATATCTTAATGAATATAAATTTTTAGGTCTATATAAAGGTCAGAGATATCATTTGCAAGGATTTAGGAGATAAAGACAACCATAAACTCGTGAAGAAATTTTAAACCATACACAATTTTCATTATGACATGTGATAGAATGTATATTTGGAGTTTGGAAAAAAAAAAGGTGAATCCTATAGAATATGTCATCCTTTAATTTCAAGGCACAAGTTCTAATTATTATTGCATCCATGACAATTCATAATTACATTAGAAGATGTGATATTTATAGAGTTCAATCGCCATCTTGATTTTGTGTGTGATGATTTTCTAACTGATGTGGCTCCACAATCATAAAGCCAAGGATATCATAAGCCTTCACGAGTGGATTACGCACGTGATGGGATTGCCGCAAGTTTAATGACATAATTATAAATTATTGTTCTAATATGTTTTAGGTTTATTTGCCAAAATTTATTGGTTGTAATGTTACTTTTATCTAACTCTTCATTAATATTATGAATTAAGTCATTTTAGGCAATTATACCATAACTTGAAATTGAACCACAGTTTTTAACTAAACACATTAAATAATTTTTTATTTAACCTCAATTTCAACCATAATTTTAACCAAATATATATTTCTCCAAATCAACCTCAACTAAAATAACTTTTTATATCTTTTTTTTCAAATCACAATCACAACAGTTAACATGATACCAAACGCACATAAGAGTCCTGTATAATTTTAAAACTGAGTTTCAAAATTATTTTTTTGAATTAATATTTTTTTTATATTTTTAAATTATTTTGATATACTGATATTAAAAATAATTTTTTTAAAATATAAAAAATATTATTTTGATATATTTTTAAAAATAATCGTAATCATAATTCTAAACAAATTTTAAATGTGGGGAAAGTAGCTTTCCCTGTATGTTTATTTTTGTTTTTTTTTTCCATTCCTCGTGCTTTTTCTTCTTTTCTTTTTTCTTTTTTTATTTTTTTTCTAAAATTATCTTCTTTTTTTTTATTTTTTTTTTCAAAATTATTTTTTGTTAATTTTATATTTTTACTATTAAACTAGTTAAGAATTTAGCTTTATAATTTTTTTCTTTAAAATATTATCGATTGCTACAGTGTTTCTCTATATATTTTTGCTTTGCTATTGTTATTTTTCAAATGTTTTTTTTTAATTCGCTTTGTTGAATTTATTTTTTTGATAATGAGATTGTTAGAATTTAGTTTTATATTTTTTTTCTTTAAAATATTTTGAATTGCTATATTGTTTCTCCATGTGATTTTTATGTTTTTTTTATGATTTTGTTTTTAAATTATCTATGTCAATTTTATATTTTTAATATTGAGTTAGTTGAGAATTACAATTATAGTTTTCCTCACAAAATATTATGGATTGCTATAGCGTTTTTCTACATTTTTTTTTAAATTATCTTTATTGCTTCTATTTTTTTAATATTAAGATGGTTGAGAATTTTGATTTATATTTTTTTTAAAATATTATGGATTGCTTCAATCATTTCCAACATATTTTTTTATTTATGATTTTTTTTAAAAAACTTGTCTTTGTTGAATTTATTTTTTTAATATTGAGTTGGTTGAAAATTACAACTATATATTTTCTTATAAAACACTACAAATTATTACAGTGTTTCCTGCATAATTATTTTTAATTTTATCTCTAAAATTATTTTTATATTTTTTTATTAAAAACATTGCAAATTATAATAATCTTTATTTACATAATTTTTTATATTTTTTTATAAAATGACGATAAAAAACAAACATACCACATGAAATAAGCTCGTGGCAGCCTGCATCTAATAAGACCTGTACAAGGTTTTATTCGGCTGACTGGCAAGTAAATTCATTAATTTTTAATTTAAATAATATATTATTTTTATAAAATATTTTTCTTATTTGAACCGGACTTAGCTTTTGATGAATTCTTGAATAAGACGGTGGTCTGAGAATGTATTAATTATTATATTTTAAAACAATGTCTATGTTAAAATATATTAAAATAATATATATTTTTTAAAATTATCTTAATACGATTATCTCGAGGCACATCACGACCTCCAGGCAAGATTGCGAGACCCAGGAAGGCAACCCCACCCCGATTAAGAGTCAAAGGATCTACAGTACCTGTAGCCCCACAGACTTCATATTCAACATTTTTTAAAGCGGGGGGAAGGGATCTCTTTTCTGCAACGATAAAAAAGGAGCAGATATGACTCGGCATAAGCTAACGATACATCCAATAACAATGATCGGCGTCGAGTTGCTAGATTTCTGCGAGAATTTAATAAGAGAAGAAAGCGTAGAAAGAGATTTAGAAAGATATGAGTTAAAAATAAAATTTCAAACCGCTTTTAAATAAGTTTAAATTAAAATTTAAAAATAGGATAATAATATATTAAATCATCCTTCTACTTACATAATCCTTCTAATGTAGTCCTCGCAAATTAGATCTTTTAATTTAGCCCTCGTCCGTGACCTCCTCCATTCTTTAAAGAAGTTGCATGAACAAGTTAATATTCATAGCAGTTTTATAATTGAGATAAAATATGGACAGACATCTTAGAGCGACTTAAAGCTGATGAGAAAAAGATAGAGCGAGCACTGGATCCCGCTTGTTAAACCAACATTGCATTTAAGGTCTAATTTAAATATAAAAAAATAAGTATGAGAGCCATATTAAGAAACTTAATTGATTGAGTGTCAAATTGAAAGAATTAAAAAAGTAAAGGGACCTCTGAAACCTTATTAACCAATCCTGAAACAGTATAGCCAAGCCATGGCTGGCTGAGAATATTGGCTCTCGGAGGCCACTGAAATCCTCGCTCTCTCAATTCTCAACAGGTGGCCTGCGTCACTCATCCGTCAGTCGTGAAGAAGTCTCATCCGTGTGTCATCTAATAAAAGAAAAGATGCTCTCGCTGTCAGCATGTCCACCTTCTCTCACCTCCCTCCCCCTCTTCTCTTATTTACGCCACCCTTCCTCCTCCTCCTCTCGTATCCTCTCTCCGCCACCATCAACCACCGCCACCAGGTCAGCTCCACTCTAACACATTGCTATAATAATAATATTTTTTAAATTAAACTGTGTTTAATTAAAAGTCGGAAAGGATTGGATTTCTCACGTTTCAGAGTGAAAACTACGTCATCGGAGATGGACTCGCTTCCTGAGCACCGCATCGTCGTCAGTTCCTCTCTCTCTCTTCATTGTCAATCTTTTCTAATAATTGATAGTGCATTTATTTAAATGTAAGTGATTATTTTTGGCAGTTAGGATGCGGAGCGGCAGGGGTGGATTTCCTGGCGGCCGTCGCTTCTTTTCCTAAACCTGATGACAAGATCCGAAGCACTAGCTTGAAGGTCTCCCTCTTTCCCTCTCTCACTTTGTTTTTTATTTTTATTTTTATTTTTATTTTTACTATAATAAATAATAATACAATTGGTTTGCTTGTCAGGTGCAAGGGGGTGGAAATGCGGGGAATGCTTTAACATGTGCTGCTCGTTTGGGTTTGAATCCCAGGCTCATTTCCAAGGTACCGCCTTTAACTTTTTCCCTATCAATGTCTCCTTTTTTTCAAAGCAATTAAGGACTTGTTTTAAGGCTAAATGACCCAAAATTACCCTGAATTTTGGGTCAAAATGAACTTAACCCCTAAATTTTACTTTATTTTTATTTGAGCTCTTGAACTATGTTTTGGCAGTGAATAGACTCGTCAGTTAATTTTGATCTCAGGTGATAGTCTAGAAACACAAAAAAATAAAAAAAATAAAAAAATAAAATAAAATTTAATGGAGGAATAGAAACCGGGATGGAGGGGTTATTTTTTGAACTTTTTTGTTCTCCTTTTCTCAAGGCAATTCTGGATTTGTTTTACTTTTAAGAAAAATAATTTTGTGCATTTTGAAATTGACTAGGTTGCTGATGATATTCAAGGCAGGGGAGTTTTGGAGGAGCTAGAATCCGATGGTGTTGATACTTCTTTTTTTGTGGTGAGACTATACAAGATATAGGATATCTCAAGCATTCAGTCATTTTGATGCGTTGCTAAACTGCATTCTATGTATTAGATTGCTATGTTTTATGGTTAAGCTCTTTTTAATTTCCTTTTTGGCATTCGGCTATGAACATCTTCTGTTATATGTTGACTCAATTGGTCTTGTTTTAGGTTTCCAAGGAGGGAAATTCACCATCAACGTATATTATTGTTGACAATGAAACGTAAGGGCTTTGCTTGAATACTCCATTCTCTGCTATCACACTTGATTCATTGTGTAAATAGTGTGTTTACTAATGGACAGGGTGTTTTGTTTATAAGGTTTGAGGGTTGTGTTTGAGTAGCTTTCTCGTTTGTTCATAATCCTTGCAATTTTAAAAGGGAAATAAAAAAACTGATCTTTGGGATTCATATTGTGATCATGGCTCAAGACATGATAGGAGTTGAAAAAAAGTTGTGTGCTCTTCCAAAGGAAAAAATGAAAGAAAGAACCACACGGAAGTTTTACTGGGCTGTATTTGTGTTAATTGCATGTATAACTCTGTCGCAACATTATTCAACAGAAAAAAAAAATGTCACAACATTACATCTATTTTCTTTCTCCTTGGAAACTTATCCATTTAGATCTTTGGAGATACATAGACTGTTTCTTTTCTCTCACAAATAATCCCAGTATCACAGCAGCATTAGGAATCTTGGCTCAACAGATTGTCTTCTTTGCCAGTGCTTTAACATCGGTGTGTTATGATTGGATCAACACTATGGTTTAATTAGCTAATTTTGTTAATTCACTTGGGTATTATGTTTGACCAGAAAAGAATAGTTGAAAACCTGGATTCAAAATTTTGAAAGCTCCAGGTAATTGTTGTATCTGATATTCAGGAAAACCCGTACCTGTATTCATACTCCAGGATATCCTCCCATGATACCAGATGAACTTTCCCAGTCAAGCCTTTTATCTGCATTGGATGGAGCAAGACTTGTTTATCTTGATGGAAGGTTACATGAAACTGCCTTAGTCATTGCACAAGAGGTAAAAGTTATCGTTTGTTACCTCTAGTTGTTTTAGTGCTTACTGCTTGTGCTTGACCTTATATGAGGGTCATCTCATTAACAACTAACAAGTTAGAAATTAAAAATAGAATGTGATTCATATGTTTATTTCTTTTATATTGATTATGAAAAAAGGTTGCCAATCATCTTCATCACCTGGTCAATATTTGTCTTCTAAATGTTTTAATACCATATCCTGCCTTTCCTTTTTAATCATGTAAAATCTACTTAACGGTGTCAAATAAATTCAGTAGTGCACCTTCCTGTTCTCCCTCTTCTCCCTGTTCCATGATAGCTATAATCCATTGGGTTGCCAAAGGCTTATCATGACAAAGCTGTTTGCACTTGCCATGTTCTTTTGAAATGTTATGCTGTGATTAAAGCATGGATGGCCAAATTATTCTAGGTGATGTTATCATCAGAAGCCACTATAAAGTATAACTACTCTCACAACTCCTTTTGTTGGATCTAACATACTTGTGCCCTTTCCATTTGTGCACTCAGGGGAGGTCGTTCCCCTTTGTTGCTTGTGTTATTGACCACTTCAATTTGCGAACTTTCATTTTCTTAATACACATCCCTTTGTTTTTTTCTTTTTAAACATTCAAGGAAATGGATCATCTGACCTAGCTGTAGGACTGTATATGAGCCGAGCTGAGCTTTGATGTGTTTGAGCACCACTTATCTAATTTTAGCTAGGATCAAGCTTGGCTCATTTAAAATTTGTTAGGCTCAGACTTGTTTTAGGCTTGTCTCGAACTTGATTCATTTAAGCTGCTTAATGAGCCTATAAGCAGGCTAGAATTAAACTTTGGAATATGAAAATATCATACAGTTGTGATATCATAAAAAGTCTTATATTTATATTTTTTTTAACTCCATGTAATGCACATGGATATAACTGCTAAGTATCCTATTAAATTTGTTCATAAAAAGAACATTTTTGGTTTCATGTTAAATTAGTTTATTCTATGAAATCTTATACAAGTTCTTTATTCTATCAAATTTTCTCAATCTTATAAATGAACTAATTTGCAAGCTTTTAAACAAGTTCGCTGATAAGCCTAATTCATGAACCTAAGTGAGTTGACTCACAAACCTTAATTAGCCGAACTTAGCTAAGCTCAAGTCTGGTTCATTTATGTAGTGAGCTTTAACATATAAACTCATCATGAATTGAAAACAAGTTCGAGCCGAGCCCTTAGCAAACCTAGTCAGAAAAGCAATCTAGTATAATCCTATAACTATTTCCTTGTATACAGGTTATAAGGCTGCCCTGTAGCACCATATCATGCTGATATTCTCACTTGCCCAATTTGTTTCATGCGCATGTGTTCTTTCATGTACAGCTGTACCTGCACATATCCCTCCTTTGTTTTGTTATCCTTGCTTTTTATCAAGGAAAAAATAATCATCTAACAGCAACTACTGGGAGGTCAACATCATGTATTTGGTTCTTCCAGTACAGACAGCTCGCAGAAATATACCCATTTTGATTGATGTCGAAAGAAAGAGAGAAGGGCTGGATGATCTTCTGCCGTTGGCTACTTATGCTGTATGCTCATCAAAGTTTCCACTGGTAAGTTGAATATTCTTTGATTGAATAACATTTGATTTGCACAACAAGAGATTATAGACATATTGGGGATATACTGTAACTAATGCATCTCCACTCTTCCTCCCCCCTTCAAAAAGGGGCTTATGATGTTTTAGCATTTTATCAGGTGGTGAACATTTAAGAAAAAAATTTCATTAGCTTGGAAGCATGTAGTTTGTTGAAAGTTGATTTGAATTTGCAGTACTCTCATGACTTCTTTTATTCATCTTTTGCGAGTTGAGTTTTATCTTGTTTTTATAAAGCCCTATGATATGTTCCTATCAACAATACATATATGCTTTTTGCAGAGAAAGTTCCTCATGTAATCTATTTTGAACACCTGAATTGGTCCAGGTATGGACAGAGGCACCATCTATTTCAAGTGCACTTGTTTCCATGCTTCTGAGATTGCCGAAAATCAAATTCGTGATTGTGACCTTGGGTGAAGATGGATGTGTAATGCTTGAGAGAAGCACAGAAGGTGAGTGTACACTTAGTTTCACAATGTAAAAGACAAAGTGCGCAACACTCTTTTAGAACTAAAAGTTATTTATTGGCTTTGTAAACTTGCCTTTTGTTTGGTTTTTTAGAGGCTCCTGCATCAGAAGAAAAGGATGTAGATAGCTTGTTGGAGTCACTGAAGCAGAGAAAGGATGATAACGTAGCCATCCCAACATGTTATGCATCAGTAATTTATATCTTACTGAACTCAAAATTGACTATCTTTCCATATTACTGAGCTTGATCAGTCTGCAGCAACAATCTCAAGTGAAGGGCTACATGAACTGCCTTTTCTCTTCAAGTATGAAATCATTAATTAAGAAAAAAGAAGCCCACATCAGGCACATTCAGTGCATCTTTCTGGCATTTAATTTAGAGCAATAGGAGAGATTGTAACTTTCCTTTCTGATTCACCATGGTGGTTCTAAAGTGCCTCAGTTACTGGGAAATAATATGTTTAATAAAAATGTCTTTGAGATTGCCATGTACTAGAAAGGCCTAGCTACTTTCAAGGACGTCTTTTAGGTTTACTCTGTCACAGGGAATGAAAACATTTTTATGCTAGTTGTCGTTCGATAAAAGCATGCTCGGATTAATCATTATTTTCAAGAATGGAATGGAATACCCTTTATCCCCATACTGGTGTCCTGTATATGGTTGTTGAAGATGATGCTCTCTCAGCATCTGCCAATGTGATTTCACTATTTGGAGCAATTTTCTGCCCAATTTACCCTATTTATTCATGAAGTTTCAAATTTGTGCTCTTTGGATGGTCAACATGAATGAATGTTTGAAGGTTATACTGCATGTGTCTGATCCTTCCTTTAACAGCTTAATGTTATTTGGAGCTTTTAGGAGGATGCTACAGTGGTTATATTTGTGATTTGTTTACTTGATCACTGAATGAAATTATAATTTCATTTTGATGTACCTGTTTAATTTCAGATTAAAGTTACTATCACGTTAACACAATGAATTCTCAATGGACTAATCACTTCACATCTTTTCCTTCCAGCCACTGACAAAGATAAGAGCAAACGGTATAGGGACAGTGAATGGGAGGTTGTTTGTGGGAACAGCTGAGAAGATACCACCACCAGAACTAGTCGATACAACTGGTGCTGGAGATGCTTTTATTGGTGCTGTTCTTTATGGTAGGTGTAACTGGTGAATGTGAGTGCATGTGCTTTGAGGTTGTGTTTTAATGTTGGTCTTCCACAGATCATTGTCTTGTATGATATCCCTGTTGTGGATTATATGCTTGTATTAGATTCTAGGTGAACCACGAGCAGTTTTACCAATATTAGATTATGAAATTCACCTGACACCAGGGATTGAGAACAATATTGTTTTCAAAGGAACAACATTGTTAGCATGGATTGTGTTCAATCCAGTTCAACTGCCAAGTTGTTCATCCCCTAGACATTATCCCAATCAGTCTGGGATTGACTCAACCTTGCTGGGATCTAGTCTTACATTTATCAATCCGGTGTATTACAAGGATCTTAAGACCTAATGGCAGTGTCATGTTATCCATCATTTCTACGATTACCATATTCTGTCTGTTGATACACTTTAGATTGCTGGTGCCGTTGAAGAGCTTGGAACTCATCTATGTTCATTTGTTTTTTCTGCTAGCTATCTGCGCCAACATGCCTCCGGAGAAGATGTTACCATTTGCTTCTCAAGTGGTATGCTCACATTTTTTTCAACCTAACATCTCCCTCACCCCCGCAAGCCCTTTGTGTGTGGTTGGGGCTCGTTCAACTGGTTATTTTAACTTGGAGTTGATTGCAGGCAGCTGCTGGCTGTAGGGCCTTGGGAGCTCGAACTGGTCTCCCGCACCGCACTGATCCACGCTTGGCAGCCTTCTTGCACTAGAGCTCTCATATTGCGTGCACCATTTGTCATTATCCGTTATATGAACTTGTAATCAACTTGAATCATGGCAAAGTTCCATGTCAAAGCTTTCAGTCCTTAGCATAAGGACTGGAATTAATGCTCAAAGACCTGCTGATCTAGTAAAGTTGATATTGATTGTCAAAGTTACCCAGTAACTCATTGGTAACTCGGTAATCCGATAGTTATGGTAGAAAAGAGGTGGTAAACAAATGGCTACCTAAATGAACAAGCAAATAAACGCTTCCAAAATAGGCAAGCATTTGAGGTTCCACACATTACAGCACAATGACTAGACAAAAACAATTAGGATATCACAACCAAAACCTAAGCCCTTCTACTATGTTCAAATGTCTATCCCAGCGAATCAGCTATACCCTACACATAAAGACATGAACTTCTTGCAGCCTACAACAAACCATCAGCCTTTGTAGGCAACCTTCTGAAGAAACTTACAGCTCTCGGAGGCAACTTGTTCCTGAATTTGGGCGGCCTCATCACATACAGCCCCCACAGAGCCACCACAACCCTGATTGGCACTGCATAGAACCCAACAGCCGCAAACAGGCACATAACCACGAACAAGAAGGTGGCTCTAGGGTCTCTCCAACCTAGCAATGCCTGGAAACGTTCACCTTGAGAAGCCATGTCACCAACCACAGTTTGAATCCTCCCTGCCACGCTCCTCAGCCTATCATACCTCATCCTGACTGTCTCGGCACTTCGGCTTGTTGGAAAAGAGTCAAATTCTTCATCCAGTTCATCGAAGTAAACACTAACAACATGAGAAAGCTTAGTATCCATGTGGGGTGGGTGACGTGGTCGTGTCCTGTATCGCCAGAGTCCCACAAATGCCATGTAGAGCAACGGTGAAGGGATAATGAGCTCAGGCATTGCAACCCACAAGAGGAACGCTAAAACAAACAACGTTGAGTAGACTGGCTTGTGCCAATTGCGCATCGACTCCACCCACCGCGCCATGGCAACAAGAACAGAGAGTCCACTTATTAGTCTAGCGAAGTTAGCCTTGCTTCTTCTCATGCTCCACATATGAGAATCGTGATCAAGCATGTACTCCACCACTTCTCGCCCCAGTGGTGGCTCTGCACGACTAAGCCGTGATGCCACCACATTCATTGCTTGATACCTCATGGCATCCAGTTGGTTCACACTCAATGGTTGCACATAATGCATCTGTGGCAGCAGTGGCAGTGTGTACATGTGCAACATATTAGCCATGTTCGCACAAGAAAACCTAACAGCTAAATGAAGCTCACCCATCTTCTTGACACCAGTGGTGTGAAGCATAAGGAGAGGATAAGAATGTGTGTAAACCCTGTCTGATTCAAGAGTTGATAACCGAACTCTAACTTTCCCAATACGAGAATCACGAGCACCGGCATTGTTAAACACGTTCTTGTCTGTTCGACAGTTATCAAGAACCCCAACAGTGATGACTGTGCAAGGATCAAACACTTCCCAAGTGTACTGCTCGTTCCATTTGGGTGAGAAACTATCAACAACCGTGCGTGTTCTCACCCATTTCTGACCATACTTTGCAACACAGTAAGCATCTATGGACTCCCTTTTCCCTTCCTTCAGTTTTGTTGGCATCAGCCCTGTTGCACCCAAAATTCCCATCTCAAGAACACCAATGTGAGGCTTCCATAACTGTTTTGCAGTTGGCCTAACATCGCTGCTATACATTGTGCTCTCATCTAGCACATGGTAGCCCCCATCAAGAGACAGCCTGAGGTGAATTTTAGACGCAAATCTCGTCACAAGTTTTGACTCAACTGCACTGCCAAATTGATTATCAAGATTGAACCACCTAGAAACGACTTGTTTATCGTCATGATGCCTTTCAATCGCAGCCACTGGAAGCATAACTCTGCCAACAGCCTCCTCTCGCCCCGGTCCAACACGATCCTCGACAGAAAGGAACAAGAAATCCTCAAATGGCTCTGCAACTACAAACATCAATTCCTCACTCCAGTAAGGATTGATCATACTCCTGTTGGGGTTAGGCCCTGCTATTTTAGTCCTCAGAATCTGGTTGCCCACCTGGACTTTCACAAAAAGTTCTGGGAACCTCATCACTCCCAGACCCTTTTCCCCAGGAACAATATCTTGTGCTTCAATAACAGCCACCCGTAGATACCACAGCTTAGGTGATAGATAAACCTTGGATTTGATCGAGCAAAGCCCCTCAAAATGTACATTTGCTGCCTTTGAATGCCAAGCCTCGGCGAAGGCCTCATCAGCTTGAGTCCCAAACCAAATAGACACCATAAGCTCGCCACCTTTTGACTTGTCCCCTTTCTTGTCCTCCATTCTGTACCACTGTGGTGCTAATTGACTGTCAGGGGGTACCCTTCTAGGAACTTCATTCAAATCAAACCAAACACGGCCCAAGTAATCATCTTTGTTGCCTTGTTTGACAAAAACCTCCACCATTGATGACTGTATGCAATCTTTAGAGAAAGCAAAAACTTGGTCCCATTCCACATTACTTGAGCTGATTACCTTCTTTGTAACCCCCCTATAGTTCCCTAACTTCACCTCCGCCACTACTTCACCACCACCAAACAACATATTATATTTAGCCTTGACAACTCTAACATAAAGATACTGCATTAGCTCAACAAGATCATAAGTTGAACTAGTTTTATCTTTGTTTAAACGACCCCCACCAAGGTGTGGACTTGTTTCTTTAAGAGAGAACTCACTAGACCCGTTTGAGTGCACACTAATCCCACCAAGACCAGCACCTCCAGCAGGGCCCACAATAATCCCTCCAGAACTAGAAACAAGCGAACCAGGACCATGAGCAGTAGTGGTGACAACAGGTTTAATCCCACCTGGGTTCGTCTCAACAGGCTTTGCATTAATACTGTTCTGGCCTTGCTCTTGTGCTTGCTTGTTATTGTTGATGACCTCTTGAGACAACTGTTGCGGTTGCTGCAATATAACTGGATTCTGCCGCTGTATCTTCTTGTTCTTCTTTGAAGAATGAGAAGATCCAGGAGTACTAGAAACCACCTCTCCATTACCAAAACCCCCAACTTCCTTAACCTCCTCTCTTGTAGAAACATAAAGCTTTAAACTTATCTCTCCTCTTATATGAGAAAACAAGCTTCTTTTATCGAGAGTGTGCAACTGCACCACCTCCTCACCTTGTTTAGCAACACTTGAACCAGAAACTCTAACTTTACCCAGAAAGTTTCTGCTGTTGCTTGACCTTCTCTCATTGAAAACATTAACCTCTATAGCTCTGTAAGAAAGATCTGCAACATCTTTGATGTGAAACACAAGCTTCTGATTCCATATAGGGTTCAAGTCTCTGTACTTGACTTGTGTTCTTAGTCTTTGGTTCTCAAACTCCACCTCCACAAAAGGTGATGACGAGCCTTCTCCATCTTTTGGCATCAAGTTGTGAGCTGCTACCACCTCCACCACCAGCTTTTCTTTGCTGGTCATGGCCATGTTGCTGCTGCTGCTAGTTCTTTTTTTGACTTTGCAAACGGAAAGATACAAAAGAAGAATCTAAAGAGAGAGGACAATGGAGACAAACAAGAGGCTGGAGTGAAAGCTGAAAAGAGGAGAGGATGCAGAAGGGCAGGCAACAAATATGCTCTCGTTCAAGGTAGTGGACAGTTTTTTGAGAGAGAGAATACTGCTGAGTCTGAGTGCTGAGTTGGTGAAGGAAGGAAAATGTTTTGAGTTGTGCTCCGTTTTCACTACTGTAGATCGTTTGATATACGAACTAATTATGGATCAATCAAAGCCAACAATGGCCGTGACAGAGTAATATAATGGAACTGCAAGCGCTAACATTCCTAGTGCTTGTTCGTAAACCCCCCTTCTCAAGTCAGTCACCATGTTTCACGTACGTCGTTTGTTTCCGTTCTACTTAAGCGCTATACAAATTTTTGGCCGGTTTCAAAAATAAAAATCCATTGTAATTTGACGAATTTAACTTGGTTGACCTTAATACATTAATTTCTTTTACATATTTTTTCGAAATAATATTATTTTAATTTATACGGGTTAGCTTATTAATCCATTACACAGTTCTAAACCGAGTTAGGTTTAATTATTTTTATTGTTGCTATTACATTATACAACAACAAGAACAAAGTGAGAAGAAAAAAATTTTCTCTTTATTTCTTTACGTCCTCAAATTCAAAACAAATTTTAACTAATACCAGTATTATGCCTTGCACATTTTTTAAGAACAGCGGGTCACAGTGGATCAAAAGCCTTTTCACGTAATTAATATGAAATAAAGTTTGTTTACTAGAACTCATGCGTGCCTATTTGAAAAAGCATATGCAAATTGATATTATAAAACAAACATTGGATGGTGATAAGAGTTAATTTTCAGGGGCCTGCTGCGTGGAAACAGTAGCTTTTTCAAGCGTTTCGAGCAAAGTCTGCCTTGGAAGGAAGGAATTTCAGCAAGGAGAGACAGAATCCTTACAGGGAATCCAGTATTTTCTTAAAATACATTGGGAGACGGAGGCGGGGAGCATAGGGTAACCTAACTTTTGCAGCCCTGAATCTCGAAGTCCGAGGTTTTAAGTAAGCACAGTCTCTTCCAGACATTTTCTTACGGTTCTTGTGTTTTTCTCCTCTGCTTTTTGACAACGTCTGGTCCCTTTGCTGTTTCTTAAACGCAGGTAACATGGTCCCATGAAACAAGCAATGGCTCTTCTCCTCTCTTATATCCCTGGAATTTGAAAGCCATAGCTCCTTCTTCTTGTTCACCGTGTTTGCAACACCTATAGGGTCCCCACTCATTCCATGAAGCGATGTAGAACCACAGCTACTGGTTTGTTTTTAACCAGGATGGGAAACTTTTGAATTACATTACATAAACACCAAGTACATGCTAGTAGCAAGTAAAGAGAGAGGATTGGTGCTGCCACTGCTGATGACACAGGGCTAGGGCTACGGCTAGGGAGATCGAATTAACTCATAGATTTAATGGTTCTCCAAGGAATGCTAGCAGCGACGTTTTGTTTACCTGCATGCCCATAAGGAAAATTCGAGACCACAGCACCACCCCCAGCGAAACATTTGTTAGGATAGCTGGTGTCTACAAACTATAGTTTCCTTACAATGAAGGTTTTAAAAGTGAGTTTTTAATGTTATTTATATATAAAACTATAGTTTATATTAATTAATTTTAAAATTATAATTAAGGTAAAACGAAGTTTCAACTTCCAGCAATCACATTTCTCTAACCTATGATTAGTTTTTAAAAAACAAAAACGAAATTTGTACAGAATATCTTTGTTCAATGATTTGAATTGTCATCTTGCAATCGTATGTTTGTACCCTTAATTAATTTTATGCATGCATTATTTAAGTAGATAATTCTGCTGTGAAGATGCTATTATAATGGTATAGCATAGCTATAAAACCTGGAAGCAGTTTAATGGGTCAGTGGTAGTTGAACCTTGATTCACATTGAAATTTACTTTGATTTTTTTTATAAAAAAATAACTTTGTTTTTGTTAGAAAATACTTGGAATTCTTTAAAAAAATCATAACTTAAATTTATTAGTAATTAAATATTTTTAATCTATCACCGGAGCCTTGAGTCGTGTTATGTTTGATAAGCACACTAATTGTAATTAAACAATCAAAATATAAAATTAAAATAAATGGTGGATTCATTCAGCAATAAATTTTTTTAGTAAAATATTATATTTCGTGATGTTAAGGTTGTAAATCGTAACATTTAATCAGCGCCACAGTTAAAAAAAAAATTAATTTTATATCATGATCATAAATAGTAATATCAATTTAATTGATATAAAAAAAATTTAAATTTTAAAATATATTATATTTTTGTTGTGAGTTAGCTAGCTAACACCAATTGGTGTTGTCTAAGTTAGCAAAATGAGTATCAGTTCAAGACAAGAAAAAAAAGTATTTTATAAAATTATAAGTTATTTATAAAAAAAATAAGTGAAGTGTTTTTTTATTAACAGTAAATAAATTTTAGTTGTTTTTTATTAATAAAAGAATTATAATTCTTTCTCTACTTTTTAAAATCATTTTATATTTATTTATCAGTGAATATAGTTAAATTATGTAAATATTTATATATTTTTTATTTTATTAAATTTACATGCTGGAAGACTATGTTAAGATATGATATTTGATTTAATTTTTTTTGGTGTTGTTTTTCCATAAAGTTTAGACTGTGAAGTTAATATTTTTTTGAAAAAAAATTCCCTCAGTGCAGGGAGTTCAGAGGTGTGCCTGCTGTAATCCTATTGCACGGTACAAAAAAGGCTGCCACCGCTCGAAATCTCCTGCCTGCATTACTGTAGATTTCAGACGCCTCCCTGTCTGATAAGGATATATATATAAAGATAAAATAATGTTCATACGAGGCAGCAGCACCCAACTACTAACGAAGCCAAAGCCAAAGCATGTCTCCCTTCTTTGTCCTGTCCTGTCCTGCTGCTGGAGGAGCCCATCCCATCGAGTACTGTGTATATTTCTCGAGCAGAATTTCCGAGGCCTGGGGCCAGGGAAATGTTTTATCTTACAAAATATTTTAAAAAATACGCTCACGTCAATTAAAAATATTTAAAAATTATTTTTGGTGTCTTCTATGAATCACTAAGGAAAAGGCAAGGATTAATTGATGAGATGGGTCCGATATTTATTAACGGACATGTTGAGTCCATCATTTCCAACCCTCGATGGTAACGGCGAGTTGTTTTTTATTATTATTATTGTTTTAAACTTATTTTTTCCTGGTCCATAAAATATTATATAATGGTCAGTTTTTTTAAAAATAAAAATAAAATTAACGGCGCTGAGAAAAATCATTGACAGCTTAAGTTAGAATTTGACCAGTACCGGTTTGTACTCATTGGATTGAAAAAAAAAATAAAAAATTAAGTTAACCAGGCTTTCCCCGCCATTAATTTATTGTTTTATTTTTTATTAAAATAATATTATTTTAATTTATTTATTTTAAAAAAATCCTGAATGACTTCTCTATCTCATGATTTAAAATTAGATGTATATTTATTTTTATGTTTCAAAAGTGTTTTGAAAAAAATAAAAATTTTTTATTAATTTTAAATTAATATATTTTTAAATTATTTTGATATGCTAATATGAAAATAATTTTTAAAAATAAAAAAAATATTAACACATATTTCAATATAAAAACTATTTAAAAACCAACCACGATTATAATTTCAATCAAGTATTTTACCCTGAGTATACTCTTAGATGAGGTTTAAATATAAGAAAAAAATAAAAACTCCAAGTTGACAGCTGTACTTGCTGGTTTTGTTACTCATCGGTCTTTCTGTGTGTGGATGACCAATCTGCAACCTGGCGCATCCTTTTTGTTTCGAGCTGGCCCAGTTTGCGGCATTTTCTTATTTTTCAGCCTGGGATCTTTTGTTTACTCAAGAATCAAGACGCAGGTTTAACTGGGCCGAGTTCAGGCCCATAAAAGACAATGCTGATCAGCCCAAGAACTGAAATGGCCCACTTATCATCCATCAACCACTTCAGGACTTACCATCCATGTGAGAAGCACAGCCTGCTCGGTTGTGAAACCAGTTTGATCTAACTAAATATACATCACGGCTCAAAACTTGATTTATATTAAGCTTTATTTTAAATAATTTTGAATGACCCAGCCAGGGTTTAAGTAATCTGACCGAGTCAACTCTAATAAATTAAAAAGTTAATCAAATTAATATTGTTTTGGACAAAGCTATCGGCAAAGTAATTCATGGATTGATTTAATAATCCAATAATCTTTACTCTAAACCAAGCCATACACCGGGCCAAGAAATCTTACAGCGCCATTTAGTTGAAATGGTAGTAGATGAGAGGGACCGGGTTTAACAATTATCAACAACAGTGACGATCCAAATCTGCGAGGGAGGTTAGTGCATGGCAAGCTGGTCAAGGATGGGGCCGACTGGGCATGGGACTCAATGGATCGAGGCTGGTGGACACGAAAAGGTGAAAGGTCCTCCATTTGTCAAGCATGGTGGTTTGTGCTTTGTTTTTTCGCCACGTGTCCGATCCCAACCACCATGGCTCCAGCTTTTGGTCTCTGCTTTTCAATCATGGGTGGTTTCCAATCAGCTGCAGGTCTTCCGTTCTTGTGTTTTCTTGTTTGTCTCCAGCAACCATGCCATCTTGCCATCGCTGTTGCTTTCCTAAAATAGTTATAAAACTTGCGTCTACCAGCTAAGTCAAACTCATAACCCGTTGATTTAGAACATAGTTTAAATCAGATTTCATTTTAAACCATAAATATAAAATTTGAATAGGGAATGTCGTCTTGACAAAGAAAAAAAATCAAAGTTATAAGAGTGGGTTTTTGATCACATCAATCATCAAGTTTTTTCATTTATTTTTTTAATTTTGGTTTGATTTGTTCTAGATCAATCTCTTAGTATGGTCTAATCTAATCTATTATATTTTAGTACCAGCCCAACAAGTATTTAAAATATTTTTTAAATAATTAAAATAATATTTTTTTAATAAAAAAATAATATATTGAGAGCTAGGTTTTGATTGGATTAGCCAAGTTTTTTCATTTTAAATTATAATTATAAAATTTGATTTTGATTGACTCGAAACAAGATAAAAATTAACCTATGTTAATCTAATTTGCGTAGCAATTTTTTTAAATAAATTAAAACAAAGCTATTTTAATTTTTTTAAAATAATTAATGTGGCTAGAATCAACAAAGTTTTTTTTCTTGTATTATTTATTTCTCAACTCGAGCTGGTTTAGTTCCTGGATTACCCGACTGGGCGATCTGAATTTTTGTCTTCTTTTAGGAGCCCAGCAGCTGTCTGTCCCTTTCCCCTTCTTCCCCTCCCCTGTTCCTTCATTATTTTACTTCCTTTCTCGGTTGTCAACATGTGAAGGCAATGATAATAATCATCACCACGGAGTTTGACTCCGTCAGTTAAGGCGGTGACACGGTAACCATCTTCCCACGAAACCCCACAAAATTCCATTCTCAAATCCAACGGGTGGTATTGCACCGTAACATCCTCCCTCATCTCAGGCCGACGATTTCGATTCTCACCGGCAAATTCCAGTCCATCCTCTTTTTAAGACAATAATGGGTCCGACGTGGTGTCAAATACGCTGCACAACGTGCTTCTAGGCAAATCAAATTCTCTGTCTGCGCCCACGCGCAAATTAGCTCACGCGCCACTGTGATTTGTTGTTGAAGGGAAGCTCGCAAGTTTTAAGGTCAATTCGTTGAATCGTTTACACTTGAAATACAATTAATGGATATTTAAAATCATCTGAATTAGATTTAATTCTTGAATTATAATAAAAAAATTTATTTTACATTATTAAAAAATAAATTTTAAATAAAATATAATCTTTATAAATGTTACTAAAATAAATTAAAAATCAACTCATTTGATTCACAATTCTAAAAATAATAAATTTAATATTAAAATTAAATTTTGAAAATACTCAGCTAGTTTTTTAATATATTTTTTTAAAAATAAAATGAAGTTGATGAGAATACTATGAAAAAAAATGAACTAAATTTTATTTCTTCGTATTAAAATTTAACTTATTTATTAATTAAATAAATAGCAAACACTATAATTAAATTAAATTAAAATATAAATTTGATTCTCTATTTTTTATATTTTTCTCTCTCGTTCCTTAATTTTCTTTCCTTCCTCTTTATCAGAGATTAAATTTTAAATAAAATAAATTTATATATGTAGATAATCTCTTAAAAACATGATCAATCATTTTAATTACATTTTTAACTAATGCCACCACTATGCTATAAATAAACACCATCCCTTGGTGTTTTTTAATTTATATATAAAATATAATATAAACATGCATGTAGTAAAATTATTTTAAGTATCGTTTAAAAAAGTTATCATTCAATTAATATAGTTGTTATTTAATAAAACATAATTAAATTGGATTAAATGTAACAATGTTATAAAATTATTTATTTAATTTTCTTCATATGGTTATGAAAAATCTTGAACATAATATAAAATATTTATTTTATTTTTTAAAAAATGGTATGAAATATCTCGAACAAAAATGAGTGAAGGGAGCCCTATTGACATTTGACATAACCTTGACAACTTACATCACATCGTATAGTTTGCACGAAACATCAGCGCGTGGGGTATCCTGATAGAATCTGGATTACGTGGCTTCTTCCAATTGGTTCGTTCTATACATTTTTATGTGGTGATCACAGGACAGGCGGTTTTTTTTTTCATTAATAAGAGATTTTGTTTCCCTAAATATTTGCTGCCTCGATTTAATCCTTGCCGTCCATTTGTAACATGGAAAGAAATTCCATGAAACTATTTTATGTTTACATTTATGCCCCTGTAGATAAGAGATAATCACGGAAAAGTCTCTGGACTGATTTTCTCTGCCATTCGTTAGCCGCTACAAATCTCCAAACTCAGCTACTAAAAGCTATTGAAGATTTATTTTATAAAAACAATGCTAAACATCAATGAAATATAATTATAAAAATAAAAATAATTTGTTGGATTATGATCTCATTATAAAACTAATTTATATCAAATTCAATATAGAAAATTTAAATAATACACGTTTGTGATTTAAAACAAAAAAAAAACTAAAATAAGTTAAAATTAAAAAAAGAAGAAGAAGAAAGGCATAAAATCAAAGGTTTTTAACCTTTAAAAATCCCTTTATCCCTATCTTTCCAAGATTAATGCTATAATAACTCGATCTAATCTAATATATATTATTTATTTTAAATTTTATTTTTGGTAATATAAACTCACTTTTAATATTCTAAAACACGGATGATAAATTTACAACTAACACTTTTAAATATGATTAGCTATCATTTCCTCATTCGTCAATGTGAGATATTACAATCTACTCTTTTAAAGAGTCTGATGATCTCGCTGGCATAACTGCACAACCAATGAGATTAGTTTTAATACCAAATATAACAGCTCGATCCAACCTACTATATATTGTCTGATTTAGGTTTTACCATTCCCGCAGTTTTTTTCCTAACAACATAAACTCATTTTTGAGCTTAACGTCCCAAAACATGTATGACAAATTGGCAATTAAGACTCTTAATAAAATTAGCTACCATTCCCGTGCATGTGATATTATAATCACTTAACTCATTTTTTAGGTTAAATGTTAACCTATTTTAAAATTTATTTTTCTAAAATTATAAAAGTTAAAAACTTTTCACCCATTTTTTATATAAAAATTCTACAATCTTATAATATTTTTTAAGTAATTGATATAACAACTTTTTTGCCCTTTTTCAAATCTTAGTTTTTTTTGTGTTTTTTATAGTCTAGCTATAAAATATAATTACTTTTATATTCTTAAAATAAAGAAGCATCGCAAACTCATTTCAATCCATGTTTATTTTTATTAGTCTGGTTTAGTCTGGTTTTAACCCAAACATTCAACCAAACCAAAAAATAATAGTCCTTGTTAATATAACCCAAACCGAACCGAGAATCAGTTCAAATCAAACCAGTTTTGTTCAGGTCAAGTCGGTTTTTAGCATTTAAAATAAGAAAAACCAGAGAATTTTTGTTGCCTTTGTTGTATACCTTAATCTGGGTTTTGTGCCAGTGGAAGAACGAGATGTTGTACTACATCTTGGATAGATTGCTATTTAGGATGAATCTAAGACTTCCAAAAAGCAAAAAATCTCATAAATATTTATAAGAAAACAATGAGACAACCTTAGTGCTTCATATATGTCCTAAGAAAAGTTTGTAGTTGCCAAAACCATCGTTATTTTTTGATGGCCATCTTCACCCTTAAAGCCTTGAAGATTTAGATTATGAAGGGTTAGGGGAAAAGAAAGAAGAAAAGGGAGGGGGTGGTTGGAAAGGTTAAAGAAAAAGGAAAGGGGAAAAGGGAGGGGGTAGCTGGAAAGGAAAAGAAAAGGGGAAAGGGAAAGGGGGAAGAGAAGGGGGTGGCTGTTAGGGTTATGGGAAAAGGAAGGGGGAAAGGGAGGGGGGCAGCTATGAGGGTTGGGGTATTTAGTTTTCGAGTTAGGATCTTTTTTTATATCTTTTTTTTTATATTTAATTAAATCGGTTTAGTTTGATTCAGTTTAATCAATTTAACTTTTTTAAACCAGAATCGAACCGAACTGGTTAGCTTTTTTTATTTTTTAATCGGTTTATTTGGTTTTTTTACTAGTTTGGTTTTTTCAATTAATTTTTTCTCTATTTAATCGGTTGGTTGATTTTTTTGAACACCTCTAATTTTTATCTCTTGTATGATATATTTACCCCCTATTAATATTGTATAAGAGATATTTAGTCCTTTGTTAAAGCTATAAACAGACAATAACTCTTTGCCCCACCATATAAGCAAAAACAACAAGGTTCAGGGGTTCTAAATATTCCATGAATCACATGTGTTGAGAGTTCACAAGTTTTATTATCTAGATACTTATACTTTTAAATCTAAATACATTTATCATATCAAAACAAGAAGAAATACTTTAAATCCTAAAAAAAAGAATTGTTTTGCAGGTGTTATGTATTTTATCACCAGCCATCTACTTTGTGAGTTATAGAAAATGAAATACTAACATAAACACATGATTATACACTATCTAAACTCTATAAAATCTCATTCCTATACATATTGAATTTTAAAGTACCATCATAAAGCAAATTAATACAAAGTTATTACATTTAACACAACTCGTGACTTTGGTTCGAGGATTATTTCACAAGTTGATAGAGATCAACTTTAATTAATCCAAAATAATAAAATTTTATTTTTATTTTTTTTAAAAGTCAAATTAAGTTTTAATTGGATTGATTTATTCGGTCAATTATGTTATATTAGATCAACTTTTAATTGGTTTCATTTGAAACAAAGTAAGTGTTAAAGATTAAATTCAATAATATTGATAGCATAATGGTATTTAATGTTTTTTTATTTATAAAAAACTATACTTATATACTGATAGCAAATAATTGACTTACGATTTTTTTTTTATCACCTGTTTAACACTGAAATCAAATGCAATGTAGCATATACTATGCTACACATAAATTTATTTATCTTATTTTCTTTTCAATTTAAAAGAAATCGAGAGGGAGTATGCATGTTAATTATACAATAGATGCTTAAGTGTGTGGTTGGTAATATATCATGGAGTATTTATTTAAAATATTTTTAAATTAAAAATATTTTAAAAAATATTTTTTATATTTTTTTAATATTTGATATCAACACATCAAAATTATTTAAACACACATAAAAAAATAATTTAATGGTTTTCTAAATAAAAAAATTAAAAATCATTTTAAAAACAAAAACTACTTTGATGACATAATTTACTCTTGCATATTAATTATATTACCATTCAAGATTTTAATAGTAGGAAGGCTACAAAAAGACAAAAAATAGGGGTGGAGCCACCCCGGGACAGAGGTATCGATTTTAGCTAATGTTTATATATATATATATAACAAAAATATATTTGATTAATTTCAAGACATATTTTCTCATTATTTTTATTAACTTTATCTTTTTTTATGAGTGCATTCAAAATCTTTGCACTTAAAATTTTCCCTGTTCGAACGGGAGCCTCTTTAGAAGCACAGAGCATTCCCTCATTTAGCGCCCTGACACTTCAATTTTGTAAGATTCAGACAGCAAGACAAACCTTAGTGGACTCGAATCTGACCATGTCGTTAATTGTCAATCAAAAAGTTAGTAATTTCAGCCCATCTTCAAGGGTAGCATCGGAATATCGAGTTGTGATTACTCCATTAAACGTTCCCTTTTCTTAATCAACAAACATTAATTACCTTGCTAATGAAGCTTATAATAATAATAGTTATAGGAAGAGAAAATCAAGAAAATACAAGAAGAGTGGAAAAAAAACATACAGAGAGACGTTAAAGAAGGGGAAGAAAACATTAAACAAGAAAAGTTCCTTGCTTTGACAGCAGAGACAGAGAAAGAGAAAGGAGAGAGGAGCTTACTCTCTTCATAAAATTTTGGCCTTGTTGAAGGGTTTAAGCTTCTCTTTCTTATATTTTTTAAAATCAAATTCTTTGTATTGTTATTGGTTTTTTTTGGTGTAAATCCATTGTGGGAGCAATCAGAAGTGGAAACAGAAGTGAAAATTTTTTTTGCTTTGTTTTGGTTTTATCTATAGTAGTAGATCGAGGAGCGAACCCAAGTTTCTGATCTGATCAGTCCCGGTTAAAATGGTACTTGCTGCTTATCTTTTATTTTTTTTTTCAAGTTTTTTTGTTGTTGCCATTTCAAGCTGTGGATGCTTTAATGGATGGCTTGTCTTTTGCTTGCCGGTGGACTGATCTGTGCTTAAATTGAAGTTGAAGATGTTGTCTGTTTGGTGATATTAGCATTTCTGCACCCCCATTTTGCTCGAATGTTTTTTTTCTTTTTTTTTGGTGATGATTTGATCTCATTGAGACATGTGCAACGATGATGTTTTTTTTTCTAAGTGCCCATTTTAGTTTCATACTGAGGTTTTTTGGACTTTTAGGTTTACCATGTTGACAAGGCTATTTATAAATTGATTAATGTAGTTTAGGTTTTAATTGAATCGATTAGCATAGATGAGAGGCGCAGTTTGATGCGATAATTGAGTATACTTGGATTGCTGTTGTGGATTAGTGATGATAACTGACTCAAGTTTTGGTATCAAAATAATGAACGAACGAGTTCTTTTTTTATATAATTTTAGCAACACCATTAGATTTTGTGTTCTCTTTAGATGTTACATGAATTGGAAATGGAGGCTGCATTCCATTTTTGCAATTTGTATTTGTTCATCTTTAGTAGCTCACCTCAAGTGAACCCATTTTGAACTCGTGGGCTAGGGATTACTGGGGACTCTGCTCTGGCGTCCTTTTCAATACTTTATGTATGGTCTAGTCATCCCTGCATGATTAAAGCTTTGTGAAACACCATATTTTATTTAGTTTTTTGTTGCTGGAACCTTGAAATGGAACTTGAGGCCCTTATTTGATGCATTTTTCATCAATGGCCATACTTAATTCAACTCTATTAAGGCCTCCTGCCTGCAAAATGTGGCAGGCCACATGAATCATTTCTTTATTTCTTCTTATGGATGTAATGTGTCTGTATGAACAAGACTTGGGAGCATGTAATTGGATTTAATGTCCTCAGTTTCAGTTTTATTTTTTGTTAATAACTTCATGCAACCCACATATGGCCCCTAAGAAAAGAGGCTTTGCAACAATCTCTTGCCGGGTACCCTCCAAGCCCCCTAAGAAAAAAGGCTAAGCAATAAGCACTTGCCTAGTACCCTGCAACATTTGCTTTAATTTTCTATGAGGGCTGTTGTTTCCACTATGGGATTGACATTTTGAGTATCAAGTGGAGCCAATCAAACAAATATATCAAGTGGAGCCAATCAAACAAATATATCAATCAACACTGCAATCTCAGCGTATAGAATATGGGTGTAAATGATGGAGGGACATTGTATTTTCTGCATGAGCAACTCGAATGATGAAGCAATGACAGCTGAAATGTTCCTTTGTAGTCTGCATCTATTGTTCGGTGTATTTAGTATACTTATGGAATTAGATGTACAAATTATTTCTCAGTCAATTTATGGAGATTGAAAATTCATGGTCACCATTTCGACAATCATCAATGGGTATATACGATCAAAAGTGCTCATTTGCTATAACAATACCATATCTGATGCTTGCATCTTATTTGGGTGGCATAGTATGACTTGATAAATTTAAGAGGAAAAACATCGACACTTTTTTCTTTTTAGGCCTCTGCTGCCAGTCTGGTGGTTGGATCTCTTGTTTGGCTGGAAGACCCTGATGAAGCTTGGATAGATGGCGAAGTTGTGGAGATAATAAACAAAGAAGACATTAAGGTCCTCTGCACATCTGGAAAGACGGTGAGTGCTTTTATTAAGACTCCACAATGCCCATGTTTGATGTGCCCAAACTTTAATTCGGACTTATTATTTACTTTTGTTCTTTTGCCTTGCCTAATTGGTTTGTTTTTGACATCAAACATATATCCCACTGAAGTTCTGTGTTTCATTGCATGAAATTTGATCATATATATTAATTATATTACTGAGAATGCATGGCAATGAGAAAGGAGATGTGCTGAATTTGGGTTTCTTTTTTCTGTAATCTTGGAAAACTACAGGTCACTGTCAAGGCTTCCAAAACATACCCTAAGGATGCTGAAGCCCCTCCATGTGGAGTGGATGACATGACAAAACTGGCTTATCTGCATGAACCAGGTGTCCTACAGAATTTAAGATCAAGATATGACATGAACGAAATTTATGTGAGTATTCAGAAGCAAAAGGTTGCATTTTCTTTTTATGAGGGTTGGTGTCGGGTAGCTAAGTTGAACTGGTGCATGCTCTTATCCACTTTCTAATCTATTGACACTGATACTGTATATGGTGTCCCCAGACTTATGTTGGGAATATATTGATTGCCGTGAACCCTTTTACGAGGCTACCACATCTGTATAATAGTCACATGATGGCCCAATATAAAGGGGCAAGCTTTGGTGAGCTGAGCCCACACCCTTTTGCTGTTGCAGATGCTTCATACAGGTACTAAATTGTTAGTAATTGACAGTTTGTGTACTTTTAACTTTTCTTGTTAGATGATGAAAAGGCTATTGCTGCTGATGCAGACTAATGATGAATGAAGGAATAAGCCAGTCAATTTTAGTTAGTGGTGAGAGCGGTGCTGGTAAAACGGAAAGCACAAAATTGCTGATGCGCTACCTTGCTTACATGGGAGGGAGAGCTGCAACTGAGGGGAGGACTGTTGAGCAGCAAGTCCTGGAGGTGATATGGTCTCACAATTTCAGTTTTATTTAGAAGTTTTGAGAAATTTGCTATTTCTGCCATTAGATAATCCATGACATGCTTGCTTTTTTTGTATTTCATCTATTTTGCAGTCCAATCCTGTTCTGGAAGCATTTGGCAATGCAAAGACTGTTAGAAACAATAATTCAAGGTGGGATGACCTATCATAAAACTTAATGTATATGTTGTTAATACTTTGCTATATTGTCAGCTTGATTAGGCTCTGTTCTTATTTGCATGCTGTGAATGCTGTAGTCGTTTTGGTAAGTTCGTGGAGATTCAGTTTGATCAGGGGGGACGGATTTCAGGAGCTGCTATCAGAACTTATTTGCTAGAAAGGTCACGTGTTTGTCAGCTTTCTGATCCTGAGAGAAATTACCACTGTTTTTACATGCTTTGCGCTGCACCACCTGAGGTAAATTTGTCCAGATTGCTTTACAGATTGTTGCTTCTCACAAAATTTAAGACAATAGATATAGATCCTGCCCCTTCTGTAAGAGTTTTGTTTTCTCTTTCCAACTTGTATTCATTTTTTTGGTACTTTGGTGATAAATTTCATGGAGTGCAAATGTCGCTTTCTTAATTTATACTCATGTAAGATTCACTTTTTTGAAATTTTTACTGTATTTTGTCTCATGAAATCAAACTGTGATATATATAAACCAAAATTCATTTGAAAACTAATGCCTCCAAAGTTATTGTTTAATCAATATACTGGTATTTGTCTCCTTTCTGCTTGGTGGACTTTAATTATAGCCACAGTTCTAAAAATTACTCATAAACATTCAAATGTTGAATTTCGTACTTTCTAATGTTAGTGTAAATTCTTTTCCTTATGCTGTAGGATGTTCAAAAGTACAAATTAGGGAATCCAAGAACATTCCATTATCTTAATCAATCAAATTGCTATGAATTGGATGTTGTGGATGATTCCAAGGAATACATTGCCACAAGAAGAGCAATGGAGATTGTTGGAATCAGTGCTGAAGAGCAGGTATATGGAGCTATTTCTCAAAGACAGTGTCTTTAAATGATAAAAATTTCATTAAATGTTAAATTGTTAATTGTCATCTTTCTGTTATGCTTTTCAGGATGCCATATTTCGAGTTGTGGCTGCAGTCCTCCATCTTGGAAACATTGAGTTTGCAAAAGGGAAGGAAATGGATTCATCAGTACCTAAAGATGAAAAGTCTTGGTTTCATTTAAGAACCGTGGCTGAGCTTTTAATGTAAAGAATCAATTTCATTTACCACATGCATACACTCTAAAAGACATGCTATTCTAACAACACATTCACTTTATATGCCATCAAAGAAGTGCAGCTTCTGAAATCATGATTTTCTTTAGGTGTGATTCAAAAGCATTGGAAGACTCTCTCTGCAAACGTGTAATTGTTACCCGTGATGAAACCATTACAAAGTGGCTGGATCCCGAATCTGCCGCAGTTAGTAGAGATGCGTTGGCAAAAGTTGTGTATTCGAGGCTGTTTGATTGGTAAAGCTTCATTCTCATACTCTTAGAAAGTTATTTAAGGATGTTCCTTGCACATTAATTAATGGTTAGTGTTAAATTATGCTGACTTCTTCAGAGCATTGACTCCGCTGTTCAGGATCAATCACCTTATCTAATAGTTTCCCTTGTTTTTTCTACAGGCTTGTTGATAAGATTAATAGTTCAATTGGTCAAGACCCTCACTCAAAGTTCTTGATTGGGGTGCTCGATATTTATGGATTTGAGAGTTTCAAGACAAACAGGTGCTTAACTGGTATGCCTTTCTGTTTTATAATTGATTAGTTCTTTAAGAGAACTGGTACAAGTTTTACTTGTGCCTCTCAAGACAAGTCCGGCATCATGTCTTGAGGCAATAGAATCTGTGCTATGTAGGAGTGGATGCTAGGGTGTAGAGTATGGTTAGGCTGTGTAGATTAGTTGAGAAAGAAACTAAGATTGTTAGGCCAATCACTGTCTTCCAGCTTTAATGTTTCTGCATTTGTAATCGCACTGGTTCAAGAAACTCCACCAAGTTTCCTTCACCCATCATTATTGGAGCACTGTACTTGCCTCGTGCGGGCATTGAGAGAGGAGCTCATGCCCAGTCAATGTTCTTATCAGTTTGGGATGTGCTGGAGTATATGATGGCATGTGCTGTTCTGGGGATGTTTTCAATATAGAATAGCCACAAGCTCTGCTTTCATAGAGGGCGGAGCAAAGACGTCATTGATAGTTGAACCAACACCTTGTGATGACCTTTTGTAGATGCCTATTTGATTCTTTCATCTGATGCTTGTTATCCTTTGGTTCCTGCAGTTTTGAGCAATTTTGCATCAATTTGACAAATGAGAAGCTTCAGCAGCATTTCAATCAGGTACATTTATGGAAGTTTTCTATTCCATACAAGGAGGCCCTTGTTATTTCTCATTATATTGTATAATTTATGATGCAAATCCTTCTTTTGCGCAGCATGTTTTCAAAATGGAGCAAGAAGAATATACAAAAGAAGAAATCGATTGGAGCTACATTGAGTTTGTTGACAATCAAGATATTCTGGATCTCATTGAAAAGGTTTTTTAACCTCTACATAAGTTTTTGCTGGCATGGCTTAATCGGCTGTAACACTTAATTTTTTTTTCTAATCGTAGTAAATGATACTCGAGTCTGCTGCATGCTATGCAATTAATTTCTTCATTATTAAGTGGATTTCAAATGGATGGTGTAGCATCCGTGACAGATATTGATGCAGTGATTTTTGTTCACTTCCATCTCACTATATTTTATAAAGAGGTTTGTTTTTTTTTTTTTTAAAAAAAAGTTTAAAAGAAGATTACATTTAACTGACTGAAAAGAATTATGAAATTGCAATGGAGAATAAGTCGTCTTCCTAATGTGAAAGAAAAACAAAGAAATATCATAGAAGAGCAGTCCAGTCCTGCTGAATATCAGCTAAGTACAGCCTAGAGCATTTATAACCTTACATCAAAAGAAGAGATGAAAACTATTGAATCCTACAACCTTGTATATGTACTGGGTTCTCAAAGATTTTAGCATCTCTCCAACCAGATATGCCACAAATGTGACACTATTTTTGGTGCCACACTGATTCTTTTCTTACTGTCTTGGAACTTATGTTAGTCTTACTCCTCTGTTAACAGTCAAATGCTCACTATTTCTTTTTGAAACTGAACATCAATGAAATCTTTAATTTCATTCATGGGTTACCTTTTTGTCAATATTCACTGTTTCCGATGAATTTTCAGAAACCTGGTGGTATAATTGCTCTTCTGGATGAAGCTTGGTAAGTATGCTAGCAAAGTTGCTGTATGCATTCTCTTCTAGCACACAATAAAACCAGTGACTTAAAAGTTCTGGCAAACATTACCTTTTCTCCCTGAATCAGTCTTTTGACTTTTTCTTATTGTAGGATAGCTGATTCATGTCTTTTGTACTTTTTAGCATGTTTCCAAGATCAACACATGAAACATTCGCCCAAAAGTTATACCAGACATTTAAAAACCACAAGCGGTTTGCCAAGCCAAAATTAGCCCGAAGTGATTTCACAATATGCCATTATGCTGGTGATGTAAGTCTCTGGCTGACTGCTTATGGCATACACTGAATGTTGTAAAAAAATAAGGAACTTTGAATTTTGAAACACTGGCAAGTAACTTGAGACATTTATCAGGTCACTTATCAAACAGAATTATTCCTGGACAAGAACAAAGATTATGTTGTTGCTGAACATCAGGCACTCATGGGCGCTTCCAAATGTTCCTTTGTGTCGGGTTTATTTCCACCTTTAGCAGAAGAATCTTCCAAACAATCAAAGTTCTCTTCAATAGGTTCTCGGTTTAAGGTGTGATGGTCTATTTTTTTCCATTATGATGTGCTTTGTCTGCTTTTTGGGCATGAAGTTCTGATTTGTACTTTCCACAGCAACAACTGCAAGCATTACTTGAAACTCTCAGTGCAACTGAGCCACATTACATTCGTTGTGTAAAGCCCAATAATCTTCTTAAGCCAGCGATCTTTGAGAATAAGAATGCTCTTCAACAACTGCGATGTGGGGTGAGATTGTTACTGTCTATTACTTTCTGTCCGTGAATTTTTTATTGTTGTAATTAGAATTGCCTGAATGTTTACAATCCAATATGGATTGCGTGTCTCATCTCAGGGAGTCATGGAGGCAATTAGAATTAGTTGTGCTGGATTTCCTACTAGAAAGACATTTGATGAATTTGTAGATCGATTTGGCCTTCTCGCACCTGAAGTTTTGGATGGGAGGTATATGATTGTTTCTCTTTCATAAGATGTTCTTCCCAAGCATTGAAGATCCTGACTTTTTCATCATATACTTTATGTTAGTTCGGATGAAGTCACTGCTTGCAAGAGGCTTCTTGAGAAGGTTGGGCTCACAGGCTATCAGGTAATTATTTGACAAGTGAGAAACCCTCTTCTTGCAGCATTCTTCTTTTTTAGAGTTGTGTGCCCTTCCTCAGCTGCTGTGAATTTTAACACCTTTTAATGGTTGCTCTAATAATAAAGCTTCTTTTGAAATTGTGCATGCATTCTCATGTGGGCTTGCAGTGATCTTCTGAGAAGGTTTTTGAGCTACCATGACATTCCATTTTCCTTTGCAGATTGGTAAAACCAAGGTATTTCTTAGGGCTGGTCAAATGGCAGAATTGGATGCTCGTAGGAGTGAGGTCTTAGGAAGATCAGCTAGCATTATTCAGAGGAAAGTCCGGTCATATTTGTCTCGCAGAAGCTTTATTACACTCCGTCGGTCTGTGGTACAGATTCAATCTGCATGCAGAGGTAACATATGGTTATGGTGTTAAAAGCTGTATTGGTGCATGTATTCTCATTTCTAACTGTCTTGAGTTTATCTGTATTCGATGCAGGACAAATTGCTCGTCATGTCTATGAGAACATGCGCAGGGAGGCTGCTTCTCTGAGAATCCAAAGAGATTTACGCATGTATATTGCTAGGAAAGCTTATAAAGATTTGTGTTATTCTGCTATTTCAATTCAAACAGGCATGCGCGGGATGGCTGCTCGGGATGATTTACGCTTCAGAAGGCAGACTAGAGCAGTGATTATGATCCAGGTAAGATATTCTTGAGAAATCAATCATTAAGTTCAAAAATTTTCTCCAGCAGTTTTTGGTAATAATATTCTGTTCATGTAGCAATGATTTGATTTCCCTTTTCTGCTTTGTGTTGCTGATTTGAATTTGTTCAATTGTTTCTGTAACCCAGAGTCATTGTCGCAAATACCTGGCCCGATTACATTATAAGAAGTTAAAGAAAGCAGCGATCACAACGCAATGTGCATGGAGAGGAAGAGTTGCTCGTAAAGAACTGCGAAATCTTAAGATGGTCAGTTTCCCTTGTTTTTCTTGTTTTTCCATTGGATCTTATGGTGAATGGTTTGGGAGAGGATGGAAGCTGTATTTTCTTCTCTTTTGTTCCATCAGATCTTGCGCTATGAAAAGACTATTACATGGTTTTCTTCCTGTAATTGTACTGTGTCCTGCACTGCTAGGAAGGTTGCATGTGACTGTTAGTTTTTTTTAATGCTTAATCTGTATTTTGTGAAAGAACTAACCACACACCACTGCATTTGGAAATAAAATATAGAGAATTATTTTTTCTTGTTCCTGAATTTCTTCAAGCTGTCTGGAGTTTGGACTTTGTGCCTGTGTTATTATGTTTTCTAGTTTTGTATTTAAAAATTATTTGGTTCTCTCAAAGCAGGTGCACATGCTGTTCTGTTCTTTTATTTTATGTATATTTGGAGGTTCTTCTACATGAATCCTTCTTGTTCTTCTCTTTTTTTCAGGCTGCAAGAGAAACAGGAGCTCTTCAGGCTGCCAAGAATAAGTTGGAAAAGCAAGTTGAAGAATTAACATGGAGACTTCAGCTTGAGAAACGCATGAGGGTATGTATGATAACACACCAATAAACTTATTAAATGAGCTTTATTTGTACCTGTCTAAAAATGGGACCAAATTCCATCAATTTTTAATTGTTGTCTCTAGTAATTTTTCTTTTAGTTATGTCCATGCTTTTCAATTGTTTTTTATAGCACTCTAGAATTTGGGCAGATTGATTGCTGAAACAAGCGTAAGAATAAGTGTGCAGTTATTGTTTTAAAAATTTCCATATTGTTCCTGTTTTCTGCTCCTTGTTTGATCTATTAAGACCAGGTACAGGGGACACTTAACTGTTGGACATGTAGCTTCAACAAAAAATATAACTCCAAAAACGTGCATGGACAAAGCTCCTGTATGCTAATGCTTTTTAACGCAGATGCCTATAACTTCTGCTTAAGCTATCTGCTTCTCTTGTGACTATCCAACGTGAATGCTTTTTGTATATCTGATACACTTAACTGCTGAATATACTTTGGCAAAATATAAACTAAGTAAACCTTGAACATCTCATCCTATAACTTTATGTTTCACATGTAATATGTAGGCTGACATGGAAGAGGCCAAAACACAGGAAAATGCAAAGCTACAATCTGCTTTGCAAGAAATGCAACTTCAGTTCAAAGAAACTAAAGAAATGCTAGTAAAGGAACGTGAGGCTGCCATAAAGGTGGCAGAGAAAGTACCTGTTATACAGGAGGTTCCAGTAGTAGACCATGTGGCCCTGGAGAAGCTTACTATAGAAAATGAGAAACTCAAGGTAAGGAGGGTTGATAGTCAAAGATCTCTATTTCGCTTGATGATGCCAACATTTATATCACTGCATGAAGTAAAGGCTTCTCAGAAGTTCTCTCCAATATTGGGGTGAATTAGTTGTGAATTCGTTTTTGCTAATTAGATTATTTTTATGTGATTAATTTCAGGCTCTGGTAACATCACTGGAAAAGAAAATTGATGAAACAGAGAAACAATTTGAAGAGACAAGCAGAATAAGTGAGGAAAGATTGAAGCAAGCTTTGGAGGCAGAATCAAAAATAGTCGAATTGAAGACTGCTATGCATAGGTATTTTTCATGGTTAAGCTGTGTTTGTGAGAGGGGCCAGGGATTTTTATGATCATTGATTAGCACAATGTGGGAATTGGACTATTCTGTGTTCATAGCAATCCCTTGATACTCATGCTCTCTTTTTTCCCTTTTGACTTGTTAGGCTTGAAGAACAGTTTTCTGACATTGAAATGGAGAACCAAGTTCTTCGGCAGCAAGGGCTGTTACAAACACCTGCAAAGAAGCTGTCAGAGCATCCTCCAATTCCACCAACTCAGGTGAATGTTTTCTGCAAGCTTGTTTTGTTTTACTCTCCCTCTCCTTTCTTCTCTCTCATTTGTTTTTATTTTAATTCCAGAGTCTGGAAAATGGCCACCATCTGAACGACGAGAATAAAGCCAATGTAATGGTTTTCTTTTCTGTGACCATCTACTTGGTGTAACTGCGCTTGTGTTATTTAATAATTGTTTTGTGTTATTTTTGCAGGAGCAACAGAGTGCAACACCAGTTAAGATGTATGGCACAGAGTCAGATAGCAAGTTTAGGAGATCCCACATTGAGCGTCAACATGTATGTGCTTTCGAAGATTGGGATGTGCTTCATCTGTTGTGTTTGTTCTTATGCAGAGCATCAGCTATATAATTTCAACATTTTGAGTCTTGTTCTTGCTGCAGGAGAATATTGATGCGCTTATTAACTGTGTAACAAATAACATCGGGTTCAGTCATGGAAAGCCTGTTGCTGCACTTACTATTTACAGATGTCTTCTCCACTGGAAATCTTTTGAAGCAGAAAGGACTAGTGTGTTTGATCGTCTCATTCAAATGATTGGTTCAGCAATTGAGGTAACCGGGTATTTTATGATGGTTGTTCCTTAAAAGGCATTCTTGAATTGAAGGGAAATGATTAATTAAACAAGGAATATCATGGATGGAGATACATAAGTTGAAATGTTGGAGCTCTTACAACTTCCACTCAACAATGATCAAACAGCATAAGTACCATAACTGTATTCTTGATTGCAGAATGAAGAAAACAATGAGCATATGGCTTACTGGTTATCAAATACATCTACTTTATTGTTTTTACTGCAACGAAGTATAAAGGCAGCTGGTGCTAGTGCAACTCCGCAACGGAAACCTCCCTCAGCAACATCCTTGTTTGGGCGGATGACAATGGTATCGGAATTTTCGATAAGTTTCTTCTTTTGAAAGGTGGATTTCTTTCTCTAAATTGGCTTCTGTGTCAATCCCAGGGTTTTCGCTCATCACCATCTTCTTCCAACCTTGCTGCTGCTGCTGCACTAGCTGTCGTGCGCCAAGTAGAGGCAAAATATCCAGCCTTGCTTTTCAAGCAACAACTTTCAGCATATGTAGAGAAAATTTATGGAATTATTCGAGACAACTTAAAGAAGGAGTTGGCATCTTTGCTTTCCTTATGCATTCAGGTATTCTGTTTGATTCACCACTTCCATTTGCAATTGCTTTGGAGCCCATTTCAGTCATTTCCCTTCATATTTTGAAGCAATATTTTTTCAAGTCAAGTTATTTTTATGCTGAATTTAGGCACCCAGGACTTCTAAGGGAAGTGTACTGAGATCTGGACGGTCCTTTGGGAAAGATTCTCCTTTAAGTCACTGGCAGAGCATTGTTGATAGTCTAAACACTCTCCTGAGTACATTGAAGCAAAATTTTGTACGATCTCTATTGGTTTCTCTGTTAATATTCTTTTAAAATGCAGATGTTCTTACAGTTATTGGTGTTTCAGGTGCCTCCAGTTCTTATCCAGAAGATCTTTACTCAAACTTTCTCATATATCAATGTGCAATTGTTTAACAGGTATTTAGTCATTTCGGTCCTTTGATTTTATCATTTGTTTGCTGAAAGGTTTTCTAATATGGGAATCCATTGCGATATCCAGTCTTCTCCTTCGTCGTGAGTGTTGCACATTTAGCAATGGTGAATATGTAAAATCTGGGTTAGCTGAGCTAGAGCTATGGAGTGCCCAAGCAAAAGAAGAGGTAATTCGATATGCCTTTACTTGTCAGTTTACTGTCACTATGCTTATCTTGTGATGATTATTTACTTTTCTGTGATGTAGATTCCTTGTCTGTCATGTGTATAAATTTCCCTGATTCTCATGCTTTCACCTCCTCTGATTGCAGTATGCAGGTTCATCTTGGGATGAACTTAAGCACATAAGACAGGCTGTTGGATTTTTGGTATGCTAGAAGAATGCTTCTCTTCTGAGTCTTAAACCACTAAATCTCTTGCCGTGTTTTTCACTGAATCTTTTATTAATAATTTTGGTTCACAGGTCATACATCAGAAGTACAGAATATCCTACGATGAAATCACAAATGATCTGTGCCCTGTAAGTCTCTCTGTGCATGTACACATGTATATCTTCTTGCATGGTTCGGTAGAGCAGTTTTGAGAAACTTGATATGTGCAACCAGCCCTATTTTTTTAATTCAGGCTTTGTTTTTATTTCTCTGCATACCCCACCTTTCTGTTTTATATTTATGTTTGAGCAATTTGTTTTGTTCTTTGTTTCATGCAATTCTCTCACATCAATGCTTTGATTGCTCAGATCTTGAGTGTTCAGCAACTATATAGAATCTGTACACTATATTGGGATGACAATTATAACACTCGGAGCGTGTCACCTGGTGTAAGTTCTTATGTCTAAATTTTTTAATAATGGTGTTTTTGGATTTATATACCTTATCAACTGGATTTGAATGATCAATGACTTCACCCATGATTTCTCTTCAGGTCATTTCTAGCATGAGGGTACTGATGACAGAAGACTCCAACAGTGCTGTTAGCAATTCCTTTTTGTTGGATGACAATTCCGGGTAAGAGTTTCTTCAATTTCATATACTTGCGATTTAGTACTATACAAAGTAGATTCAGATTTCAGAAGAAGCTTTATTAAAAAAATAAAAAAAATCCTCTTACATATTTGGATATGCAGAACATTAATGTGAAAAGATTCTTCCTATCCCGTAGAAGTAGGAAAGCGCATGTTCTTTGAAGATAAATATGATTTTTTTTACATCTACTTTGAAGATAAATATGATTTTTTTTACATCTATAAGATTAAGTACAAAAAAATGATTGCACAGTGCAGGACCATTCGGTGAAGTTACAAAAAAATGATTGCACAGTGCAGGACCATTTAGCGAAGTTTTAGATGTCTGTATTAGGCTCAGGGTTGTAGAATTTGGTGATTTTGGGATTTATAAACTGGGAACAAATTTGAATTGTAAGAAATGAAATGGAACAAGGTAGAAACTACTAACCTCCTCTAGTAGATTTTAAGGAATCACTCCTTGGGTAGAAAATCTAAGCATTACACCCGGGGTTCAAGGAGTTGCTCCATAGAGAAAGCACTTGTATGGTTATTAATAAGACGTGTAATTTCACAGCAGCATGTAATTTGACAGCAGCAGTGCTATGATTGCTTTTCTATGAAGTGGTCTTTTCACAACAACTAAAACAAATGTCTTTACGTTCACTCTTTCAATATGATCAAACTGATTATTCTTAATACAGCATTCCCTTCTCTGCGGAAGACCTTTCTAATTCACTGCAAGAGAAAGATTTCATGGATGTTCAACCGGCAGAGGAACTACTCGGGAACCCAGCCTTCCAATTCTTACATGAGTAAAGATAAAGAGGCTCAAGCATGCTCTTCTTTTTTTTTGGTGCGAAGTCGGCAAGGAATCTTGCTCTTTGGTCAGTAGTGTTACTTGGTTGTAAATTTACCCCCTTTTTTGGTGGTTTACATGCTTTTTCTGCATCCCTGCTCCTTTGTAGAATATTCCTATTTATTTGTTTGTTTCATTGAGATTCGAAGTTGTAAAATCCTTTTTGGCTATCGAAGGGGCAAGGATATATCTTGTTCAGTGAGTGTGCATTCATTGGTCATTTTTTAGGCAGCAAAAATTCATAGAGAATTCATTAGGGCAAGCAGTGTCTTTGTTTGGTGGTTGAGGCATTGCACTCTCTCCACCCTATTTTTTTCTGTAAAAAAGAGAGAAACTCAGACATACAAACATTATACCTAGTAATGAGAAGTATATGGAATTGGTTTATGCACTTCTCTGTTTGTTTTCTTTATGTTATATGCCTTCTTACTGAATGAATTTTGTACCTAGCTTCATAACATTTCAACCTCCACAGCCATGCATTGCTGCTAAAGATTGAGCAATAAATCATTGCCTGTATGAATGGCCGTTGAGGAATGATCTGCCAGGGTATAATCTACTGACTTGTATTTTCAGAGGTCAAATAAGGTAGTGAGTACTTTTATGGATTCTTGTGTTGGCTGAAGAAGATTCATGTATCATAGAGCAGCCGGTGGATTTTGCAGATTCTGGGAAGTTGCTTAGAAGCATGGCTTAACTTTAGTGAGGTTTCAGGAATTTTTATCAAGCATGGTGTTGATGGGCAACAGAAACAAGATTTTGCCTTGCGACGAGGGATTCCTTCCTTCAATTTATATCTTTCGGTGCTAGATGTACAAAGTTCAACTTGGACGAGGGTTGTGTATGAGTCCTAGCTTAGAGTTCCCCAGTTTGAAGATGACACCTGTTTATCGTATTAGATACTTTGGAGTAGTGTTTTTTCTCGTATTTATCAAACCGGTTTAGCAGGTCGGTTCAGGAACCTGTCTTCTCGGTTCCTATTTCGCATCAGGTTTGCTTTTGATCTAAAGTTGAGATTTGACTCCGATCAAACATGGTGACTTAACAAGTTACTCCGTCATATGGTTGGCCTGGTCAAATTAAGATAGACTAGGTCACCTTAAAAGAATTTTCTAGATTACACATAAACACATGTAAAAGCTTGTGATTCAACAGTGTTCTTGCAAGGCAAGAGAGACAGGGACTCAAAGTTTAAATGCTATATTTGTCAGTCCAAATCCGTTGTTGTTCCCAATTTCTTTTTGAGAGAGAAAGCTCAACTAAGCCTTAAATATTCTTGAGCTAGATAAGAAAAGGTTCCTAACTCTTTTTTTTTTTTTGACAAATAGATCGTGTTTGTTATTTTTTTCATGTAAAAAAATATATTTAATTGAAGAAATAAATATATTATTTTTTTCACATAAAAAATAAAAATGTATTTAATCGAAAAAACAGATACAAATGGGATAAAATCAATAAAAAATAAAAAAATAAAGAAAGAATTACAACTTGCAAACACAAAAATATCTAAGATTTGAGACTATAGTTATCATAGTAGATGAAGATTGACAAGCTATAATAATAAATGAAGAATGACTATAATGTGGAATCAAATGGAGGTTTGATCAGAAAATGGGGACAAAAGTTCTCTAATGGCACCCATGAGGAATGCACATGGAAAACCCACAAAAACTTCACCTAGTACTCTATGGTGTGTCTAGTACGACTCCACCATAGCCATCTCCACCACAAGGTTCACTAGAATTTAGGGTGAGGACCATGCATGATTCTTGTTTATAAATGTGGATTTGGACTCAAGGAGCCCTACTACGTACTTGGACCATTTTTGATCTTCAAAGCTATACAACTGTGATACTACAAATGTGATTAATTCATTTGGTCCAACATAGAATTTTATTAGATTCAACTAAGTTCTCCAGATATCGAGTATTGTCGACCCATCAAATCAATCAATTTATCTAGTAGATTGATCATGATAATTATACTATCACAACTAAATATTTTTACGTATATTAATCTTGATTAGTTGAAGAACTTTTGATTCAATTGATTTTGATTGAGAAGTTGAGTTTTTGGATTTAACAACCAAAATGTATATCTATCTATCTACAACTAGAGAATTTGCTAATCAGAAAGATCAAATTTCTTGATTAAATCATATCCATATAGCACAGCCAAACACACGATTGACTGCAACAACAAACAAATGAAAGCTTCGTCGTCTAGGATTGAGACTGACTTGGGCTTGGGTCCCTTTACTTGATCAGTTTTAACAATCTGTAATCGGTCCATGGTATAGTTATCATTTAGGTCCCCTCTCCGCCATGTCTCTCTCTTATTGGTTAGTTCTTGTTGACACTTGGGAGATTTAGAGAGGAAGGGAACTCATCCCCATCCACATGCATAATCATGCACCCACCTCGCAATCAACTCATCTCTTCCACTTGCAATTCCACACCCACTGACGATGTTGGGTCCCTTTTTCAGGTTGTGAACATGACGAGCCACGCCTTTGAACCCGAACTTAACCATCCAACCCTTTCCCTATCTCAATCTCTTCTATTTTCTATGAAGCAATTTCTTGTTTCCTAATTTGCAGTCTACTACTGCCGATGCTGCCATATACAATACTACTATGCTACTTCATTTAGGCTAGTTTCATGCACCGTATGAATCCCGTAACGACTCGGTATCCCGGGCTAGATTTCATAAAAAATGGAGGGTCGACTCCCGTAGGAACCCGATCCAAAGCCTAGATAGGATGATTGCCAACCATATCCAACTCATCAACTGGCATTGAAATATAATTTGGAATATTGTGTTCAAATCGAGATCTTTTGTGCAATATTTATTATCTTCCATACATATGATTTTCTTCATCTCTTCGTATTTGACCTTTCTAGCTATAGCCGAAAACAACGAAGTTTGTGAAGGGATAACACTGTGGGAGCTATCAGGGACCAGTGCAGAAATCCTCGCAAATTCATTTCAGAGAAATAATGACAGATGGGGACTTCTACCAACAATATAGTTAATTATTATTAATTAATTAATTATAATCTCCAAACCTTAGAGTAGAGATAATTATCTTATTAATTAAATTAGCCAATGCATAAAATAGAAACGATTCTCCTCATCTAAAAAGATAGAAAAAACTCCCAGCATTAATTTAGAAGATCCAACCTAATATATTAAGCATTTTCCAAAAAAAATAATAATAATCAAATTTGTAATGTGCTCTTCCAATTCGTTTTTTAATATGATTAGATTAAGTTCATCATAATGTCATCTATCACCACCTTATTACAAATCTAATGCTTTGTTTCTCATAAAAAAATAAAAGGGATTTTTTCCTATGTACTCAAATGTTTGAATGTGTGTGTGTATATATATATATATATAGCCGACGAAGAACTTTTTTTTTTTTCCATATATCACAATCAATCAAAATTATTTGAGTTAGTGGCTAGCTAGTACATTCATTCTCTAGTTGTCTTATATGGCTGTCACTGTGACTAGGACCCAATGGAAGAAATCCAAGTTAGTCACTATCATATCAACTGGGCAATCCCAATTTTTTTAATAAATAATATAAATTTATTTTTAAAATCTCACTTAACAATTTAATTTATTAAAATGAAACAAACAATTATTTAACAAATACAAGAGTTGTTAACTTTTTAAGATTATTCTAGGAAGAAAAGTGGCCTGTGTTTTGTTTTTTTTCTTTTATATATGCTTTTTGTCGGTGATCATCTCCACTAAAAAAACCCTAAAAAAAAAAGAGAGAGGGATGACCCTGACCTTTTTGATGGGGTGGGATAGTTGTAAATAAACATAAAAATCATTATTGAAGTTTTGATATGAAATTATTATTGAAAGTAATTCATCCAATGGATTAAATTTTTCATTGAAATAATTATTTTACATTAATGATAAATAAACCTATTTACATCTTGTGCGGTAAAGTGTGGGATATTATCATGGCAATATTGCATTTGATTGAAAGAAGAATTTTGGTACTTTTTTTTTTTTATGGGAAATACGAAATTTGTATACGTGGGGCAATTGATTTTTGTCTGAATAAAATGTCAGCCCCATGGAAAGTGTACAATGGGCTGGTTCCAATGGAGCATGTTACTTTTAGGCTGCATCTGTTTTTATGGTGGCATTGCATTTAAAATAAAATTTAATTTTTTAATTAATATATTTTTTAGTATTTTTGGATTTTTTAAGATGATGAAGTTAAAAATATATTTTGAAAAATTAAAAATATATTATTTTAATATATTTTTAAACAAAATAATTTTTTTTATTGTAATAACAAACATTATCTTAATATTAACAGAGACACAAATCAACTTTGAAGAAAATCAAGCACCATCCTGATTAATTTTGTAAAAGTGCCAAGTGGTCATAGTTATGAAAGGGATGTTGAGGTGGGTTGAAATTGCATTTTATCTGAACCATAATTTTAAAAGCATTTGGTTAGGAGTTGTTTGTTTTTCCGATCCAATTATTGTTCTAAATTTTTTTGAATTATTTTAAATTAATTTTTTGATGATTTTTTATCATTTTAATTTGTTGATGTTAAAAATAAATAATAAAATATTTTTATATATTTTTAAATAAAAATATTTTTAAAAATAATAGTTATTATAATATTAAATATGATCTTAATTAACACACATTGCACTTTTACACATGTCTCTCTGAAAATTCTATCATAAATTTATTTTTTCAGATTATAATAGTACAAATTATCAAAATATTAAACACAAATGAATAAAGAATAAAGAATCGGTGTTTACCAAATTATTATCATAATTACAACACCCTATTCAGAATTGACTTATGTAAGTATAAGTACAGATTATATTAGGTGAATTAACTTAGAATAATTCAACCTTCCTCTCTTTTTTTGAAAACTAAAACGATATTTTTTTTGTTTTTAGCAATTATAGCCATTTTGCTGATTGCGAAATAACGCCAGGCTACCCACTAACTTTGACAATTGTAAAGCAATCCTGGATCGTAAAGGAGATAGATTTAGCGGTCGATAACTCGATATCCACGGGGAAAGAGCATTTATGACACCACGGCGACAAACAGGCTGGTTTTGCCGATGAAAATAGTGGTCGAGAAAACCAAATTTTGTCTCGAGAAGTTCGTTCATAGAAACTCTCTTCATATTTATTTGGTATATTCCGAGGGATTCAAATAAATTTGCACCAAAATAATAATAATAATAAAGAGGAGTCACATTGTGATCTCTATAGATTTTGTGATTAAACACACACACACACATCAATAATCTCTATAGATTTTGTGATCTGTGTTGTGTGTAAATATACACATACAAACACACACAACCCAGATCACAAAATCTATAAAGATTATTGATGATCACTTAATTAATTTATTTATTTGTATTTCTGCTGGAGCTAGCAGGTGCTGGTTAATTATTTAATCACGAAGAGAATTATTGATGACGAGTGGGCTGGAATAGTTTCACATGTTAATTAACTTGGAAAATCAGATTTATATTAAGAAAATCTAGCTCGACTGATTTCTCACCAAGTCTCAATATTCCAAAGTATCACATTAAACGGGCTGTTCCATGTGGTCTCATGTGTTTCACATCCTTAATTATCTCTACCTCGACTCTGGCCAGAATATATTAACTCCTGGTCCAGTGACCAAACCCATCTTACATTACACTTCAAATCTAAAATCAATTCCTCCTTAGTCATGTTCTTGTCTAACTTGGTAAACCCTTGGTCATGTTCTTGAAGATATTGAGATTCCCTGTTCCAATAAAAATATTATGTGTTTGTAGTTATTATAGTTACAAAGTTAGTTAGACTAATTAAGTTTTGATTTTATTTATTTATTTTCTTGTTGAATACGTTTGACTAACATATATGATTAAGTTAGGAAGGCTTGAAACCATATACCCCCTTGACGGAAAAATATATTTATGTATAACATAACATGGCGGCCCCCTTTTATGATACTAGCTATAGTTTGAATCAACAATATGCATGCTCACTTAAATTTACCGGGGTTCCATCTTCATTTTTATTTAATTTTTTAACTTTAATTAATTGAGACAATCATGAAGTTTTATTGCAAGATATATTAACGGCAATAATAATGTTTTCCATGATCATTATTTTTGTTGTTACCCGGGATCAACATAAACAAAAAAATCAAGAAAAATACAAGGGAAAGAGAAAATATAAAAAAATTTAAAAATAATAGAAGAAAATAAAAAAAAAATATCAATAAGAAGAATATAACAAAATACCTAGGAAATTATAAAGAACTGGTTGAGAAAGATCAAAGTATATAAGATTGAAAAATTTGATATTATATTTCTAATTGATGAAGGCTCTATTAACATAGAAAAAATTAATTTAAGGAAGAAAATTCAAAATTAGATGTTCAAGAACTCAATTAGATTTTTTCAAGGCCTAATTGAAATTATTGAGAGCTTAATTATAAGAAAAATTATTTTTTGAAGACAATTTAAACTTTTATTAGAATAAATTAAAGTCTAGGGGTTGAATTTTATTTTTAAGAGTTAATTTGGTTAAATCAGAGATTTAATTGAATAAATATTGAAGTTTGATGGGCAATTTAAGATTTAATTAAAAAAATTCAAAACCAAGCACTAAACTGAAAAAAGCACGTGAATGCAATGATTGAAATTAACCACATCAGGGGTCAAATTAAAAAAAAATTAAAGGCTTGTTAATCAATTGAGGGTTGAAATGCATAAATTCATAACCAATAACTAAAATGAAAAAGAAAAAGTTAACTTTAGAGTTGGTAATTGAATTTGACAAGGGTAAAATTAAATAAAATTAAAAATTTAAAGGCAATTACTAGTATAATTAAAAGCAATCGAAAGAACAAAGATTCAATCAAAAATTGCTATATTTTAAGTTAAGAATCCTAAACGAGCGTGTTGTTCAAACTTCATAAGAAGAAGGTGAATGGCATATCATTTGTTAGCTTGTATCTCTATTTTGATAATTTTGGTTGATTTAGTTGACAACTTTAAATGCATGAATGTGGAGTTACAAACCTCCAAATTGAATAAGGTTAGATCTAAATGAAAGGTGTGCACTATTTTTATCAACTTCAGGTGATCCTTGGCGATGATGATGTTAAAATTGTTTCGAGAAGGCCTAAAAAATGAACAACTCATTTAGCCTTAATCATCTTGTAAAAACTTATTGCTTTTCAATGTGTTTTTATTAAGGGTTTACAACACTTCTCTTAAGATTAGGAGGTCAGAAATGGACTTAAAACCTTCTAAAACCCTAACAAAACACCCTTTAGATCAAGAAAAGAGAGTCTAAAAATAAAAGAAAGGAAGAAAAAAAGAACATATATTAACAAGGAAGCTAGGTATGAAGGTTTAAGAAGCTAATGTAAATCTTTCTGAAGTTTATTAAGTTTGACAAGTTTGTGAGAGGCAAAACTTTACCAATTTTTAATCCATGTTGCATAAATATATAAGTTGTTTTAAGTTTATAGTTTTTTTATTTGATGCCTCATGCTTGATTTTGATGGTTTAATTTTTTTTTGTTAGTTTCTTGTTTCAAACATGTTTGTATATGATCCTGTGACTTGTTGAAATAAAAAAAGCATGTCTTAAAAGAAAAAAAATGCTTACTTCGGTGTTTGGTAAGACTGTTTTGGTTGGAATTTTCTAGGCATATTCTTCATGTTATTGAGAAGAACATTACCTTATCCTCTAGATTTGAACCATATTTGATCTATTTCTTTGCACAAACAACATTGTTATACATGATTAGCAGATAACCTAGTGTTTATTTGTATCAATATTATGTTTTTGATAGTTTTTAATTCTATGATTTTGGTTTTGAACTGAAACCTGTTTTGACAAAATTCATGATGTTTTAGTGATAATTGATGCTAGATTATTGATCTTTACATGATTTTTAATATGTGTGTGTGTGTGTTTTTATCAAATATGGTTTATTTTAGAACCCATGTTGCGGAGTTCATGTTTGATGTTATTGATTTTCTTTATTTTTTTTATGTTTGTTCTATTTTGTTTAAGAATTTTTGAGTTTTTGTGTTTTTTGAGTGTTTAATATGTTTTTCGGCTTTAGTTTTGTTTTTGAGTCTTTTATTGTCAAACCAAAAATTTTCAATCAACCTAGTTGGGTCGGGTAAAAACAAATTGGGTCAAATGGTTTAATACCTTGTTTGGTTTGCTATTTTTTAGGTTTAAAAGGGTGTTTAACAAACACCCGTTAAGCTTATTCTTGGTGGTTTTATTAGAAACAAAAATGAGTTTTTGCCGATAAAAACTTAAAAAAATAAAAATAAAAAGAAAGTTTGTTTTATTTTTAATGTTGACATTAGAATAATTAAATTTTTAACCTGATAAGATAAAAACCTTCTTATTAAAGAAAACTTTTTCTAAACCGTAGCTAACCCAACACTTAGAAAATACAATATTTTTTAATTTGTATCAAACAAATAAATAAATAAACCTTTCATTTACGCAATCAATTTCTTTACCTAGACTCTAAGACCAATTAGAATTTCTAGTAATCAAAATATTAGAAGTCGACTCTTATTTTTTTTATATAGTAATAAAAGACACGAATTTCTTGTCATTTCCACTCACATCATTTCCGATGATTCTGACCTGGGAGAATGATCACCAGACTGTTGCACATATGCAAGAATTTTTATTAATTTCATTATTTTTATCTTCTTGAGAAATGAAATTATTTTGTTTTCTTATTTTCTTATTTAAAAAATATAAAAAAACTTAAATTTAATTTAATTTCAAAGTAATTATTTCAAACATAGTCTCATATTAAATACAATATCATTTCAACTCCTTATTACTCATTTTTATTCCTCCAAATATATTTCAAATCTTTTATTTTTAATGTGCATTTAATATTGTGTAGTTTTTATAATTATTGTTTAAAAACAGTTTATTTATTTTTTAATAAATTATAGTTTTTCTCGGATCCAAGTTTTTATAACATTTTGAGATAGAAAGGAGATTTAAAGAAATGAAAATAAAAAAGCTTTTCAAATTACGATCATTCTAAAAATAATTTTAATCACACCGATGTCAAACATAACATTAATAGTTTCTACAAATAGTTACACACACACACACTTATTTTCGTTGACTTTAGCCTATGTTGGTTGCTAAATACAACTACTTGAATATTTAATCGATGAAAATGTCAACACCAATCTTAATTTGGAATTCAAGAAAGGAGTGTAAATGGGTAGTCGAGAATTAAGACATGCAAACCCAGTTAATTAAATAACTCACATGGTTTCCAGTATTTCAAAACACAAGCCACTAAACATTTAATCATGGACGGTTAAGATAGTTATCTAGTCAAGATTATACTGCATTAATCTCTCTCTCCATTGCCTAAACCGGCCTTAGATGCATGATGCCTCCTCTCTGTGTGTTTTTTCTTCTTCTGGTATGTGCCATGTGCACCTAAAACATATCGTAAACGCGTAGCACAGATTGAAACGACTGCTAAGGGAAGCAAATATTAATTATTCTTCATTGGAGAGACTAATTCTTGAAACATTTCTTCTGGCTAGCTAGGGTCTCGAGGAAGAGAATAAAAAATAACGTGGAATACATTGTGTCGACGCTACTGCCTGCTGATCTTACCAGGTTTGGAGGGATCTAAGCATGGAAAATGTAGCTCTAGCTTGATGGGTGCCGTGGAATATTTGAGGATGCATGAATCTTCTTATATTTTGTTGCTAAAAACAGCACTACCAAAACCATGAGCTCGATCTGCCTCTAGCTTGGAACCTCGAGATTCTAATTAATTTGGGATATCCTTAGTGTCCTGAGAATAATTAACGGGAACATAAACTTCTATATCTGTAATTAAGGCTTCGTTTGTTCGTTTCTATGTGCTTCCCGGCTATAAATTTAAAATTATTTGACTAATTAATACATACCACATTAGTTTTGCATGGATATCACTTGAAAACTCTTTTAAAATCATGGCTATGAAAAAAAAAATTATAGTTCTTCTTGAACTTATTCGATTAATCTTTGATTTATTAATGTTTCACTTCTACCCTTAGTACTGTTTTAAATTTCCCAATGTTTCCTTTAAGTCTTGTTTGTTTGTTTACTGAAAAATCATTATTCTAGAAAAATAAATTAATTTCTAATTATTTTTTGTTTGATATTATAACATATGTGTGGACTAGCAAGGAAAAACTGAGTGAAAAATAAGAAATAATTAAATAAAAATCCGAAAAATAGCTTTTATTACTTCTTTAGTAATAAAGAGGAAAAAATGAAACTTTTTAAGAATATTCATAAGGGTAATATTGAAAAACTCTAAACTACAGGGGTAAAAAAGAAATATTGATAAGTTAAATCTATTAAGGAAAAAATATATATTGTTCTACCATGATAACATAACGGCATATAAAACTACAAATTAAGCTGCTATCAGTACCATGTGCATATGCTATATATATATATATATATATATATATATGTTATGATGGAGTCAAACAAGTATATATGGTGTCTGATTATTATTTCATTTCCTAAAACTTAGTAAGATTTTCCACTACTTTTTAGTCAAATGATCATTATGTGTATAGTTAAGAAAACAAAAGGTGATTAGCGGTGACTTGCCAGAATGTGGGAGGAATATAGTAGCACTAATAATTAATTAAAACATAATTAAAGTTGTAATTAACTGTGAGGATTCATGTGCCATGTCTAATATAAAAATGTAGTAGCACTGTTGGTTTAGATAAACAAGAAAAACTTGTTCAACCACATCTCATAATTAAGAAGCACCGTGCACATGTTCATCCCCCTAATCATAATTCCATTTTTTTAGTCGGAACCCACCTGACCCTTTGTCTCCTCTCTCCACCACCAACTTGGAAGACTAAATCTATGTGTGGAGTCATTGTGGTGGTGGTGCTGGCTTAGTTATTGGCCATATGGAGGAGAAGGGGGGCGGCACCTAGGATTAAGAGAAGGCATTAGAAAAGTCACCCTCGAATTCTTCCAACATTTTTCTTGGTATAACTTAATAATAATATAGAAAACAATGCTGCCACATGCAACCCTTTGGTTGCCCCAGGTGCAATGATCCTGACACTGCAACTTGCAATAGCAGCAACTAAACTGTTTTACCGACCTCATCAACCGAATATTGCCATCGGGAAATGTTCATTTGTTGTTTTTTTTTTTTGTTATAAATTTTTATACCTAAACTTGACTATAGATCAAGTTTTGGATGCTCGTCAAATATGCATGACTTAAATTTGAATTCAAATGCTGTGATTTATAATTATTTATTATATAATTAACTTGATATATGTATAATTATTTTATTTATAAAAAATTAAGATTATTTAATTATTTTGGGTAAGATATATTGGTATTCATATGTATTAAAAAATAATATAAATTATATTTTAAAACTTTATCTAATTAGTAGCTTAAGTTTTTAAGTTAAAATAATTCTTTAATATTATATCAAAATTTTAATAATCAAATGATAATGAGTTCATATCTCATTATCTTTATTTATTTAATAAAAATTAAATAAAAATTACTATGAGTTTGTATAAATTTCACGCCAAAAAAACTTTTACTTAAAAGAATATGTTAAAAAATAATATAAATTATATTTGAAATCTTACCTAACGGAGTATTATCCTAATCTGATCAAGTCTAAAACTTTTCTATTAATTTAAATCGGTTTAGTTAATATACATTAGGTTTAGGTAAAATTACCTTTCCTAATAGAAATGTTATTTGAAACAAAGGAATTGAATGGAGGAATGGATGGAGAATGAGGTCAACCATATTCTGATTTAAATTATACTTATGATTTCAACAATTTTATTAATATTTTATTTAAGAATTAGTTAGGGCATGTTCTTTTCCATGTGATTAACATATTTAAATATTGGTTCCATATTGATATTTCAATTATTTGAAGTTTAATATATTCCATATATATATATATAACTTATAACCACGTCAATTTTATTATTTCAGTTCCTAGAGTTTTGTAAATTAATTAGATCATGAAGAATTTTAATTTTTCATTTTTTTATATGTGTAGTTGTGTTTATAGTTATTTAATTTTGGTTAAAATTGTTATTTTTTACTTTGTGTTTTCATCAATCCGTTAAAAAAATCATTTTATTATCCACTTGATTAATTAAGCATTTGTATTTTTTATTTCAATCATTTGAATATAATTATTCAAAATTAATTATTTATTTAAACTAATTAATTACTTTTCTTCACTACCTAATTCATTATTATTATATCCATAATATAATTTTATCTGTTCAATGCCACATAATATAATTACTCGTGGTTTTTGTTCCTTTATTTATTTTTATTTTATTTTTGTCAAAGTGCTGAAAATCATCACGGATTTCTCACCGTCTGAAGTTGTGTACGTTGATGATGACAAAATGTGTGGAAATTTTGTTCTTCAAGCATATCTTTTTTCAAAATCACAGTGGGCCGCAAGTGAGGTTCTAGCCCAGCGGTGGGAAGGGCTTGTCCCTTTCCTCCGCACCAGGGGTTCGAATCTTACTATGCACGTCTGTCACCCCCGCGGTGCCTTACCTGTTCACTGGGTTTGCAGGATATTCAGTGGGCTGTATGGATTAGTCGTGGTGCGCGTAAGCTGGCCCGGATACCACACGTAAATAAAAAAAAAAACACAGTGGGCCATTGTTTTATTTAATAAAACGAGCATGACATTAACAATGCCCATCGCGACCAAGAGGATGAATGCAATTCCCTCCTCACAAACAATAATATTGAAGCAATTTTAAAAGAGTATTTAAAAATTATGATAACGAGTTTAAAAGTATTTTTTATTTAAAAATATATTATAATTATATATTTTTATATTTTTAAAAAATTATTTTAATATTAACATATCAAAACGATCTAAAAATATAAAAATATTAATTTTTAATAAAAATATTTTTAATTTTTTTCCAAAAACACGGTAGCTAGCAAATAGTATCATCATTAATTTTCAAACCTTTTTATTGTGAAAGAATAAAAATCGAGGATGAAAGGCGTTCAACTATAATTTTTTAAGATTGATTGTGTTTTATGATAAAAGAAATACATATATGTATATACATATATACATATATATATATATATAGTTGAAGAAATAAAAACATTGACAAAAACATAAAATCAATTAAAATAGTTTTAAAGTAAATTTATATATTGTCTTCATCTTTTCTATATTAATCAAACACTAACTCAAAGAAAATGAGCTATACATGGCCAAAGTAGTTCTCATTACTCATAAATATGGTTTATAACAAGAATATTCCCGTATCTATTTTTAAGAACCAATCAATATATTTGGTTCCAATCATAATTACTAAGATTTTATGTTCTCAATCAGCACAAAAATCCAAACATATGCAAAGAAATATTCCAAATAGAATTAATAATTAATTGCTATTGTTATATTATAATTGCTAGAAGATAAATGGTGAGATTTAGTGCTTAGTCACATAATGAGATAAAACAAAAGGAGGTCTCGAATACAAAGATCTTTCGAAATCTTTCTAAGCTTCTTGTGTGCCCATTATTCCCTTAAAAGCTCTTTTCTTTTCCCTTGTAGATTTGTTGAGATTTTCTTTGTTGGTATATCTTTAATTTTGCTGAAGCTCTCTCTTCTACGGCACATGCTGTTAATTGACTCCCTAAATATGGTAAGACTAATTAATTACTCCTTGAGATATAATCTATAGTCGAGAAGTTGTGGTTTACATACATACATACATACATACATACATATATATATATATGTTTTATTAAGTTTATTATATCTTATAAATCATTGAATTTGAATGGAATGAATATGATTTTATATATTAAAGAAATGATATGAACTTAATTTCTTTTATCTAATCCAAAACTTTTAAATTTAAAATTAATGGTGTGATTTGAAATGTAGCGATCATATTTATAAAGAAAATAACATGAAACGATATAAATAATTCCCAATAATTATTTTATAAGTGCAGGATCTAGGATTGGAACTATTATGAATGTAATTGAGGGAATATTATAAGTCATTAATTAACACTTAAATCTCATTTAATAGATTAATTATTAGGTTCAATGCATTAAGTATAAATCATCAGAAAGGGGGAGTAGAGATCCGTGATCTCTTCTATGCGCTGGTCAAATGATTGGATGGATTACAATTGTGAATTGTATTTATTTTTTATGGCTAATAATGAGAGTGTAAACATTTAATGTTATGCCTGCAATGAGTAGTTATGCTTTTGTTGATAATAATAACAATAATATATTTATGCCATTAATTAACATATGAAGGATGAGGAGAAGAACTAAGAGTTTAATCTATATATGTATAGAACCTCTTGCAATCTCATGGGGCCCTTCTTAATCATGAAGAGAACCTAACCCCTAGATTTTAATACTATATTTTTCACCTAATTAAATAATGTGCTTTCCATATATGACCAACGATGGTGGGCGTAGGCAAAAGAAGACTAGCTACCAAATTTTGCTGAGGAGAAAACACAAGTGAGAACATACAAAATGGACACCAACACCAAAATATAAAGGCTAATTATAATATGTATCCCAGAATTTATTTATAGCCAACTAGCTATCTTTATACTTGCATTACATGTGATTCGTGATAACCTTTTATGCAAATTGGTCAATATATAACCAAGACAACTTCTATACAATATAAAACCAATAAGTAAACCCACCATGGTCAAACTTGGTGGTAACTAAACTTGGTGGTAATTAAGTTTATTCTATTTATTTTATAATCCAGCCCAGGAAGTGAGAAAAGATGAAAAATCATGAAAAAAAAGAAAATATTATTGTTTGTAATTATACCGATAACAAAAATAATCAAACCTAGTGTCAACAAGTTATATTTAATAATGATAATGAGTTTTTTCTATAAAAATACCTGAAAAATAAAATTGAGTTCCATTTTGATTTTTTAAGTTTCGATTGATTCTAGTTTTCTTGGATGATTTTGAGGCTAATATCTTGTTTAAAGGGACTTTTATGATGTTTACTAGTTCTTTTTGGTGAAAATTAATTAAAAATAGATCTTCAACATAAAAAAACTCTACCCATGATTTTCCAACAATCACTATGGTATTCAAGTCTTAAATTATAGTAGATGACATGTTATCTATTCTAATAAATAACACATATTTTTTTAATTTAAATGTGTTAAATTTTTTTCATATGTTAGAAAATAATATAAATTATGTTTTAAAATCTTATATAAAAGTTTAAGTTATTGGGTTAAGATTATTTTTTGACATTGTATCAGAGTATTAATGACTAAATGGTTACGAATTCAAATCTCACTATCTTATTTATTTGATAAAAATTAAGCATTATCTATATGAATCTGTACAAGTTTCAAACTCAAAAACCTTTTATTTAAAAATGTATTAGAGAATAATATTAATCATATTTTAAAACTTCATCTAACGACTTTAATTATTGAGTTAAATTAATTTTTTGACCTAATATTAAAGTTTTGATAATCAAATAATTATAAGTTTGAATCTCTATTTATTTAATAAAAATTAAACATAAGATAATATAGATATATAACCTTACCTAACAGTTATATATATATATATATATGTATATGCATGTATGTATGCATGCATGTGTGTATGTTCCACAGCCAGTTTGCATATCTTGATCTGCGTGAACTTTCTGCTTTGTGAAGTTGGCAACCGATCGAGTTTCCCTATAAACTTCTCCAAGAAAAGCATTGAGATATATGATAATGATTTAGCCTTTCTCGAACTTTTTTCATCTCATACGCGTGACTGATTGATACTAGAAAACTTATATATATATGTTTAGTTTGCAAGCTTTTCAGCATAATTTAGTTTGCAAATACCACTAAAGATACTCTTCCAAAACACACTCTTCCTGGCAGGCACCGCCGACCACAGAAAGCTATACGAAAGCCATAGGATCTTTCCATAAAAGAAGAGGAATTAATTATATATTTATGAAGGTTCGTATAATAAAATGAAAAGAAGTTATTAATTAAGGTGCAAAAATTAAAATACTAGAAAACTTATTCCATTTCATCCTAAAAGTTAAAGAGTTGATCATCAAATGCTACCAAGCTGGCTGTGGAGCATGGCAAGGCTGGTGGGTAGGCTACCGCTCTGTTTATTTTTGCTGTGAGGTGTAATATAATTTGTGTTTTTTTTAATCACAGATTTAAAAATAAATTTAAGAGTTTTTGGTTAGATAATACATGCTATAATTTTACATAGATTTCACTGAATATTTTTTTTAAATTAATTACAAAAAGCTATAATTTATAATTTTTTAAATATATATATATTTTAAATCACAATTATAAAAACTATTAAATTGCAAATATATTAAAAAAAAATACCTGATCATATCTGTATTTGATGGATATTGTGCATGGGATATGACTGTACCCGTGTCTCTCATCATATCTCTTTGTTCTCTTGCATTTGGAGGCTTGTTTTTTTTCTTTCTTTTCTTGGAGCATGGGGACTGACTACAGCAGAAGTGGAATGATGATGATACTACTCATTCCGAAGAAAAAAAAATATTATTATGCAAAAAAAAAAAAACTTAGCTAGAAACGCCAAAGTAAACTCATCCCTCTAAATCTTTTCATGAAAAGAAGAGACTCTTATGGAATTCAAGGCATCATGCACATGCTTCCCTCTGCTTTCCCATGAAATTTTAACTTAGAAGCAAGTGGGATAGTGGAGCATACACTGAGTTTCCAACTCAAAACGATCATCCACCTAGCTAGCCACGAAGCTTCATTGTACTTGATAGGCCTATGAAACAAAATATAATGTACAAACCCTAAACCTAACCCTAACCCTAACCTTGAAAGCTAGCTTGCAAGCCCTCGTTAATTAATCACCACCAAAAATTCAAATTATTCCGTGTATATATATATATATATTAGAAAAAATAATTTGCTCCTTATGTGATCTCAGATTCGAGTCTTTAGTTGCTCATATGATAACTATTGGAGGCTTACATGATCGTTAACTTCAGGGCCTGTAAAATTAGTCATGGTACACGAAAACTGACCCGAACATCCACGTTAATTAAAAAAATAAAAAAAAGCTCAAGACCCCTTTAATTACTTGTTAATCATGATCAGGACGCGTGTCAAAAAGGGTCTTAATATCATATGAACTACCGAAAGGAACATGGCTGTTAGCCATCCACGTAGAGCAGAAATTGAAGCCTGCTAAATTAACAAAGGCATAATTACATGTCCATGATCGATAGTCGATGTTCAAAGATCTTCTCCATTGATTTAAGAATATTTATTTTCTTAAACTCGTCGCCTGCTGTAACACTAAACAAGTTGTATATGTATCCCCTTTCGTGGAATTATCTGCTGATTTCTTTTTAAAATTGTTTGAAAAAAATAGTTTCTTTTAAGATATATTTTATAAATCAAAGATAAAAAAATAAAAAAATTAAATTATTTTTTTTGGTAATGTAGTTGAAAATAGACTCTTTTTTGTGTTATTATAAATAAAAAATTATATTTAGATTTTCTTGAAATATTTTCAATGATTCAATATCTTCTACTAAAAACTATATATCTGAAATCACTCTTTATTTGAACATTAATATGGTTTGGAAAAAACAGTTTCTATCCACGTGATTTAAAGAAATTCCTTATTTATTAATAAACTTTGACATAATTTGATTGGGAAAAAATATTAGAACTATATAATTAAATTGAAAAAATAAAAACAAAAATAAAAAAGGTTAATAAAGTGTGTATCTGATAATGCAGTCGGAAGTATTCCACCTGAAAAAAATAAATTTACTTATTTTAAATACTTTTCAATGCATGAACACCTTCGTAATAAAACCATCTAAAATTATTTTTTAAGAAAAAACCTATAATTTGATTTTTTTTTCCAATAAAAAACATTCCAACCACAATTCAAAAAGTTACCTTAATTAACGACTCTACTATGCATTTCAATTTATCATTGGTTAGACAAAATGAAAAACCCTAGCACATGGAAGTTGGCACGTGTGAAAAGATTAGGGTTTTAGCTACAAGGGCAAGGAATAGAAGTAGCAAATTAGAGAGTGGAAAGAACAGATTTTTGGAATGTAGAAATCTGTTGAAAGCAGCGTGCGAGAAAATAATAAATTCAAGAGAAGTGGGGTCAACACGTGGCAGTTGGTCCTAGTGGAGAGTGAAATTCTAGTTGGCAGAATGGGTCTTGTGGGCCGGAACAGCCTTACAGGTTGCTATCCTAATGCTGGAGCCCTCTGGGACCCTATTTTTGCAAGTTGGCCGATCCCCTCCACGTGAGCGGATCGTGCATATCCTAGTCAGCTACTCCCGGCGGATGTTCATTTCTAGAAATTTTTGTTTATTTTATTTTTTAATTACTATGAGCACTCCCATCCTCCTTTAGTGGGTCCAATAGAATCAAGATGAGAGCGAGGAGTCACTTTCATTGCTTCCTAATTCTCTTCTTGTTCTTCTTTCCTGACCATGCATGCTGCACAAGGAAATAAAAAAACACTTGTAAGATTGGATGAATATATTGACTCGAATTAATTAAAATAAAATTGAAGTTGTTAAATTCTATTCAACTCGTGATTTGATTGAATTATAAATTAGATGGATTAATTAAAATAATTTTATTTTAAATTTTATAATAAAAAATTAAATCAATTTTTGATTAGATTAATCAGATTACAAGTCATTCAAATTTTTATAAATCAAACTTAAATTAGATATTGAATCCATCTATTAAGCTGAAATGAGTTTGATAATGCAACTTTAAACACAAAGCTTTGTGTCAAAGATTCTCGATTCTTTTTGCTTATAATGAACTCACAACTTCCATCAAGTTCACTCCAATTATATGAGAGAGGGAGAGACCCGTCAATTTGGTGGAGCATCATGTAGAATTCACATATATGGAATCTCAAACATGCAACAAAATCTTCAAGCATATGTTAAGTTTTTGGCATCAAAACCATCGAAATTCTATACCTCGGGTCGGTAATCGAAGAGCATGCCAAGCATTACTCGGTATTGTATAAATAAAACAGCTACTAATTATAAAAACCCTTCCCATCTTGTGATTGTGAAAACTTTCCCCGAGGCATATCAAAATATTTATATTTCTTGTACTTTAATTTAGCAAGAAAATATTAAATATATCACACACAGACCTCTCATAATAATATCATTATGTTAGGTTTTAAGAGCAATAAAATAATGAAAAGGCACCCATTAGGCTTATGATTTGAGAATGACGGTCAAGAAGCATAACTCTCCCACACCTCACATGATTATTTGACCCCCTCCAAAGCTAGCTAGCTCCCCTATTTAAAGCACCCCCACCCCTTCTCTCCCTCCATACCAAAACACATTTCACTTCAAAACAACAACAAAGACAACTCTCTCTTTCTATCTTCAACTCTCTTTGATCCTACAAAATCTACTTTGGCTACTAAGACCTTAAGCTAGCTTGAAAGGAAATCTCACACAAATCTCACACTTTATACATATATATATAGTGACATATACTATTACATCATGGAGAATATGTTTCGCTTAGCTGATCATGAAGATTTCTTCTCTAGAAGATGCATTTGGGTTAATGGTCCAGTCATAGTTGGTGCCGGACCATCAGGGTTAGCCACGGCTGCTTGCCTTAGAGATCAAGGCGTGCCCTTCGCTGTTCTTGAAAAAGAAGAATGCATAGCATCCTTGTGGCAAAAACGCACCTACGACAGGCTTAAACTTCACCTCCCTAAGCAATTCTGCCAGCTCCCTAAAGTCCCATTTCCCGAGGATTTCCCCGAGTACCCTACAAAGAAACAGTTCATTGAGTACCTTGAATCATACGCAAAGCAATTTGAGATCAACCCAAGATTCAATGAGTATGTTCAGTCAGCAAGGTACGATGAGACCAGTGGTTTGTGGAGGGTAAAGACAGTTTCTACAAGCGGCTCAAACCGTACTGAAGTTGAGTACATTTGCCGCTGGCTTGTTGTGGCTACTGGAGAGAATGCAGAGTGTGTAATGCCTGAGATTGAAGGATTGGCTGAGTTCGGTGGTGAGGTTATGCATGCTTGCCAATATAAATCCGGTGAGAAATTCAGCGGGAAGAAAGTACTTGTTGTCGGCTGTGGCAATTCTGGCATGGAAGTTTCTCTCGATCTTTGCAACTACAACGCGTCTCCATCAATGGTGGTTCGCAGCTCGGTGAGTTTCAATCAAACATTGCACTTGATTTCAACAAAATTCTGATGACTTTTTAGCTGTCGATCCTAACGGGATTTTTATTCTTCTTCTGGTTTGCCACAGGTTCATGTTTTGCCAAGAGAAATCATGGGCAAATCAACCTTTGAATTGGCTGTTTTGTTGATGAGTTGGCTACCCCTTTGGCTAGTTGACAAGCTCATGCTGATTATGGCATGGTTGGTGCTAGGAAACACTGAGAAGTATGGTCTAAAGAGGCCATCTATGGGTCCATTGACACTCAAGAACACCATGGGCAAGACCCCTGTACTGGACATTGGTGCATTGGAGAAAATCAGATCTGGAGAAATTAACGTGGTTCCTGGAATCAAGAGGTTTTCACGTGGTCAAGTTGAGCTTGTCAATGGTGAAATTCTGGATATAGACTCAGTTATTTTGGCTACTGGATACCGCAGCAATGTCCCTTATTGGCTTCAGGTGAGAATATGTTCCAATTCCTCTGTTTACATATCTTTCTTTTTTGAAAAAATATTCTTAAAAGTCAATTTCTTTCCTTTGAAAAAACTTCTTATCCCTTATCAGAAAATTGTCAGACAATGTGTTTTGTACTATCTCTTTACAAGAAGGAAGACTGTTTCAGAAGCTTCTGCTGTGTTTTTTTTAGAGTATTATTTGGTATTGCACAAATGGGCTCATCTTTGTTTGTTACATGATGGATTCAGGAAGGTGAATTCTTCTCCAAAAATGGGTTCCCAAAGGCACCATTCCCAAATGGCTGGAAAGGAAATGCCGGTCTCTATGCTGTTGGGTTCACAAGGAAAGGGCTCTCTGGTGCATCCTCTGATGCCATTAGAATTGCACAAGATATTGGCAAGGTTTGGAAAGAGGAAACCAAGCAAACCAAGAGGGCAACAGCTTGCCATAGACGTTGCATCTCGCAGTTTTAAAGTTATTTTTAACTGTAAAGAAAAACCTACCCTTTGTATGATATAAAAAAAAAATAGGAAAAGACAGATAGCACACAGATAGAGCCCTCTCCGAAGGCCCAAAGTTTTGAGGTGTTTTGGGCATTTTGTATAACTGAGGACGTAGTGGCTTGTTTTTTCTCCTTTATTTTTTCAGTTTCATACAGCTTTCTTGTATTATAGTCCAGTGATTTATCTTTAATGATGAGATTTTCATCTCTTTCGTATCATTTGCCTTTTCCCTACACTGATTTTAAGCAATTCCTTGATGCTATCTGTGCGGTTGACCGCGTTAACAGAGAGAACTTTAATTAATATATGTTTTAAAACATAGAACAAGCATTTCATTAAAAAAAAAAAAAAATTGGCCAAGCCAAGCCAAAAGAAAAAAAAAAAAGGGAATGGCCACTCAGGGTTTGCATTGCCATACAATGATGTAAAGATCATTAATTATAATTATTTCAAGCAATGAAAAGAATAAGAGAGAACTCCCTTGTTACCTCGTTGTCACCATGATCGATCTTCATACATTGAACATTAATAATGGATGATTATGAATTTAGTACTAAAATTATTCAATTTTGTTTCAAGAATCTTGAAATAAAATGTCGCTCACACTTAATTAAAGAGGGAATTATTGGCCGTATTCATCCAATCATTTGACAAGAAAAAAAAAAGGAGGAAAAATCAACATTAATTAGGTAAGTATCAATTCCAATATTCTTGACATCGCAAGATGAGATGCATAAAAAAAATAAAAAAAAAATCATTAGTTTACTGTTTGTTTTCGCTTTTATGATTACAATTATATCTAAATATATTTTTAAAATAATCATTTCAGTATATTTTTAAATAAAAAATATCATGTATCGAATGCTAGAACTCGGTGGGGGAATTGAGATCCTCATATGACACCTGCTTGCTTGCTTTGACATTAGCTTTTGGCAAGGAACATGATTGAATAACATTCTTCCACCATAGCCATCAGAGTATTTTCAAGAAAAGGTCCACTGATTCACAGAGTTCAGATTGTCAACTTGGCCATAAACACCTATCAGCAGATGGGGTAGGGTCCATGAAAGCCAACGGGACTTCAGCAGTTAGCTCACCACACCCACCATCACAGCTTGTTTTTCCTGGGTTCATGATAGCTAAATCCAAGATTAGCCACACATCACTATTCCTTTGAATACTGTCAGCTTTTGCTTGACCAATTACTGCACAATAACATTAATAATATTTGGCTTCAAAGCTTCTCTGATACCTTCCTTGCAAATGGATACAGGAAAAGAGCCACAAAACTCCACCGGGAAAATTACAGTTATTGATCTTTCCAGTTAAGCACAATCCAAAGCTCCAGCATGGTTAAGAAAAGCTCACAGAACCTCAAAAGGATGTTACTATATGAACAAGATGAGCTGTTTAAACGAGTTTAATTATGTTAAATTTTTATTCACTTTTCTTCGTGACCAAAGGCTGCTGGGAGTGCCTTTGCTACGCAGGCCAAACTGAAACAAAGAGGGCATGCCGATATGGGAACAAAATTGTTGTAAAAAATGGTGGTCTCCCTCGTATAACAAAACAATTTAGATTTCTTTGAATAGTGTTCATCCCTAATGGGGCTCCGAATTTGAACAGATAATTCGAAGTTAGTTCTTTGAATGGTGTTCATCCATAGTATAAGAAAACAAAATTAAAAGTGGTGTTATATATTAGAGATTCTTAGCACTTGGTTCTTGACTAGGATATAGAAAAATTAAAGCTAATATAACAATAATAACACACTAAACATAAATTTTAATATGCTAAAAAAGTTGTATCTATGAACTATAAATTTATAATTTTATACTTTGAAAACTGATTGGCTAAATTTTTTTCAGGCCTATTTAATTATGTCAAATCTTCACTTAAATATTTAAAATTTTTAGTTTCTTCAAGTCTGACAGATATATCTTCTTGTGCTTTTTATTAAAAAAATATAAATTCTTTTGCAAACTTTGTTAAAAATATATTCATTTAAAATTGTTGTATCCGTCTTCTGAATTAAACACGTTCTAGTAACTATAGTATTTGTCCTTTTTTATAAATTAACTCTAGCTAAACTAATCATTAACATGTTAAATTGGCGTGATAATCAACTACAGCACACCACGACGCCTCTGTGTTCTGACGTCTCCACTTCAACTAATTTGCTGCAGAAGAAACTCGGCTTCTTCTTTTTTTCTCATGGTTCATGACAGGTCTGGGGCTAAACTTCAGCGTACGAAAGCAGTTCCAGGACTTTCAAGATAAATTGATGAATTAAGTTTTTCATAGAGAGATTCAATTAATCATGTTCGACATGCTCAGTTGTTCATTGCAGAATAGCAGTTCTAGAGAGGGGCAAAGAGAAAAGAACACCCACAAAAAGGTCCAGGCACAAAGAGTTCGAAAACAGCTCACATGAGTCGATCAACAATGGCCCCTATCTGTCGATCTCCACCCACAACCTCGAGTCAGTTTCCTCAAAACCTGACTGCATGCCGGCTCCTCCAACAGCTATAGTTTGTGTCCATTTCTCCTTGGAATCATACATATATACATGATTTGTGTGTGTACTTCAATTTGAATATCTGAACTTCGAGCTCAGCTGAAAGCCTAAGTTTAACACATGGGATGGCCAATTGGCCACCATCTCTAGTCGGAACTGCCCATGGACATTATCCTTGAGGGCTGTCCACTTGTACTAGCTGGTCCGCATTATTGTTAGATTAGACATGAACATGTGACAAAACATGAACTACCTAAGCAGCTGGGACTGAAAGGGAGATTCAAGAACGAGTGGAGATGAAAAGGGTTTGAGAGAACTCTAAACACCATTGTAAGTCCCACAAGAAGAGAGAAATTCTAAGATACACAGACACACACACAGTCATGATTATTCAAAATAGCCCACAAGTGGGGTTTAAATTTGCTAGGGTTGAGAATTTTACCAAGAAAGGAAAACCTTGATTATTCAAGAAATTAAAAATAATGTTTAAAACAAGCGAACTTGCAAAATTTAAATAGAAACAAAATCAAATCCCTAAAAGCTATAAAAATAGATAAACGCTGGAGTTTAGGATATGCCGACATGGAAACATGTCATGTACACTAGCTTTCTGAACTAGGGGGATCTGTCTAATTTTGATATCCAGATTAATAAAAGAAAAAATATAGCCAAAATATTGAAGGGTGCGCAGAACATCCAAAACTATTGTTTTATGCCATCTTTGCATTGAATTGTCCTATCAAGATAGTTCAGCACTGTATCTAACAGCTCGACTCTTCCAAAATCTCCTGCATAATCATGTAACAAAACAATCTTTCGTTTGTAGATTTTCCGACTAACTCATCATACATATTGTTTTTATAGTTCTCTATAGTAGATACGCTGAATGTTTTTATTGTTTGTTTTAGCTCCATTGTACTAACTTTAGAATTATTTAGATTAATTTTTATATATATTTTAAAAGTGTTTTTAAATAAAATTAATTTATTTTATTTTATTTTATTTACTATTTTTAAATTTTTTTAGTGTGCTGATATTAAAAATAATTTTAAAAAATTCAAAAACTTTATTTTGATAAATTTATAAAAAAAATTAAAAACCAATTATTATTACACATGCCCTTGTAGCACTTAACATTGCTTCGCGATTTCAAAGGATATTTAATAACTTATATATATATATAT